>CM041777.1:142016317-142616317 GCA_023374045.1 Limonium bicolor
CGATAACTTCGTCCGCCATTTCTTGGAAGAGCTCTCAAAGCTCTGATACCATGTGAGAGCAGATTAATTCGACCCATGTAGACGAAAGCACCAGAGAAGAAGACGGGTTTAGTAATTGGGAAGAAGAACAGGACTCTCGAGAGAAGAGAGAGCACTGTATGATTATTATGATTATTACATATAAGGTTTGCTTTACAGTAGAGAAGACTTACATACACCCGCGCCCGTATACTTAATACAGACAGGACCACGTCATATGTAACAGAGATATAAGAACAGAGATGTAATACTATGTATGTGTATACTATGTGTTATATCCTTACACACCTCCACCACCCACATGCAACAATGGCAACAGAGAAACAATACCCACCAAGGATTTCACGTTCTTAACCGGGGAAGTAAAATATAAGTGGAGAGAGACCCAATGAACCAAATTAACACATTATATTCACTATAGGAACAGACCCATATCCACCTGTAGATCAAAACTGGCTAAAGATTAAGAAAGGAAGTTGAGGTAGGAAAAGGGAAGAGAGGACGAAGGAGACGGACCCTAATGAATCGCGGTGAAACTTTTGTGGGGAGCAAGCTAGGGAGCTTCTCTTTTGTCTGTAGGGAGAGGAGCCGTCTAACTGAGGCAGCGCACATCTTGAAGGCTGGTAGGAGGCGACCAATTGGTTGGCGCAAGGGAGATTCAAAGATGTCAAAATAATTCAGTCCAGGAGTTCTTCCTTCGTTCTCCATCATGATTTTTTGCTCTGTTTTTTTTATTCTTCTCAATATATCTACGAAGTAGATTAATTAGTAGCCATAGACTAGCAATGCTACCGCTACACTAATTTCTTAATTGTTGATTATTAATTGTTGCTCTTGAGTATGTATTACTAATTGGTTCCAATTGGAAGTACAAGTGTTAGTTTCAACTTTGAAGCTTTCGGTCAGCTTGTACCACATATAGGTCGGCAGTGGACTAGTCATGAGTCAATAGCAGCGGAGTCAAGGGGACGGGTGGGTGTGTGACCCCCAACTCCTTTGAGTGCATACTTAAATTAGTTCTAGTTTTATTAATATATAATTTATTTATGTTAATAGATATTTGCTGGTCTCCATAACATTTTTGTAAAATATCACTTGATATCACTAAATTTTATTTATTATCAATTTAATTTCTATTACATATATAATATTTGTTTTAAAGAATTATCTTGTAAGAATCATTTTTAGTCTATATTAGATAAGAAAAACTTTTAGAAGAAGTTTTTAGAAAAAAAATTACTAGTTTAGAACTATTGTTATATATTAATTGTATTAACATACTCCCTCCATCCTCAATTGACCATCTTATTTACTATTTGGATATGTCGTTTGACTTCAATTTTTAACATATAAGATAAAATAATTTTTTAAAATTTAAGTTTTGCATATGATTTCTTATATGTTAAACTATATATTACAAAATTTAGTTTTATAAAAATATTTTATCTTATATGCTTAATATTGAAGTGGAAAACATGTCATAAAGCAAATAGAACGGTCAATTCAGGATGGAGGATGTATAATTTAGTAAACTAATTTTAAAATTTTTGAATAAAAAGGTAAAAGAAACTTATTTATATGTTAATCTATATATTTCAATTTTATTTCAATTTTTCATCAAATCTAATATCTAATATCAATTTTTAAATATAATATAAGTATTAAAAATTTATATTAATTAATATTATTAAAAAAATTCTCACCTCAATACAAATATTTCCTGGCTTCGCTTGATTACGAAGGAAGTCTTTCAATGTGTGAAATGCTCAAACTACTCAGCGATAACATTAGTAGACAAGTTTGAGGATCATTTTCTCCTTACTGTATTGTTAAGTATAAGTTCTTAGCTACAACTGTATGTAGTTATTGATACCTACATCCTGGCTAAATTTTGTAATTTAAAAAAATTGGGAGAGAGATATAAATATAAATTTTGTAATTTAGAAAAATTGGGAGGGAGAGATAAGAGGGAGCATGGAACGGGCGATTTGTTTCTTTCTTTTTTGTTTCTTTTCTATTTTCTTAATTATCTTTATTATAACAACAATAATTTAAATTGTTGTAACTTTTAATATATAAATTCAAAATGAAAAAAAATATATCATTATTTACCTAAGTTCAAGCTCTTCAAAATAAGACCAGTCATGAATATGTTTTGACAATTTTTTTAAAAAATTATTTTTAAATGTATATGATGATATTTTTAATGTGAGAATGTAAGTTGTCAAAACATATCCATGACTGGTCTTGTTTTGAAGCGCTTGAATTTGGGTGAAGAATGATATTTTTTATTTTAGACATATATATTAAAAGTTACAATAATTTAAAGATTTTAAGATAAAAAAAGAAAGAATATAAATCTTTAAAAAAAAGCAGCAACACACGTGCGCGAGTGGGTATGTAGCCAAGAGGGCTACACCGACTTTTAGTAAAGACATAGGCTGCATTCGGTGATGGTATAAATGTGGCATTTTTGAGTTTGGTATTTTTGACAAAAAATGTCAAACCGCCAGCACCGAACAACAATTTTCAAAACAGCCACAAATATACCAGCACAAAACAACCACAAAACAACCAACAATTTATGCTGCAAATATAATGAATACCGTAAACAGAGGCGGAGCCAGAAAACTGTAATTAAGGGGGCGAGAATATTTTAATAATATTAATTAATTTTAATAAATTAATTTAAATTTTTAATATTTATAATTATATTTTAAAATGATATTATATTTAAATTTGACACAAAATTAAATTAAAATTGAAATATATAGATTAATATATTATAAATTAGTTAATTTTCCCTTTTTTATTTTTATATTTTTTTTGTAAAAATTGGTACACTAAATTATAAATTAATGAAAATAAAATAGAACAATAGTTTTAAGCTAGTTTTGTTTTTCTAAATTGTTATTCAGATACGGATAAATAGTCTTTTAAAACTATTACTATCTATCAATTATAATAAAATATTCTACAAGGAAAACAACAAACTAATAAAAATTACGATGTAAACTGTCAATTATGTCAAAATTATTAGAGTACAAAATATTTGTAGTATATTTCAGAAATATCAATTATAAGTATTCAACTTGCTAAGTAATGATTAATTACAAAACTGTTTGTACAAACTATTATGGTTTGCCAGTATATCAAAGTTATTATATGTTTTATACCGTGCTTAATAATTAAAGAATAATTTTATATGCTAATATACGTTATTTTTCATTTCTTGGCATATCCAGTATTAAATTGAAATTTTTTTTTGAATTTCATTAAATATTATTTAATTAAATAGAATATATTGTTTTAACTACAAATATATGTTTAAAATAAATATTTTATCAACAATTAAACAATATATAATAAAAATAATAAGAGATAACGGTATATATATATATTGGCTTAAAATCAATTTTATTATTAGAAAGAATTACTTTTTCATTTCAATGATATTATTTATTCCATTAAAAATTAAAATAATCTTAAGTATATACATTTGAAATGTTATATTAAATACTAATATATAATCCGTAAATTTTTTTTATATGTAAAATCTAATATATTTGCTCTTAAATACAATGGTTAATTTTTTTATTTTTTCAAATGTATGTAATTTTTTTTATAAATTAATAAGTATACATATTATAAATTAATTGTCACTAAAATATTAACAAAGATTAATAATTATTAAAGGCTATAATTGATTATCTACATATATTTTAACTTTATTAACAAAAAATTGTTTTAAAATGTAATATAAAATTTTTAATTGTAACAATGAAAATGGTAAACACACTGCACAAAACTAACTTATTCAAAACAGCCAGACAAAACCGCCGCCTGTCGAACACTAGTTTTCAAAACAGCCACAAAACAACCAGCACAAAACAACTAGTAAAACTACCACAAAACAGTCAGCCAAAACAACCAAACAAAACTACCACAAAACTAACAAAAAAATGTTGCCGAACGCAGCCATACTTAACTCCATCTGTTCGAAAAAGGTAGGGTATATCCATACATACACGCGGGGAAACATTTCCGAATTTGGATTTTAAAAATGCATCTTCTCGGTTATACTCTCCGTCCGGAATTGATTGTCCTGTTTATTTTATGACACGCTTTTCCATTTCAATATTAAGTATATAAGATAAAATAATTTTATAAAACTAAATTTTGTAATCTACCATTTATTATGTAAGGAATCATATGTAAAACTTAAATTTTAAAAATTATTTTATTTTATATGTTAAAAATTAAAGTCAAACGACATATTCAAATAGTAAACAGGACGGTCGGTGGGATATATAATTTAAGATTTGATAAAATGATACTGACCAGATAATAGAAATACGATAAACACGAGTAAATGTTTGGGAAAATTCACGAGATACCCCTGTTTTCTTTCGTAATTCATAATATACCCCTGTGATTTTAGTAATTTAACTTTAAACATGCTTAAATGTTGTCCAAAATTGATGAAACTTTACATGGACGATGCTAAAGTGTTATATTTTGGTCCAATATCAAATTTGAAGTTTTTTAAAGTCACATGTGACCTGTGAGACCCAATGAATATGTGACTGTTTATTGGGTCCCACAGGTCACATGTAATAATGTGTCGCTGTGTTTTTTTTTTGAAAAATGATATTTGAAAGTAAATTTACCGAAGTAGTTTGTAGTTGATTAGTAGCGAATTTTACTAGTTACTTTTTTGTTGGAATCAATACAGGAACCTTTTTTTTGTAAAAAAAAGTGTTGGATTACATTTTTATGTGTTTATATTATTAATTTGACTTAAAATTAATTTGTACTGCGAATAGCAAATACTTTACTATTCGCAGTACAAATTTTTTTTTCACCAAACTTAGTTGAATAAGTTTGAATGTTACGGGGAGACACTTTTTTTTGAAATAATAGATTTGAATAACCAAATTTAAGTCAATATGAGTAAAACAACAACTAAGTTAAAGAGAAACTAAGTTACAACAACTAATTTATAGAAAAACTAAGTTACAACAACTAAGTTAAAGAAAGACTAAGTTACAACAACTAAGTTAAAGAAAAACTAAGGTACAACGTTGATCCAACTATCTAACCTAGATTGTATTGATGAATCCAAGGTCCGACAGTGTTTGGATCTCTATAAGCGAACCACTGCGGATAGACAGGGGGGAGTGGGGAGTCATGAACCATGCCGAACCTTATGAAATGACCCTGGGGCAAATTCCTATGTGGATCTCTCCTCTTGGGCTATCACGATCGGTATAATTATCGAGCGGAAGGTATGTGGCACTTGCCGCACCCCCATAGACAGTAGAGTAGAAAACTACTATCGAAGTGTACCTTGTCGCGATCACCAACCCCATTTCCGTGTGCATCCATTTATGTGGAGGTGCTGGCTCTCCTGAATTCCAATGAAGCGCTCTTAACATGCGTTGTACGGTCCTTCGTTAAAAATGGCCTTGTATAGTATTCGGTGCTTGATTCTTCATGTGATTGTACAATGCTACACGGACATCTTTCCACCTCTCTTCGTTGAATATAGGTAGTCAGCAATGACCCTGAAACCACAATTCCCATCTCCACGAACATCAATATACCCAGTCATATATTGATATAGGTTGGGGTTGAAATTCTGGTAGTATGGGAAGTGTCAAGGGGCGGAATCGACTCGGATTTGATGATCCTCTATTACGTGATCTTCTATTTGATGGCGCTCCTTGACTGGCCTGCCCTTGGTCGGTTACGCTCCCAAGACGAAGGTTCCGTCGGTTTGGTCTTGAGGGCCCGGTAGGTCTGCCAATCCCAACCTGTTCCAATGGCTCTCCTAATTGGCACACCATATCTGGTGAAGGAAGTTTTGGAGTTTTGATTGACTGTAACATTTCGCCATCAGAGTAGGATCATCTGACTGTGCTACCTCAGAAGCTATGTCTCGCCATCTATTCTGTTCTTCCTCCATGTAGGATACCATATCAATTGTCGATTCATTTCTCCCAGCTTAGGGTATACCAGAAACGATGTATATCCCTCTTGAGCATAGTATACCACTATCCAGCATGTAGTTTAATTTACAAGCGCAAGGTAATCCATGAGAGGTTACCTTGTCACATCCACAGATTGAGCTGTCCATTTGCACATAATTCGTCCTTCCAAGCTCCTTGACTAGCTCATCTAAGCAAAGGGTACTAACCTTCCCGATCAGGTCAGCGATTGGAACCCTCATGTGCTCTCTTCTGTGTTTTGTCCTGGCTGCCTCAAAATCCTTTTTTAACTCCCGGATGCTTGTATTCACATGATCGTTAATCTTTGGAAAGATTACATCCAAAGTGTGTCTAGCACTCCTTAATCTCGCCTTTAGAGAAGAATGTGCGCTCTCCACCCTATCAAATGTTTAAGTAAGTTTTATAGATCTATAACAATCACTGTATTATCTTAAACATTACAAGATTAACAATTTTACCTATTTGTCGTTGTGTTGCCGAAGTGCAACACATTCTTGACCCAAGCCTCCACAAATTTTTCCTTGTATTTCTCCCAGACTGATGCAACATACGTAATGAAACGTGGGTAGCTTCGGTATGTATTCTTGAAATTGCGTACCTCTCGTTGTAGTCCTGCTCTGTGCTCGAGTAGACAACCGAAGTCCACATTCGGACTGCAGCCGCCGCCCTTCCTCTATCACCCATATAAGTCTCGGCTTTCCCCTGAACGTTCCTACTTATGTGCCACCGACATAGTAGATGATGAGATTCAGGAAATACCTCATCTAAGGCATTCATCAGGGCCAGACATCTGTCGGTGATAAATGTAGAGGTTGTAGTCCGCCCGAGGAGGTCCCTTAATTGTTGAAGTGCCCACACATACATGTCTGTTGATTCTGATACAAGAAGGCGAAGGCAATGCTGAAGTTTTTGCCTATACTCGTCATCCCGATGAACTGAACCAAAGGCATTTTTGCTATGTTTGTTTTATAGGTAGCATCAATGCCTATGACATACGGGAACGCATGGAGCAGTAATCTAGATGTAGGGTGTGCAAAGAAGATGGACCCAAGTCGTGTTTGATCCTAAATTGTGAAATATAATCATGTTATCTATCAAATTAATATGAAACCTAAATGATTGAAGTTATTTGAGACATACTGAGTTGACTTACTTGGATCTGTAGTGTAATCGTAGTAGTAGTTGTTTTTGTCTAGCTCACTCAGCAGAGTCTGCACCATAGATCGACCATCTCTATTTACTAGTTTTGTTTTTTGTATCCGGTTGTATATGTCTTTCCTTGTTGCTGACGTTTCTGGGTTGATTGTTGTGAGCTCTAAATAAATTGCACAGGGTGGCACACCGATTCTGCTTCTTTGATCGATCATAATCTCCTCCGCCTCAGTCAGGCGTTTTCCCACAAAATGACCTCTACCCACTCAGCGAGATCATGGTTATGCCATCCGTGACTCACTTGCAAGAAACACCCGTAGCTTGTGTAATACCCCTTAATTCGAAAAGGACAACCACATTTCTTTGAACCAGATGATCTGCGCCGGTTGATGACACCAGGTCGTGATGTCCTTCGTGGTTTCCAATACCTTTCGCATGTTATGTGGAAATCTTGGCCCGCCCGAGAACTTTGAATTATGGTGTAGATATGGTTAGGATGGCCAACACTATCTACCCAAGCTTTCGCTTCTTCTTTACTCCTAAAGGCCTGGTTTGTTTGAAATAAGTAACCTGTGTCCACCACCGGAGGTCGATTATACATCTCTTGCATGTAGTCATCCATCTCTACATTATGATCTGGAACACCTTCATCAAATTCATCCCAATCTGAATCAGTGGTTGAGTCACTTTCCTGCAATAAGGGTCGAGAGAATGTTAGATGAATATTGAAATATGAAATATTAGTGTGAATATGATTTACAAAGACAATGAACTAAATACTTACTGGGCTTGATACTGGAACATACTCATGATCGGAATCTAAAGATTGACTCATGTTTAGAGAGAGAGCTTGCACAGTTTTACGAAATTATTTTTGGAAGAGAGTTAGGAGATAGAGAGCTTCGAGAATATGGAGAGTGAGTGTGTGAAGATGAAATGGAGGAGGCATCCCTTATATAGAGGTTGGTCATGAACTAGCCACAAGGTTACAAGTTAAAAAAACGGTAACCTGGTACGTGTACAGTGACCTGGTACATGTACCTTTCCTGACAAAAGTAATTACCTATGGTAACTTTGAATTCACTTTGTACTGCAAACGGTAACCTGGTACGTGTACAGTGACCTGGTACGTGTACCTTTCCTGACAAAAGTAATTACCTATGGTAACTTTGAATTCACTTTGTACTGCAAACGGTAACCTGGTACGTGTACCTTTCCTGACAAAAGTAATTACCTATGCTAACTTTGAATTCACTTTGTACTGCAAACGGTAACCTGGTACGTGTACAGTAACCTGGTACGTGTACCTTTCCTGACAAAAGTAATTACCTATGGTAACTTTGAATTCACTTTGTACTGCAAACGGTAACCTGGTACGTGTACCTTTCCTGACAAAAGTAATTACCTATGGTAACTTTGAATTCACTTTGTACTGCAAACGGTAACCTGGTACGTGTACCTTTCCTGACAAAAGTAATTACCTATGCTAACTTTGAATTCACTTTGTACTGCAAACGGTAACCTGGTACGTGTACCTTTCCTGACAAAAGTAATTACCTATGGTAACTTTGAATTCACTTTGTACTACAAACAGTAACCTGGTACCTGTACAGTGACCTGGTACGTGTACCTTTCCTGACAAAAGTAATTACATATGGTAACTTTGAATTCACTTTGTATTGCAAACGGTAACCTGGTACGTGTACCTTTCTGAAAAGTAATTACCTATGTAACTTTGAATTCACTTTGTACTGCAAACGGTAACCTGGTACGTGTACAGTAACCTGCTACGTGTACCTTTCCTGACAAAAGTAATTACCTACGGTAACTTTGAATTCACTTTGTACTGCAAACGGTAACATGGTACGTGTACCTTTCCTGACAAAAGTAATTACCTATGGTAACTTTGAATTCACTTTGTACTGCAAACGGTAACCTGGTACGTGTACCTTTCCTGACAAAAGTAATTACCTATGCTAACTTTGAATTCACTTTGTACTGCAAACGGTAACCTGGTACGTGTACAGTAACCTGGTACGTGTACCTTTCCTGACAAAAGTAATTACCTATGGTAACTTTGAATTCACTTTGTACTGCAAACGGTAACCTGGTACGTGTACCTTTCCTGACAAAAGTAATTACCTATGGTAACTTTGAATTCACTTTGTACTGCAAACGGTAACCTGGTATGTGTACCTTTCCCGACAAAAGTAATTACCTATGCTAACTTTGAATTCACTTTGTACTGCAAACGGTAACCTGGTACGTGTACCTTTCCTGACAAAAGTAATTACCTATGGTAACTTTGAATTCACTTTGTACTGCAAACGGTAACCTGGTACGTGTGTGACCTACGTGTACCTTTCTGACAAAAGTAATTACCTATGGTAACTTTGAATTCACTTTGTACTGCAAACGGTAACCTGGTACGTGTACCTTTCCTGGCAAAAGTAATTACCTATGGTAACTTTGAATTCACTTTGTACTGCAAACGGTAACCTGGTACGTGTACCTTTCCTGACAAAAGTAATTACCTATGGTAACTTTGAATTCACTTTGTACCGGATCATCAACTTCTCCATGGTGTGTTTGGTACGCTTCCTTTCAGTAGTGGTTGGACTAGCCGTTGAACTTGCCGTTGGGCATGTCAGTGTTACTCAAATATTATAAAAGTGGGTATTAGTGTCCCAACATACTCATTCCTTACCCTGTGCACTCAGAATCTGTGTAATTACATCTTGCTTGAACTCTTCATACCTTAATTCCCATTTCGCTCTCAAAATCAAATGGAGTTTCCTTTCTGTTTGCACGTCAATTATGTAGCTACTTTTGGTCGTCATGGAGCTCAATTTGATAGAAGAATGGGGCACAAACGCGTAGAAGTTACTATGCCATATCCTAGTAATCTCCGGGATCTACAACGACGAGTAATTCGAGCACTACAGTCCCTACTCGGCAGAATAAACATAACAACAATGGTGTATTTGGGGCTGGAAGGCGACTACGAGTGGACTTTTATTCATGTACGAAATGACACATCAGTTCACCGGATGATGGAGAATTACATGGAGTACAATGATTTCATCGCTCATATTCCATTACTTGTTATTTATGATCCTATTGAGCCCGATGATGATGATTTTCAACACCAAGAACCAATTTATGAGATGAGACGTAATGTAATAGCACAGGAATAGAGAGACAAAGGTTATGAAATAATTAGGTTATCGGTTATTGCGTAATTGATCTTGTTAGTTCTCGTGTTGTTATAATTTTCGGGATTTATAATCTTTAGTAGATGTTTGGACGTGGAATAAACGTGTTGTTATAGTTATTGACTTTTAATTATGTGATTCATCAGATTTGAATTCGGGGACTTCTCTTTCTTAGGAATTTCTACATTTTGATATATTTCATTTCTCGTGACACACCGTATTATCAATAACAGTGCCGGGAGGAACATTATCACAATTCTTTCTCTCAGGCAGCAAGCTCAACAGAAACAAAGGCATTCCGGGGAGTTTAGATTGAAGCTGGTCACACATCTTTTCTTTCTTAGGAATTTCTACATTTTGATATATTTCATTTCTCGTGACATATACAATCTTTGGTACATGTTAGATATTTCATTTCGACACTATCATTGCTGGAGAACACTCAACGACCAACAAAGAATATAGACCACCCAGATTGGCATTGCAGAAACGATACATTTCTAGAAATTTTTTGCAATAGTCTCCCCTATTTTTTATCTCCACCGGTTCTAAGAACCTCCACAAAATCAACCAAAATATAATCAACAAGGTCACCAGCATTGTCAGCAATAATTCCACCATCACCAAGTCCACCAGAAAAAAACTATAACTACACAAATTGTACTAGCATCTAACACACCAAATAAAAATGAAAGACAACAAACAGTTCCAAGATGATACTAAAGTTTATTACATCCAAATCCAAGATGACAACCACTAGGGTGCACCATGCTGGCATTGGTAACTATCCCATATGTATAAAGAGCTGAACACATCCTCAAGACCATGAGTTGCAGCCCTTTGTTCTTCTTCTGGCATCCCTGACGATAGTATGACCAGTCCCATGCATTGTTCTCTTGGTAGTACGGGCGTGCAAGCTCACTTGCCTCAGACAGTAGCTGTAACACACTTGGTCAGGTAAGTACACATAAAAAATAAAAGTGATATGTAATGAAGTACTATGAAAATATGACTTACTAGACAGGGATCTGGACGATGAACCAGGGTGGTCTGATAACTCTCAGGGTTTAGGATCTTCGGGTGTGTATGCTTGGTGTACCAATCTAGGTAGAGTGGGTCACAAGCATGCAACCGCGCATTTGTGGGCGTATACCCTGGAAGCAGCAATTTGGGAGTGTTTTCCCACAAACTGTACATGGGGGGTATACACAGGTGTAGGGTGGGGTTTTCCTCTTTTTTCAGACCTTGGGTTGGGTCTAATAGGAGGTTCAGGGATACCCTGAATGTAACCAAATTGGCGTAGACAACGCCCAGGCAAGTATGGCTCATTCAACCCCAAAACCTGTATGTTACCTCTAAACCATGTGCGCCATCCATGAACATTAACATTATCCCGACCGTAGGGCAACCAATCAATCTACAATGAACATAAATAGTAAGATGTAACCAACAACGAAAGACAAAAATAATAATGGTTCAACGTGTTAGCAACTACAAACACTTACATTTAGAGCAGTCAAAGCATCTAGATGCTCACGATAGCCTTGCAGTGAACGATGATCCTGCACTTGAGAGGTAGATCTCACCCATCTTAGAGCCCAAGGTCTATCATCATTAGAGCGCCAGTCTGGGCTAATCGCTGGTCTTAATGTAGGAAAATACGCATAAATCCAGCACTGTGCATATAAAATACTAGAATGATTAAGCAGTACAAATTATTAATACTCAGTGAGTTATCATATACTAGATGCACATTAGGACACATACCTCAAGTAACGTCATAGAACCAGCTATCCCACTGGAGCCGGCACGAGAGGCTATCCCAAGCTGGCGATATAACCATGCAAGAGTACCAGCTCCCCATGCATATTTACGAAGCTTGGTAGCTTTCTTCATGGGAGCTACTAACGAGAACAGCTGTGGACTCAGACGACCATTTGATTTTCCAGCGATTATGGTGGTACCGATCAAATGATACAACCAACCACATGCCTGCTTCTTGGGTTTCAGGTTCATCCCTACAGTGCTCCAACAAGCTCGCAATCGATACAGCACCGGTATTAAACAGTGTCTCTGTCATAGTCTCGACATCTCCTCCAAAATCAAGACAATCAGCCATTACCTCCTTCGACATCTCCCCTATCAATGGACGACCGACGATGGGGATTTGCAGTATCATCCACACATCATGCAGGGTAATCGTCATCTCACCGAACGGCATATGGAATGAGTTTGTATCAGGCTGCACCTCTCCACAAAAGCACTGATGGGGACATATTGTTGTATGGCATCGTAATATCCTGTAGGTGCTCTATACCAGAATAATTAAGCATGTTCCTTGCTCTTTTGCAGGTTACTTGATCTTTTAGCCAGCATGTAAGCATCACCCTACGGGATTTGAAACTCAAAACCCCACGATCCTATATAATGACCAATATTCAACACTTACAAAACGTTGTACGATTTAAATGATCAAATACAGGAGAAGATGAGAACATACCTTAGTCGAGGTCCATAAGTCAGTGCTACATGACCCCCGAAGCTAGTGATAACACTAGTGAGTAGTGGACCGCCAGGAACTGGCACCTCTGTCACTTCCAAGAGGTAGGAATGATTGGAACCATCGCTAGCGCTGCTTCCTCGTCAGTGTCATCCCTCCTTATCCATGACTTCATCATCTTCATTATCCTGCTCCTCATCCACGTCGGGTGAGTCCTCATCATCAGCACCACGACCACCGTCATCAGCATGTGGCGAACACTCAGTCATCACATGGTCCTCATCAGCACGGGCGGGTGATGGGCGTGTGGACGTGATGAACTACCACCGCCTGACGTCTGAGCTTCTAACGGAGCAGTCTGGTGGCTTGCTTCCCCGAGATATTGTAGCTAGTGCTGTGTAGTGATCTGTCAGACCAAGCACTACTGGATGATGACACCACTGGCATGCGTCTCCTCGGTATATTGAACACTGCCGAGTCATCCTCCGCTACCATTGGTGGTGCAGGTACTTCAAATGCCGGGTCGTTGAAAGATTGACCGGGATGGAATGATGAATGGCGTGCTGCTTCCATACGGGGGGTAGGATCACTCGGCCCTTCACCAGGAGCACGTACACCACGACGGTACGAGGCCGTCATAGGCTGCTCCGTACCCCGGTCTTTATTCTTTCTCTTTGTGTATACATTTTTCACTACTTTTTTCAGTCGATCCATCACTGCATACGAATATCACACAGTTATATTCCTCATTCATAACATAAAAATTCAAACATTTATAATCATATCATTCACATTATTACAATTCAAAAAAAATTCAAACATTTATAAATCAATCACAATATTTATTAGAATTAAAAAAAAACAAATTAAAACATTTAAACATCATTCAAAATATTAGAATTAAAAAATAAACAAATTAAAACATTTAAAAATCATTCAAAATATTAAAATTCAAAAAAAAAAATGGGTCGAGCAGCGCAGCTGCTCTCCTGCAACCCAGGTGAGCAGCGCCACTACTCTTCCTCTCTACCGGCGAGCACCTGCGCTCCTCTTCTTCTCTACCGGCGAGCACCTGAGCTCCTCGCCTCAAGTGGATTCGAGCACCGCAGCTCCTCGGCTCCAGCAGCGGCGAGCACCAGCGCTCCTCGTCTTCGTCTTCCGGCGCGCGCACACAGGGTTCGAGCAGCCAGGGTCCTCGCGAGCTATGGATTCGAGCACCCCTGATCCTCGCCTGACTCCAGACCGAGCAGCAGCGGTCCTCGATTCTCTCCGGCTAGAGCGGCGCTGCTGCTCGCCCATGCCACTCTTTTTTTTGAATATTTTTGAATTTTTCATGCTAGATCTAGCTCAAATGATGTTGAATTTCAAAAAACTAACACCAAATTCATACTCAGGACACCCAAATCTATAAGTTGCAAAAAAAAATTTCGAAAAACTCACCGGAAAATTTTTCCGGCGGTGGTTGGCGGCGGCGGGTGGCGGCTCTGGCAATCAGAAGAGAGATAGAGGAGAGAGAGTGAGTAAGTTAGAAATGAATAATTCAAGAAAGGTTAGACTATATATAGTACGAGCGTTTTTTACCCAAAATTGACGTTTTCAACTGTGATTTCAATACAACGTTCTGAAAGTGTAACAATGTTTGTAATTTAGTAAAAAAACAACATAAAATGTCATTAACTTATGTGGAGTCACAATTATAACGTTTAAATGCGATTAAAAAGGGTTTAACGTCTTTTATACGGGTTATAATGTTTTGTTACAATCAGAGTGTTTTTTACTGTTTACGCTCAAGAAATTATTTAAAAAAAAAACAACAGTTACAACACGACATCATTACATGTGTATAACGTCAATATGAATTAAAAAAAAATTGTACTGCGGTGATTAGTAATTTTGTACTGCGAATAGCAACCTAGTAATAATTTTTATAGGTTCTAAACTTTGCTATCTAATTCATCACTTATTAGTTAATGAATCATAATATTAATTTTAATGAATCATAATATCAAAATTAATGAATCATATCTTCATTTTAGTGTCATCGTAAACATATAAAACTAAAAAATTTCAAACAATAATATAACACAAAACATAATTTGGTATGCATGAAAAATACATGATTCACCATAGAAGGTTTAAAATACACCATACAAACAATAATAATACACTATAAAACAATAATAACTTTTTATCGGTTCCAAAGTTTGTAATCGAATTCACCACTTATTATTGAATGAATCATAATATCAATTAAAAAATTTTAATGAATCATAATACAAAATTAATTAATCATATTATCATTTTAGTGTATTATCGTATACATGTAAAAATATATTTTTTTTAAATTGTCAAAACATATCTATGAAACAATGATATAATTTTTTTTCATTTTGGACTTATATATTAAAAGTTACAAAAATTTAAAGTTAATATAGTAAAAAAACAGCCCATTCAACAAAACAGTCCAGTCAACAGCTAACTGAAACGGCGAAATCATTATCCCACGCCTAAATGGGTGCGGTGGGGGTGTGGTTTCCCTAAAGGACACTAAATTGCCTTTACATAAAGGCATTAATGTTAGCCATACTGAGAAAAAAATGTTAGCCATTTTTATAGGACAATATTAGACATATATATATATATATATATGAAAACTGATAGCCACCAGATAATTAATAATAATAATATTTTAAATAAGTTGTTATTTGCAGTTATAAAATTACTAAATACATTAATAGGCTGTTGGCGACATAATACAAGCTACAGGCTCAGTAGCCAGCCTCAAAAATGATTTTTTTAAGATTACTCTACACCAACATTACCCTATACCACAAACCATAAAACCACTATATGATCAGTTAAAAAATACTGAAAACACTTTTAGAGTTTGTAATACAAGCATTGTAAGACCCTAAACCATAAACCCTTTATACAAGCAATGGAATATTAACGATATACAACCGTGGCCAATATTTTATTTAGCTATGGCATACATATTTATGTATACATGGCTTACATATCTTAATGTCTATGGCAACAATTTTTTGTATATAAAAGCTTAAACTAATAAATAAAAGATTATTAGTTGTACATATACTTGAACATGTTAGTCAACATAGATCTTAAATACCACCATAGGAAAGCTAAAACAATGAAAACCTATTTTAGGGTATGTAGTGAAGGGTTTAAGGTCGTTACCATAACCTTTAAAATGTGTCGAGTCAATGATGACATTATAAAATATAAAACAAGTTAAAAAATGATCACCCTACACCACACATCCTAAAAACCACCAAAAGAAAGTTTTTGTTCATAAACATTATGATTCACTTAAATTTATTACTAATAATTATTTATATATTAAGATAGTTTTTTATATGATGGTTGTTATTTATATATAATCATGGCTAATATTATGTATAACCATGACTTATATAATTTTATATCAATGATATATATTATTGTCTTTATGATAAAGGCAAATAGGATGTCTTTATCTAATCCTACCAAACGGGGGACGGTGGCATCTAATTTGCCTAAGACGTGAAATTAAAGCTAGCATTTATATCTACCGTTACTACGCAGCTATTACTTATTAGTCGGAGCGGATATTGTGACGGAAGCTTGTTTTCCGTCAGCGACGGATTCAATCTCCACCAATCAATTTTAATAATATTTTGATCCCAGCCATTCAGCACTGAAGATATGCGGTTCTTTCCTGTTCTCCTCCCTTATGTCCGTGTCAGCTTCTTCCCAATTTTCCTTTTTTTTTCTTTATCAATCACCTAACTTTCTTTTTTTTTTCTTTATCAATCACCCAACTTACTTTTTTTTCTTTATCAATCACTTCAACCTTTTCAGTTCCCACAAACTCTTTTCTTTTTCTTTCTTTTATCACCCATACAAATAAATAAATGTACCACTCACTAGTTCATAACTTTTCTTTTTTTGTAGGAACCTTCAATAATATAATTATTTATAATTGTCATATAATAAGTCATCAATTAATTTATATGACTATATGCACATATTTATCCTTATCAAATAATATTTTCACGGTTTGTCTTCGACGTTTTTAGCTTTATATAGTGGTTTTTAGAGCCTAAACTATTTCTATTTATCCTTCAATAATATAATTATTTATAATTGTCGTAAATTGTCTTTTCTTTTCGTTAGACCCTAAACCATACACGACAAACCCTGAAAATGCCTTCGACGTTTTTAGCTTTCTATGGTGATTTTTGGGGTGTGTGGTGTAGAGTAATCTATTTTGAAGTCGGTCTATACTTTATATTGTCATAACTGACTCAATAGATTTCCATACCACAATTATATATAACGTTTCCATGATTTATATATAAAGGTGTCCACGAGTTCATATAAACGTTTGCACGTTTATATTTAAACGTTTCCACATTTTTAATATACGTTTAAACGTTTCCACGTTTCTACGATTCCATGATTATCTATAACGTTTTCATGCCACAATTACATATAAACGTTTCCACGACGTGATTACGCATAAACATTTTCATTATTATACATGAATATTTCCATGCTACAATTATATATAATGTTTCCATGATGTATATATAAAGGTGTCCACGAGTTCAGATAAACGTTTCCACCTTTTTATTTAAATGTTTCCACTTTGTTAGGTATACGTTTCCACATTTTAATATAAATGTTTCCACGTTTCTACGATTCCATGATTATATATAACATTTCCATGCCACGATTACATATAAACGTTTCGACGACCTGAGTACATATAAACAATTTTCATAATTTTATATGAATGTTTCCTTGCCACGATTACATATAACGTTTCCACGATTTATATATAAATGTTTCCACATCATAATTACATATATACACTTACACAATTATATTCCACAATTATATATAACGTTTCTACGCCACGATTATTTTTGTTTAGATAATTTGGGCATATAGCCATTATATTGAATTGAACAAACCTGATAAACAGGCGGACCGGTACAACGGGCCTCATTAAAACCTCCACAAGTAAGTATAATGTTTATACTGTTATGCATAAACATGTCCACGACTTTATTTAAAACGTTTCCACGTTTTTTAAATATACGTTACCACGTTTCTACGATCCCATTATTATGTATAAACGTTTTCACACCTCCGATCCTCTCTCTCTGCTAAAACCAAAAGAACATAAGTTTTTTGTTTGAGGAACGTAAGTTAGGGTTGGGTGATTGGGAAAGGAATAGCTGAAGCCATAGAGCGTAAGCTTTTTGTTTGAGGAACACAAGTTAGGGTAGCAAATTGCATACATAATAAGAAGGATATTGACAAATTAGAGTATTTTGGCAATGAACTGGAGCAAGAGATTTGTGCGGGTTTAGCCCCAGATTGAGATTATTTCACCTAGAGCACGACAGTGGTGTTAGCCGTGGACGGATGAAGGCGGTGGCAAATTTGGGTTGCCTTTAATGAATGAAGGTGGAGCGACGAGTAATGGAGAAACGGAGGTTGAAAGTCTAAAGTCTGCGATCCTCTCTTTTTTCTCTTTTGCTCACGTCCAGTTTTAATCTGAGTCCTTCATTTTTATGTACGGTGTAGATTGAGTCCGTCTAATATATGAATCATGTTGTATACTAATTTATATTTCATATATATAAAGCATCATAAGTCACTTTGTATATTCTCAATTATTTACATATATATAAACAACAAATATTATAAAATAAAAAATTATCATACAACAACCACATATTTATGCTTATACATTCTCTATAGATAATAAATTAAATTATTCTATAATAATTTAACTAATTATGTTATTAAGATATTATAAAAAATATATAAAAATACCTATAAGTAAGTGTGTTCACCTCACTTTGGTAATAAATTTTTTTTTAAATATATAGTTCGAGAAAGTGGTTCCAACACCCAATCTTTACCCCTTCATACCTTCACTTTAGTGGTGATAAAAAAAAAATAGTTCCGTCAGAGACGGAGAAAGTGGTTCCGTCACCCAATCTTCTCCCCTTATTAGTACAGCCTACTGATTATATTAGCTCACCTCGCTTATCAACCTAATCAAGAAAAAGATACATTCGCTTCCCTTTTGCCAAAAGATTTATGCAAGTGTGCTCATCTCATCAACTCTTCCAATACGCTGAAACAAACAATACACATTATTAGCCCAATTAAGCAAAACCTGCCTTGCTTATCCTCTATTCTAATTCCCTTTTTATACGCACTACAGCGGCGAGTCAGTTTATTAATATAGCTTCATCAAGATATGGCTTGCGGCAGGAGCACAAAGGATTTTCTCATGTTTGGCCTTATTACCATCCTTGTAGTTTCTTACAATGCATCGGCGCGTCTGTTGTGTTTCTCACGAACACTTGATAATATTTTAGAGGAAATAACCTTCTATTACTTTCAAGAATAGAATTACAAGAGTATAACCAACTCTTATACAAAAACCTCTTAAACTAACTCTCTCATGGAGCTACTAAACTCTACTGGTTTTTCTCTTTTTGTGTTTGAGAGCTCTTCCAATGCTCTTATTTATAGCAAAGGTTTGGCTCACAACATCCACCTAAGTCAATGAAGTTTGGTGAAGGTTTGGTGAAGGTTTGGTGAGGTTTGGTAGGTGGTTCACCTACCATACAGCTGGAACCCTTCAATTCTCCCCCTCCAGCTGCATCTGAGTCGATTGTCATCTACAATCCATCCCAATTATGTCTCTGCATAACTGTAGCTTCTCTCGAGGAACCATCTTTGTTAACATGTCTGCAGGATTCTCATTCGTGTGGATCTTCGCTAGTCTCAATAGTTGTTTGTCCATCACTTCTCGTATCCAATGATAACGAGTGTCGATATGCTTTGTACGGGAATGATACATTGGGTTCTTGCTCAAATCTAGAGCACTCTGACTGTCACAATGTATCTTGTACTCTTTCTGTTTGATTTCTAATTCTTCTAGAAACCGTTTTAGCCATAACATTTCTTTACCCGCTTCTGCTATTGCAATATACTCAGCTTCTGTTGTGGATAAAGCAACACACTTTTGTAATCTTGACTGCCATGACACAGCTCCCCCTGCAAAAGTGTAAACGAATCCTGATGTAGATTTTCTTCCATCAAGATCTCCAGCCATATCTGAATCTGTATAGCTTTCCAAGACTGGTTCAGCGGCTCCGTAGCATAAACACACCTTTGATGTACCCTTGAGGTACCTGAGAATCCACTTAACTGCTTCCCAATGTTCCTTTCCAGGATTTGAAAGGTATCGGCTCACAACTCCAACTGCGTGAGCAATATCTGGCCTTGTACAAACCATAGCATACATTAGACTTCCTACTGCAGAAGAGTATGGTACCTTTGACATCTCCTCTATCTCTTTCTTGGATGAGGGACACAATCTTCTGCTCAGCTTGAAATGGTTTCCCAAAGGAATGCTAACTGGTTTGGCTTGGTCCATGTTGAACCTGTCGAGTATTCGTTCAACATACTTCTCCTGAGATAACCATAACCTGTGATTTTTCCTGTGTCGAATTATATGCATCCCCAATATCTGTTGAGCTGGTCCCAAGTCTTTCATATCAAAGTACTTGGAGAGCTCCTTCTTCAGTTGGCTTATTTTTGTTGCATCGTGTCCAACGATTAACATGTCATCTACATATAGTAGTAGTGCAACAAAATTTCCATCTCGAAATCTCTGGATGTAAACACACTGGTCTGCAGCAGTTCTCTTGTAGTCTTGACTCTTCATGAATGAGTCAAACTTCTTGTACCATTGCCTGGGCGCTTGCTTAAGACCGTACAGACTCTTCTTCAGCTTGCAAACGAGGTTCTCTTTCCCTGGAACCTGAAAACCTTCTGGCTGTTCCATGTAGATTTCTTCATGTAAATCACCATGGAGAAATGCTGTTTTTACATCCATCTGCTCAAGCTCTAAATCCAAGTTGGCCACCAATCCAAGAATGATACGGATTGAAGCCATTTTCACAACTGGTGAAAATATCTCGTCAAAGTCAATTCCTTTCTTCTGAAGAAATCCTTTGACCACCAACCGGGCTTTATGTTTCACCACCTTTCCGCAGCTATCTTTCTTGAGTTTGAATACCCATTTGTTCTTCATGCCTCTTTCCTTTTGGAAGCTCAACCAACTCGTACGTGTGATTTTTCAGCAAGGAATCAATCTCATCTTGCATTGCACCCTTCCATTTACTGTTATCTTGATGAGATACAGCTTCCTGGAAATTTTCTGGCTCCCCATCTTCCGTAAGTAGAATATACTCTGAATCTGGATATCTGGTTGACGGAATTTTTCCACGTTCAGATCTTCGAACCTGTGGACTCTGAATTTCAGGAAGTGCTTCATCATCTTCCTCTTGTGATGGTCCCGCAACTTCTGGTGGAGAGGATTGAGTCTCCCCCTGCTCAATATTCTCTTCTTCTTCCTCCTGTTCTGCTTCTGGTACTTCTACTTGCACCTCATCATCCTCCGTGGCTGATTGGATAGGTGCTGGATCAGGGAAAATATCTTGGGCACTAGACTTTGATTGAGTAGACACTGAGGGCTCCTCAATGTCTTTTATCATCTGGTTTTCATGGAACACAACGTCCCTGCTTCTAATAACCTTCTTCGCCTTTAAGTCCCATAACCTGTATCCAAATTCTTCATCCCCATAGCCTATGAAGATGCATGGAGTAGTTCTTGCATCTAGCTTCTGCCTGAGCTCCTTGGGTACATGTACAAAGGCTAAACATCCAAACACTTTCAAATGTGAATAAGAGGGATTCTTACTTGACCATACTTTCTCCGGAATCTCAAAATTCAGCGGGACTGATGGTGATCTATTGATCAGGTAGCAGGCAGCACGAACAGCTTCTCCCCAGAATGGCTTTGGTAATTTAGACATGCTCATCATACTCCGGACCTTCTCCATGATAGTCCTATTCATCCTTTCGGCTACACCATTATGTTGTGGGGTGCGAGGAACCGTTTTCTGATGTCGAATGCCGTGTCCCTTGCAATAGGTTTTGAACTCTTTGGATGTGTACTCGCCTCCATTATCTGAGCGGAGACACTTTAGCTTCATTTCCGTTTCACGCTCTACCATAGTGTGAAACTCCTTGAAATAATCCAAAACTTGGTCCTTTCTTTTTAAGAAATACACCCACACCTTTCGAGAAGCATCATCAATAAAGGTTAGGATATACCTGTTGCCACCAAGAGATTCAACCTCCATGGGACCACAAACGTCAGAGTGTACCAGACTCAACAACTCTGATTTCCTTGATGATGAATGAAATGAAATGCGATGTTGCTTACCAAATAGACAGTGCCTGCAAGGATCTAATGTAGCATCCTTGGCAATTGTGATAAGCTCCTTTTTATTAAGGTAGACAAGCCCTTCTCACTCATATGTCCGAGTCTCTGCCATAGATTTTGAGACTTCTCACCTTCCACAACATTGAGGCTGCTCTCACATATTTTCATATGTGTCTTGTAAAGAGTACCACATGTATGTCCTCGGGCGACAACCAAGGAACCTCTTGACATCTTCCATGTGCCATTGCTGAAAAAACTGTCATAGCCTTGCTTGTCAAAAGCTGAACCTGAAAGTAGATTGAGCCGAAAATCTGGTACATGTCGCACATCCTTCAGTGTGATAGTACAACCAACATTCGTTTTTACTTGAATGTCACCAATCCCTTTAATCTCAGAAAAACTGGTATTTCCCATCTTTACAGTGCCAAAGTCTCCACCTTTGTACGTTGTGAAGAAGTCTTTGTGTGGAGTGACATGGTAAGATGCTGCAGTATCAACAATCCACTCAACATCTTGAGTTGCTGTATGAAGACATACCTCCTCCTTACTTGAGCATAATGCTACTTCCCCTGTGACAGTGACAAGTGTGTCTCCATTCTTCTCCGTTGATTGCTTGCTATTCTGCTTCTGTTCTCGTAATAGTTTCCTGCAATTCTTCTTCATGTGGCCTTCTAAGCCACAATGATAACAACTATAAGCGGCCTTTCTTCCATCTGTTGATTTACCTCTGCTCTTGCTTCGGCCTCTCCATTTGCCTTGATTTCTTCATGTGATCTCCCTCGGTGTTCAGTGACAAGAGCTTCTGTCTGGTCTGAACTTGTATCATTTCTCCTGGCCTCTTCATTGAACAAGGCTTCTTTTACCATTCCCATGGTAAGTGTACTATTAGGAGTTGAATTTCCAAGGGTGATAATAAGTGTTTCCCAGCTGTCAGGGAGTGAACTAAGAAGGAGGAGAGCCTGCACTTCATCTCCAAGGTTGAATTCAACTGATGTTAATTGGTTTAACAAGCTTTGAAAATCACTGGCATGCTCGACAACTGACTTCCCGCTCCGTAGCTTCAGATTTACTAATTGTCTCATTAGTAAAACTTTGTTCCGAGCTGTCTTGGGCTGATACATATCCTTCAACTTCTTCCAGAGTGTATATGCATCAGTCTCCTCAGAAACATGATGGAAGACACTATGATCGATCCACCGACGGATTTGACCGATCGTTTTTCATTTTCTTCCATTCTTTTTCTTTAGCGGGCTCAGGATTCGTACCTTGAAGCTCAATTGGATCGTACAAATCTTTGCAGCTAAGGAGATCTTCCATCCGAGGTCTCCAAAGTGTATAGTTTGTAGCGGTCAGTTTGAGCATAGCTCCATGGCTCCAAGATGACGAGTCTTCTACTGCCATTCTGACTTGATTTATACTTTATCGAATTTTAGGAGCAGAATTTGACAAAACGGAGTGCACCGTTGCGTCCGGAACGATCGAAAATGGTAGGATAGACCTTTTCTGGACCAAAAACGATGATATAGAAGGAAGTGACACATGGCAAAACAAAGAATGCCTACTTGATGACATGGCGTTATGTGTCAGCAGGGGTGCTGATGTGGCACTGACGTGGCAGTGATGTGGCGCTGACGTGGATGATGACTGGGATGATGATGTGGACTGCCACGTCACTGTGGGCCCGAAAAAAGCTGACGTGGCGATGATGTGGCGATGACTGGGTTGTCTTCAACCTCCCGATTGTTTTTTTTTTGTTTACTATTCACGCAGGTTTGACCTCAACTTTGACCGGCGATTTGAGGACATTCCCGATGTCAAAAAATTCTGGAAAAAATATTTCTGGAATCCTTGAAACGAGACCTTTCCAGTGCTATGCCCAGAATTTGATTTGGAGACAAAAATGTTTTTGGCTAAAAAAAAATAATTCGAAAATAAATCTTCTGGACACCACCTCAAGCTCTGATACCACTTGTTGTGTTTCTCACGAACACTTGATAATATTTTAGAGGAAACAACCTTCTATTACTTTCAAGAATAGAATTACAAGAGTATAACCAACTCTCATACAAAAACCTCTTAAACTAACTCTCTCATGGAGCTACTAAACTCTACTGGTTTTTCTCTGTTTTATGTTGTATTTGAGAGCTCTTCCAATGCTCTTATTTATAGCAAAGGTTTGGCTCACAACATCCACCTAAGTCAATGAAGTTTGGTGAAAGATTGTTGAAGGTTTGGTGAAGGTTTGGTGAGGGTTTGGTAGGTGGTTCACCTACCATACAACTGGAACCCTTCAATTCTCCCCCTCCTGCTGCATCTGAATCGATTGTCATCTACAATCCATCCCAATTATGTCTCTGCATAACTGTAGCTTCTCTCGAGGAACCATCTTTGTTAACATGTCTCCAGGATTCTCATTCGCGTGGATCTTCGCTAGTCTCAATAGTTGTTTGTCCATCACTTCTCGTATCCAATGATAACGAGTGTCGATATGCTTTGTACGGGAATGATACATTGAATTCTTGCTCAAATCTAGAGCACTCTGACTATCACAATGTATGTTGTACTCTTTCTGTTTGATTTCTAATTCTTCTAGAAACCGTTTTAGCCGTAACATTTCTTTACCCGCTTCTGCTATTGCAATGTACTCAGCTTCTGTTGTGGATAATGCAACACACTTTTGTAATCTTGACTGCCATGACAGCGTCAACTTGTCAATCATCTGACTGCTAATGATCCAAGTGAGCTTTGCCCTCTGCACTGTTTATTTTTTCAAATCTCGCATGTTTACAAGCTAATTAACATATATAATATAGTCACTTCAAAATTTTGAAACGAACGCGCTCTTCACGCGCGCGCTTTCGACCGTTTGAAGCTCCAGTCCCCCTCTGAGATGTCCTTCCTTTTCCTTCCGACCTGAGCTCTCGCTGCCGCCCTTTCCTGAGCCACCCCGTGGTCCCCGCCGCGCCGCCAGGCCGCCGCCTGGTGGCTAGGACACCGCTGGTGGTGCTTCCCCGCTAAACACGATGTCTAACCCTCTCTCGTCTATCCAAACCCCTTCCGTCTTCCAAACACCACATCGCCACCCGTAGCTCCTTCGAGACCATCTGTCTCTTCAACCTCCAGTTACCCTTTTCACTGGTTCTGACTCCAATCACTGTTTTTTGTGCTTTTTCCCTCATCATATTTCGCTTTTCTTCCAACTTCACAATAAGCCAAACCCCCGTTCTTTTTTTTTCCTCATCCTGCTACTCCACAAATGGCCCTAAACCGTCCTTACCAACCTGAGAAGGGTGCGATTGTGTTTGTTGATAATGTTAATGAAGAGAGACGTATTGGAACTTTATGGAAGGCTTTTAATACATTCGGAAAGATAGTGGAAATCAAATGCCCTCGCGTCCGGAGAATGGCTACAAACTCCAGGTACGTTTTCATATGTTATCAGTATGCAAATGAAGCAAATCATGCGGTGCGGGAGACTAATGGCATCTGGCTCGACGTGATGCGCATTACGGAGCAAATGGCAAAACCTTTAAGAGCAAAAAAGCAAGCATGGGTGCCAAAGAACCAACTTTTTCACTGGCTCGACGGGAAGGCTCACGTACGAACAGAGCAGAGAACAAATCCACCCCCTCTAAATGGGCAGCATGACATGAAAATCCACCTCACCCATTCTGCTTTAATGATTCCAAAACTCGAACATGGGGTATACATCTGTCCTAGGCGAAGGAGCTCAAGAAACTCGGTAATTCATGATCTTCGTTTCGGGGAAAATGTGAAGGAGGTCATTGAATTGTCACAACATGAGTTTATTGCTATATTTGGTAGCAAAGAAAGTAGAGATTTTTTCATTCAATCTCGCCCGTTTAGAGAGCTAGGATGGGATGTGCATGAGTGGAACGATGACATCGAGGAGATGAAAAGAATTACTAGCATTGCTATTAGAGGGATACCAATCCATGCATGGTGTGAAGAAAGTATTAATCTGGTGGCAGAGCAGTTTGGGAACGTTCTTGAAATTGAGAATAATATGTTTGAGGTGCCAATAGTTGTAGAGGCTTACGTTAAGATCGAGACCAAGGGAAAGAAAATCATTAATGATGAAATAGATGTGGAATTCGGGGGCAAGTCTTGGGCGATAGGTGTTGTGGAATACTGGTCAGATGAAATGAGTTGCCGACGCCAGCGGCAAACACGGCGGAGGAGTCTACAGAGAAATCAAAATTGAGGGACCATCCATCTGGAAATGAATTGTGGAACTCTGACACGACAAAATGTACGGTGATAACTACCGCAAGTAAATCCCATGGTAGTAGCGAGGAGTTTATCTGGGAAAGTGGTGTAATGATTATTGGAATGGTGCCCATGGTGATAGATGTCGTTTGGAGATCATGCTCAAGCTTGAAAAGTGTGATGCTTGGATACCATACACATGTGGAATTAGCTCAATGGTTTTTAAATTGGGTTGATACAATCATTAACCGATCGGTACAGCTTCCTAAGGCGGCTAAGTTAATTAATAAAAGTAGATTTCCCATGCCAATAGCCAAAAGCAACGGTACAAATGAAACTAATGATATTATGTCACTAACTGATCCACTAAATTTTGTGGAGGAGTTTCAACCGATCATTAGTGCCAAATCTACAGAAGCATGTGACCAGTTTGTTGTACAATCGCAGCATGGAAACTTGGACCTCGGTCTTGAAGTCATTCACCTCGACTCAGAACCGACGGATAACTCCAGTAAGAACAAATATGAAGAACCCTTAGCGGTGGATGATTGTTTGGGAAAATCTCCGGCCACTACGTCCTCTGTTAAACATCTACCTGCAGAAATCTCCTTGGAAGTGGTCCTAACACCAGACAGTCCAAACCGTACTCTGCAAAGGAATATTTCAAATGAAGAAGAAGAATACGCAAATTTGTGTCTTGAATACGGAAGACGGCTCAATTGCTCCATTCCTTTTCTGGAACTTTCCAAACAAAACTATATACGTACCCTTCGCCGTAGTGAACGTGTTTCCAATAAGAATAAAACCAAGAATAGTGGAAGTAGTGGGATTCTCCAATATCAGCGGCAACATAAGGGCAGATAGGTGGGCAATAGAAGACAACAAGCTCATCGGTCGATTAGGTAACCTCAGGGGTCAGAACAAGCATCAGTTCACAGATCCTAAGGACACAAAAGTGTTAGAGAGGAGCAGGCAAAGTGCGTGGTGTAGTTATTCAACAAAGTATTTTCTCCCATTTCTTTATTCGCCCCTTTAAAACTCAATACAACAAGGATCACAATGCGGGTGTTTTGGACTAAGGGGACTCAATTTCTTTTTTGTTGTTTCATTTCGGGAGCCCTAGGATTCATGCTGTTTTTGTTACAATTGTTTGTGCGCTGGCCTATGTTGGCTATGCCTATTGATGTATTTCATCAACTTAGCTGTATTTGCAGCGCCATTTATCAAAAAAAAATATATAGTCACTTCATAATATTCTTTTCGTATTCATATAATCGAAGATTATATGTTCGTTTAATGATATATCTACTTTTTGTTTTAATGGAACACTACAATTTGACACTAACAATTAGTGCACTTAGAAGGTTGCACCTAAAAGTTACAACAGCTAGGGCAATGTTATGTTGCAACTCTAGACCGTAGTTAATGGGGCATCAAGAAAAACTTGCACCAATAGGTATTATCAATTGGTGCACACATTATCTCGCACTAATAGGTCCTATCAATTAGTGCAATTTTATTTCAGTCGCCCTATTTGTGTAATGGTCAAACGGTGCAACCTTTTTCTTGCACTATCTGATTTTGTCAAATAGTGCATCTTCATCCTGTCGCCCCATTAACACAATTACATATATTTATTTCCACTTTGATCAATAGGTGCAAAAGAAAATTTCACTCTAATAGACATAATAAGTTAGTGCATCCTTTAGGCTTGCACTAATTGATGCCATCAAATAGGAGCAACAGATTTTATGCCCTGTTCGATATGGTCAGTTGGTGCAAAAGTTTATTTCGCTCTAATGCCCCACTGTTATTACGCAAGAGAGTATTATACTCTAACCTATCTTCTTCTTCTCCCGATTGAAGTCGGGGCTGAAAACACTTCATTTGAGAAATCTAACCTATCTCTCGGTCTTCTTCACTTCACTTATGGTCATCTTCACCTTCGTTCTTGCTCACCAGATAGAAGACGGGGCTGACTCTTTGTTAGCTATCCTTCTTCCTCTTCTTCCTGTCTGAACCATATATTGCAGGCTGGGAAAGGGATATAGGTATAGCTCTACTGGTGCAAATGCGATTTCTATTTGGTTTTTGGCTTTTTGCTAGTTACAAGTGCAATATTTGGGGGAAACCGGTGTGTACTGTCATGTCTCTTCTCAGATGTGTTTTCTCTATCCTCAGAAACTGTTGTCCCTCTCTTTCCCAATTTATTGCAAGGTTACTGCTGTTTGTTGGAGTTTGTTTGATCGTGACAGTGGTTTTGTATGTTGTGCCGGCGAAGATGGTGGCTGTTGCTTTGGGGTTTTACTTTTTGAGGCACCCCATGTTTAGAGAGCCAATGCCGCCTTCTAGTCTCAATTTCTTTAGGAGATTACTAGCTTGTCTGATCGATTGATTTAAGGCACAAATTATAATTATATTATATTATGAACTGCTTTGGTGGTTCTAGTATCGGCTCATAAGTTTGGATTGACGGATTGTCTGTGGGGTTGCTAAAGTAATTCTTAATAATTTCAACAAATTGAAGCTTTTCATTCTGTTAGCAATTAACATCAAAGCACTTTGCTTTTGAGCTTTTAGTATAATATAGTATTATTTTTTTATTGTAGTACTGACTATTTTTACTTTTCCGTGTCTTACAAATTGCAACTAGACTGCAAGGAAACATATGACAAGGCGTAACAATAGCAAGGATGCTTCAGAGTCGAGGAAAACCACATGAGTAAATTTGAGACAAGGAAGCAAATGAACAGCCCGAAAACGGTAAAATGCACCCTCTCTGCATGATTAATCAGTGATGGATGATTCTGGGAACGTGATATCAGAATCATACTCTTTGATCATCGATTATTTGGTTGCTACGGGGGAACCCTCTCTGCTGCTCTCAGGTTTCTAGGTCTGTATAATGTATCTCTCTCTTTGTCCGTCTTTCACACACACAAAAAAACAAGCTGATGTCTGATTTTGAATACATACATACTGACTGATCTTAATCAATTGGATTGTGTTTCCAAGAACGGGCTGGAGCTAAAGTTGTTGAATGTGCATGTGTGATTGGTTTGCCAGAAGTACGGGTAAAGATTGCTTAATTAATTCTCTATTAATAGTAAAGAGCTTATTATTAGCTGGTATAATGTCTTGTTCCCTTGCTGCTTGTGGTCATGTAGGGGAAGTTCAGGCTAAGTGGTGTACTTGATTTTTTTCGTATGCTGAATTTGTGGTTGTCCTGATCACGGACTTTGGGTTAGGTGTATTGTGGATGATGTTTTTGTGTTGTGTTTTGGTGTGTACAGGTGAATGGCCTCATAACACTAATGGACGGTGAACACATTTGGCCTTTTAACCTCGGTAACCCCGGAAAATTCACCATGTTGGAACTTGCAGAGGTGCGTATATTGTAATCAACCAGTCTATAAATTTGCAATTCTTGTTCCTCCTTACTAATAATGATGGTTTCATCTGAATAGAACAAAATGTGCAATTGGAATGTCTTAGTATTAGGTTAGAAGTTGATTTCACTCTAAATCATGAACAGGTAGTGAAGCAGACCATTGATCCAAGTGCGACTATATCATTCCGGAAAACGCCGCGGATGATCCTCATAAGAGGAAACTTGATATCAGCAAAGCCAAGGAGTTCCACCTATAACATAGTGAATTTTGTACGGAGTTAATGATAATTGTAAAAATCTTGGATGGAGAAAGTTGCACGATTGCACTCCATCACAAAAGGAGAAATTTGTTGATAATTGTAAATGAATTAAGAGATTCAAGATCCTAGAAATTTAGGTTTTGTTTTATAAGATTGATCTATGTAAATAGATTTTGGTTGTAAAAATCAAATTATTTGCTTTGAAAAATTTAGGTTTTGTATATTTGTTGATAATAATAAATAATATATTTGAATGATCCTTTGTAATTTTTAATAGATTACAAATGAAAATAAATAATGGGATTGTATAATAAATAATTTAGGATTTTATTTTTTATTTTTAAATATGGACGATCAAATAGGGCATTGTTTTTTTTGCACCAAGTGTGGTATCAAATAGAGCAAAAAATTATATTTGCACTAATGGATGGATATCAAATAGGGCAATATATCATTATGCTCCTATTGTTCTATATCTATTAGTGCAACTTTTCAAGTTTGCCCTATTTGTGTTATATTTCTAAAATTGCACCAAATAGACGGTTGGTGCGGATCAATTGGTGCAACGTTGGAGCGACATAAAGCTTGCACCTATTACCCACCTGGAGCAAATATTTAATCTGTTGGGGCAACAAAAGTTGCCCCAATTGAACTTATATGTTGTAGTGGAATGCGCAGATCACTTGAAGGATTCTAAAGATTATACCAGCTACGTGACCAGGGGTTTTGTGTACACATCAGAACCTGATCATGACCATGACCATGAACGAAGAGACTATCAACAGGGAATGGAATACAGAGGATACCCGTACGGAGGTGGCGTTGGCGGTCGATATGGTGGTGTTTACGGTGGTTATCCCGGATATGGTTATGGTTATCCAGGCGGCGCCAGCAGGTATCCATCATATGGACGTCCACTAGTTGGTTATCCTAGCTACCGCCCTGTTTACAGCTATGGAGGTTACATCCCTCCCAGACGGAATTAATGGCTCATCAAATATAGTATACAACATGATGTCCAAGGTGGAATGAGTACTTGTTATGTGGCTAATTATGCTGTATAATTTGATGGATCAACTGAGGTTGTAGTGAGACATTTAGTTTTTTTATTAAGAAGTAGTGAGACATTTAGTTAAAAGTTATAAAGTACCGGAATAAAAAAGGAGCCAGCCGTTCAACGTTTTTTATGTTAGAAGGGCTAACTATCCTGCACTGAGTAAAGAGATAGACAATGGATACAATGTATTATTAATCAATTGAGTGAATGGTAAGCATTCTAATTATTATTTTCCAAATGTTGTGATTTGGTGATGTATACATAAATGTGGTCAAGGGTTTACTTCCCCTCGTAGCAACTAATGATGATATAAAATAATGCTTTCAAAAATAATATTTACATCCAGCTTGTAAAGATGTTCATATTATTAAGGAAAATAGTCAACACATTTAATATTCTATTTTCCTTCCTAATATTTCTCCACTACCTAACCATCTCCATGTTTCCCTCTCAACTAACCTAGTAGTTCTCCACTAACTCCTTAGATCTAGGATCTAGTTTTCACTTCAACGTTAACAATGTATGTATTTATATTCTGCTTAGTCAAGAGAAATAGACAATTAATTAATCATTTCATTACATGGTATCAGCCTAATCTCGATCTGCCCACACCTCTCTGTCTCGTCTCTGCGCTACACACCATCCTCAGATGGCCAACCTCTCTACCACGCTCACCAACCCAAACGATGCCAACCAACCATTCATCGTTGTCAACCTTTCCAATGTAATCAAATTAACACCTCAGAACTTCATCACCTGGAAAGTTCAAATGCAGGCCATTCTTCAAGGCTATGACCTTCTGAAGTTCATCGATGGCTCATCCCCTACCCCGCCAAAAACAGTCACCACCGCCGAGTCCACCACCTCCAACCCCATCTATACCGCGTGGCACCGCCAAGATCGCTTGCTGTTTGGTGCCCTTGTCGGCACTCTCACTGCGCAGGTTGTCCCGCTCATCACCCGCGCCAAGACAACGAAGGAAGCATAGGATACATTAACATCGACCTACGCCAATCCCTCAAAGGGCCGCATCAATCAGCTCAAACAGAAGCTGCGCACCACCGTTAAAGGCGCACAAACCATCTCGGTGTACATCCAAACCGTCACCGCCACTGCCGATCTTCTGGCCGAGCTGGGCAAACCGGTGGACGCCGACAATATCGTTGCTCACATCCTCCACGACCTCGATGATTCCTACACTGCAATCGTTGAAGCCATCCAGGAGCGGGATTCCACCATTGACGTCGCGGAGCTACACGACAAGCTCCTGGTTCGTGAACTGGAACTCACTACCACCGCCGCCGCCAATCTCGCCTCTGCCACCGCCCTCGTGGCCACTTCCAAAAATCGCACCCACTCTGGCAAAACTCGCGGCCCGCAACTCCCGCACTATGGCGTCGCTTCCACGCCTCCTGGTGTCGCTTCGCCCAGCGCCTCCAACCGACAACACCACCAAGCCCGCAGCCCTCAAGCCGCCCTAAAACCCTTTCTCGGCAAATGCCAGTGGTGTCAGGGCATAGGACACTGGATCACCGTCTGTGAAGATTTCAAGAGGCAGTTCCCTAACGCCCAACCGCCACCACCACCGCCCCGCAATCCTCAGGCGAACACCATCACCGCCGCCACCACTCAGCCCGGCTTCCTCCTCGACAGCGGTGTCTCGCACCACGTTGTTACTGTCCCGGCCCAACTCACCCCTGCCTACCCCTATACCGGCCCCGACGAGTTACATATGGGGAGTGGTGAAGGTTTGACCATAACATCCTGTTATACCCAAAATTTTGACCCCCTGGTTAGGGTCTACGTGGTACTGGTGTTGTGAGGGGCATTTTAATCAAGCGGTGAGGGATCCCGGCCCGATCGGCACGTTCCATGGCATGGGGAGCAGCTTCGTCACTTTCAGGGGCGTTTTGGTAATCTTTAAAGGCTCCTAAGACCTCTTGTAAGCTTTCTCTCTCCTCCAAAGGATGCCCAAATCAGCTTGAAACTATTTGATATTTTAACCCATGATAGAGGATGACATTTTAAGCATAATGGCGTTGGAATTTTGATTTTTTGAATTTCCAATAATTTTCTAGCAATTTCTGACTGAATCTGACGAGAAATTCAATTTAAAAATATTCCAATATTCAAAAAATTCGGTTCCACCTCAGAAAATTCATAATATCCATCCTTGACATGTGGTTAAAATTTCACAGCAAAATTCCTTTGGGAAGTCACTTAACTAAAATATCGAAAAATCTTACTTTTACTAGATTTTCTTTATCTTTAAGAAAGTCTATATAAGGGGATAGGTTTTTGGATAAAATCAGAACCTCATATGCTCAAGAACCCTAGAGAGTCAGAAAACACGCCTCCTCTCTCTCTCTCACGTTTTCCAACACCCGGCCACCCAAATCATACTGAAAATCCCCCGAAATCACCATCTAAACACGTTTTCCAATTCCCAAAGCACCAATAATCATCAAAACCTCACAAAAACACCTTCAAAACGTGAAGAACAGCAAGAACAACCAACAACCAGAAGCTTGGGTCGAAATCCTCTCGGGTCTGCCATCAACGGAGCACTCGACGAATCCCGGTGTGAAGAAACGTTGTGAATCCGAAGGTAAAACAGGAGAAACTCCACTTCCCTAATTCACCACGGTATTATCTGTCTTGCCTCAAAATTTGGGCTCAAACTAACCTTCGTACGCTTCTGTATTGCTGTTTATTCAAGCTTCTGTCCAATAACTTGTTTACCAAGTTTCGTGCTTAATTCGAATTCAAATTGAAACTTTCACACTAACGTATTGTACATCTTTCAGGCTACACACCCATAAAATTTGAGCCAAAACACCTTCGGGAACAGCCTCAAAGCCGCCGTCCGAGGGCTGTCCGCACCCACGGACGTCGTGTCCGGGGTCCCGGACTCCCTGTCCGTAAGCTCGGACACCCACGGACGGCGGCGGGATTTTAAAATTTAAAATTTAGGTTTTTTAATAGTGTCCGGGCCCACGGACAGCCTGTCCGTGGCCCCGGACTTTACAATTTTCTGTTTTCTTTAATTCGACTTTTATTTTATGTAGGTTAACTGGGGTCCGTGGCTCGGACATTAGGTCCGTGGCTACGGACGGAAACAAAATTTGACCTAATTCTGCCTCCGAAACCCTAGTTTAGGTATTTTAATTTCACTTTAATTTTCTGTCAAAAAATGCTAAAAACACAAAAAAAACAGAAGCGCGCACTTAGGTTAAAACGACTCGTAAAAGCCGTAATTAAACCAAGTAGAGGAAAAACGACCTAGGAGGGTAATGAAAGTAATTGAACCCTAATTAAGTCGAATATCAAGCCCCCGAACCCGAACTCTCCTTTCCTAATTTGATCTAGGTTAAAATTAGGTGGCGACTCATAATAGGTTCCAGTGAGCTAGCTTAGGTTTTAATAATTATTGTTATTGACATAGTTATTAATCTTAGGCTATAAGTGGACCTAAAACCCGATTAGATCCTAATCAACTTAATCCAACAGGATAGGGTTTAAAATCGAGGCTCACAGACTGGCGACTCTGCTGGGGACAAATTCTTAATTTAACTTGTTTAATTTAAAGAGGGCTTAACTTGAAAATGTTTATTTATGGCTTTTATTACATTGTTTGTTTATCTTTGTGCGCACTTTAATTCCTGCACCTTTGCATCATATGAGAGCGAGGGTCCACGCAAACCGATTTCACCCTGGGACCCGTTTGAGGGTCCCCTGTCAGGGACTCACACCTTTTAGGTGATGTGAATAAGCGGGGGAAAAGAGGAGGGTGTCGTCTAACCACACCCCCTTAATACCTGGGCCTTAGCCCCAAGCGTTTTCCTGGCGGTGCCCTTACCTAGCCCATTGTTTGGTCAGTCAAAGACCCGACCGTAGACGCACACCTTCAGGTGATGTGAAAAAGTGGGGAAGCCCAAAGAGAATAGCGTGCAAGCCCTATTCCTTTGTGGCGACCTGGGCCCGCCCCAAGCACCTCTCCGGATCGATCCATACCCGGTTTGATTCAAACGTCTAGTAAGGACATGTTGAATTTGTGTGGGCCTTGTTTGCTTGTATGATCGGCCCACTACCCAGCCTAGAGATTGGTAGGAACTTCTCCTGCATCAACCTAGCCCAGCACGAATTGGCAGCTCTATTTGTTTGCGGCCCAGAGGCCCTGTTTGGTTTAACATGTGAGTCGTTCGGCTTCGGCCCAAAAGTCTAGACTTAGGTGATTTCTCTTCTGGCCCAATTTGAATTATCCAATTAGTTCTAGGCCCATAAAAAAGAAATCCACCTGAACTTGAAATAACTCACAAGTCCTGAAAATAAAATCTTTTTCGGCTTAGCAACCATCTTCTCTGGCCCAAAGAAAGTTAGGCCCATTTGTGATTTAGGGATCGTTCCAGCCCATGTTCTTTATTTCAGGCCCAAACACATTTCGGCCCAAGGGCTCATTCTAGTCTAGGAAAACTCTTCACTCGGGCTCTGACCCAAAATCCTAGATCTAGGTGCCATCTTTTAGGCCCAACCAAAACCACTCGGCCCAAATTCCAGTTCATATATAGAGCAATCAGTCCGGCCCAAGTACCACACTCATGACTCATTTCATCTAGGCCCATAGACCAATTCATAGTTTTGGCCCATGAGCTTCTCTCTCAATCCAGAATTTCAGCCCATAAAACATTTGAATCCAAGATAGTTTGCATAATTCATTCATTCCAGTTTCCGGCTTCAAGGCCCAACAAGAACATCAAACGAATCTTAGACCTCAGGGCTCAGTGGCCCATTCACGGTCCATGTGACTTCCTTCATCTTGTTTGCTCAATTTCTGGACTAAGGGATTCAGGCCTATATGTCCGTTCTAGTCTAGGAATCACTTTAATCTGTGCACTTCACTCTCAGTTTGGAGAAGACTCAGGCCCAGTTACTTCCTACATAACCCATAGGCATTCCTAGTTCAAACATTTTACAGGGCCCACTCGAAGTTTGGAAGGAAGACAATCATGGTCAATGGCATCCCGATGGTCAACCGCTTGGGTCTTCAGCGCGTCGGCATCAGACAGTTCAACATCACTATTTTATAAGTTTTCTCGATTTAGCAGTTTTCTTTTCTCAGCCATTCTTCCAACTTTTATGGTGGCTAGCTTCCTTTATCATTTTAGGTAGTTTTCTTAAGATTACAATTTTTGATGTTGTCTTTCCATTTATGAATTAGAGCATAGTTCCATTTTCATAATTTTTGTGCATTTAAGAACACCAAAAAATGAATAAGTCATCACGTCATTTCACCCACATCCACTACCTTGATCACATACATCCCATGTGTCTCACCACACTCCCCTCTCCACATGAAACTCATTCTTGCGCAGGGAATATCTCACCACCTTGTCGGCTTCCACCACTTGTCACCTCTCAATAGAAAGTTTCACCGTACACTGAAAGCATCCCACTACCATGCTTTACTTTCATCACTACATCACTCCACCAAAACAGCAAGACTTCATCGCCACGTACCACCACACATATAGCCACCTCCAACAAATAACCTGGGTATTCAAAAGGCTTGTCAAAAAAAAAACCCCACAATAATACTGGGGGCAATCTGAGTTAAGGGTCGATAATGTTTATTTCATTGGTTTAAAGCGCGTGAACAAGTCTCTGAGTGAACATTTCGCGAGAGTGCCTTGAGCGGTAAAACCATGAGTGAAAGAGCATGTCATTTTTACGTGACTCTAGAGAGATCACATTCAAAGGTAAGGTAAACGGCATAACTCCGACCGAAGGAGACACTTTGTAAATTTACGCTTAAACCTGTGAAAAGTAACAAAGAACGGATACACAACTATTAGGGATGACGAAGCACCTAGGTACAACACCACACAGCCAAAAGCTTGTGAACCCTGACATTACACCCTAGGTACCCCCGCTGAGCTTTTCGTATACGTTCCCCTTTTACAACACTAAAACTCCACAAACAAGCCAGCCAATGATGAATAACCGACCCGGTGACCAAAGGAAGCAAGGAGCCCGACTTTTGGACGGCAACTTCATAAGTCCAAGGAAGCAAAACCGCTACCAGCATGACGAAATGATCCGCAAATGGTCCCGAAGTGACACAGGATCCAAATGAGCTAACATCAAAAAACAGCTCTCAAAGTTCAAAACCGGGAAACACAAGAACCCCGAAGGAAAGGAGATTCAAAGAAAGGCAAACCTGAAAAGCCTCGAAGAAATCCAAAATTGGAAGAAAGAGGAAAGGTGCAAGAAACAACCCAAAAGTTCCAAGTCCCAAGTTCATAAGCTAAGTCATCATGAAATAGCCAAACGACTTCAAGGCAAAGAAGACAAGTCCAAGGGACGGTGCAAGTTGCAGCTTTGGTCATCTTTAAAGCTCCACATATCCTAAACATTCCTCCATTATCCTATTGTCATTCATCACACCCCATAGCCACGTTATAAGCTCAAAAGACTTCCGACTTAGTAGTTGTGTATCTAATCACGTGAAAGTAACAGGTTGAACGCGTAAATCTAACAAATGTCAAATTCAATGGTTGAGAAGTTGTGACCGTAAGTGAGAAACGAGTGCAAACACCAAACACGTCGAGCGTAGGTTAGGAAGCACCACATCAAAGCATAAGCCTCGACCCTGTGAGGATGAGACTTGTTCGCGCGTTTAATCAAAGAAAATACTGGGGGCAATTGATCGTTCCGATCAATTGCCATGAGCTCTAACTCAGATCGTCCTAAGGAACAATACTGGGGGCAATTGTTGGTTCCAACAATTGCCATGACAACACCAACGGAAACCCAAAGCTTGAGCACCACAAGCACCATCACGTAGGCCCACATAAGCCCTTACCCTCACATCATACCACACATGCCCACATAAGCCTTAACCTCCACACAAACACTCTCAGGCCCGCCACTGGTCTTACCTCCACACAAACACTCTCAGGCCCGCCACTGGTCTTACCTCCACAAAATCGGCTCATCTTAATCCAAATCACCATCCAAAATCACACCCCAACCCTAGGCTTGTCATAAATCCTGAACACCAGCAAAAGCTTTCAGCACCACAATGAACACCACACATTTCCATTAGTATTGTGTTCATCCTCTGAGAAACAAGCTGCAGATCTGGAACTCTTAGTGTTTCTCTCAAGCATTGCCATGATTGGCACATTTTCAGCTATTCCTTGCTTTGTGCAAATTTTCGGTTTTCGCAAGTACTTCAATTTCACTCTGCAATACTCGGGTAAACCTTATCGTTTTCATGTTTGGAACCTTAACAATTGGATCACAATGACAATCATTTGCATAAAACGTGTTTTGCATCCTCACATCATCAAGCATACCGCATTTGCCTGGTCAAGTTTAGATGGATCTCGGTCTCCATAAGCAACCGAGTAGATTGGGTCTCGGTCCCCATAAGCAACCGAGTAGAATGGATCTCAGTCTCCATAAGCAACTGAGTTAGATGGATCTCGGTCTCCATAAGCAACCGAGTAGATTGGATCTCGGTCTCCATAAGCAACCGAGTAGATTGGGTCTCGGTCCCCATAAGCAACCGAGTAGAATGGATCTCAGTCTCCATAAGCAACTGAGTTAGATGGATCTCGGTCTCCATAAGCAACCGAGTAGATTGGATCTCGGTCTCCATAAGCAACCGAGTAGATTGGGTCTCGGTCCCATAAGCAACCGAGTAGAATGGATCTCAGTCTCCATAAGCAACTGAGTTAGATGGATCTCGGTCTCCATAAGCAACCGAGTAGATTGGATCTCGGTCTCCATAAGCAACCGAGTAGATTGGGTCTCGGTCCCCATAAGCAACCGAGTAGAATGGATCTCAGTCTCCATAAGCAACTGAGTTAGATGGATCTCGGTCTCCATAAGCAACCGAGTAGATTGGATCTCGGTCTCCATAAGCAACCGAGTAGATTGGGTCTCGGTCCCCATAAGCAACCGAGTAGAATGGATCTCAGTCTCCATAAGCAACTGAGTTAGATGGATCTCGGTCTCCATAAGCAACCGAGTAGATTGGATCTCGGTCTCCATAAGCAACCGAGTAGATTGGGTCTCGGTCCCCATAAGCAACCGAGTAGAATGGATCTCAGTCTCCATAAGCAACTGAGTTAGATGGATCTCGGTCTCCATAAGCAACCGAGTAGATTGGATCTCGGTCTCCATAAGCAACCGAGTAGATTGGATCTCGGTCCCCATAAGCAACCGAGTAGAATGGATCTCAGTCTCCATAAGCAACTGAGTTAGATGGATCTCGGTCTCCATAAGCAACCGAGTAGATTGGGTCTCGGTCTCCACAAGCAACCGAGTAGAATGGATCTCAGTCTCCATAAGCAACTGAGTTAGATGGATCTCAGTCTCCATAAGCAACTGAGTTAAGATGGGTCTCATCCCCAAACCTTAGGCACATATAAGACCTACCCTACATTCAATCCTTTTAGGCACACATAAGACCTACCCTACATCCAATCCTTTCAGGCACCCATAAGGCCTACCCTACAGGCACCCATAAGACCTCCCTTATTCATTCACTTTAGGCTTGACATAAGTCCTAGATCCAACCTTTAGGCTCGTCGTAAGACCTAGTTGCATTCCCTTAGGCTCGTCATAAGACCTAGATCCGTCCTTTAGGCTCGCCATAAGACCTAGAACCATTTTTAGGCTCGCCATAAGACCTAGAACCATTTTTAGGCTCGCCATAAGACCTAGTTGCATTCCCTTAGGCTCGTCATAAGACCTAGATCCGTCCTTTAGGCTCGTCATAAGACCTAGTTGCATTCCCTTAGGCTCGTCATAAGACCTAGATCCGTCCTTTAGGCTCGCCATAAGACCTAGAACCATTTTTAGGCTCGCCATAAGACCTAGATCCTTCCTTTAGGCTCGTCGTAAGACCTAGTTGCATTCCCTTAGGCTCGTAGTAAGACCTAGCGTTACCCTTTAGCTTACCCGCTCTTATCAAACACATTGCATTCATCACATTCATATAGGCTTGTCATAAGACCTAGTTGCATTATCCAGGCACGTCACAAGACCTGGCGACAGAAAAGTTGGCGAGGTGATGGCAATAAATCCTCCTTTTGCGATGTCAACTTATTTTCGGGATCAACGAATGGTGGGCGAAGGCAATAAGTCCCCAAGGTTTTTACCAGGAGTTATCCCTGCACACCGGCTTGGGGGGCGATGGCAATAAGTCCACATTGGGTCCAGCCAGGAGCATTAGCACGGGTTTCGGTCCCCAGAAGCATCCGAGCATCATCATCAGCATCATCAACATCATCATCATCATCAACATCATCAACATCATCAGCATCATCAACATTATCAGCATCATTAGCATCATCAACATCTCAGCATTTTTGCATTTGCATACCACCCAGTTATCACATTTTAGGTTGTCAACGCCTTAGAATCGCTTGACACTATCTCATTTTCACACTTTAGGTTGTCAACGCCTTAGAATCGCTTGACATCATCACATTCATTATAGGTAGTCAACGCCTTAGAACCGCTTGACAACATCTCATTCATTGTAGGTAGTCAGCGCCTTAGAATAGCTCGACGCCACTTATCAGTTTTCTGATAACATGCAGGGTCTTGGAAACATTTGAAATTTTGGGGTATCACTCAGGCATCAACTAGCCTTCTCACTTTCATTACAAAGTCTAGTTGACGGGGGGCAATCTGTTATACCCAAAATTTTGACCCCCTGGTTAGGGTCTACGTGGTACTGGGTGTTGTGAGGGGCATTTTAATCAAGCGGTGAGGGATCCCGGCCCGATCGGCACGTTCCATGGCATGGGGAGCAGCTTCGTCACTTTCAGGGGCGTTTTGGTAATCTTTAAAGGCTCCTAAGACCTCTTGTAAGCTTTCTCTCTCCTCCAAAGGATGCCCAAATCAGCTTGAAACTATTTGATTTTAACCCATGATAGAGGATGACATTTTAAGCATAATGGCGTTGGAATTTTGATTTTTTGAATTCCAATAATTTTCTAGCAATTTCTGACTGAATCTGACGAGAAATTCAATTTAAAAATATTCCAATATTCAAAAAATTCGGTTCCACCTCAAAAAATTCATAATATCCATCCTTGACATGTGGTTAAAAATTTCACAGCAAAATTCCTTTGGGAAGTCACTTAACTAAATATCGAAAAATCTTACTTTTACTAGATTTCTTTATCTTTAAGAAAGTCTATATAAGGGGATAGGTTTTTGGATAAAATCAGAACCTCATATGCTCAAGAACCCTAGAGAGTCAGAAAACACGGCCTCCTCTCTCTCTCTCACGTTTTCCAACACCCGGCCACCCAAATCATACTGAAAATCCCCCGAAATCACCATCTAAACACGTTTTCCAATTCCCAAAGCACCAATAATCATCAAAACCTCACAAAAACACCTTCAAAACGTGAAGAACAGCAAGAACAACCAACAACCAGAAGCTTGGGTCGAAATCCTCTCGGGTCTGCCATCAACGGAGCACTCGACGAATTCCGGTGTGAAGAAACGTTGTGAATCCGAAGGTAAAACAGGAAGAAACTCCACTTCCCTAATTCACCACGGTATTATCTGTCTTGCCTCAAAATTTGGGCTCGAACTAACCTTCGTACGCTTCTGTATTGCTGTTTATTCAAGCTTTGTCCAATAACTTGTTTACCAAGTTCGTGTATAATTCGAATTCAAATTGAGAACTTTCGACCACTAACATATTGTACATCTTTCAGGCTACGCACCCATAAAATTTGAGCCGAAAACACCTTCGGGAACAACCTCAAAGCCGCCGTCCGAGGGCTGTCCGCACCCACGGACGTCGTGTCCGGGGTCTCGGACTCCCTATCCGTAAGCTCGGACACCCACGGACGGCGGCGGGTTTTTTTTAAATTTAAAAATTAGGTTTTTTTTAATAGTGTCCGGGCCCACGGACAGCCTGTCCGAGGCCCCGGACTTTACAATTTTCTGTTTTCTGTTTAATTCGACTTTTATTGTTATGTAGGTTAACTGGGGTCCGTGGCTTCGGACATTAGGTCCGTGGCTACGGACGGAAACAAAATTTGACCTAATTCTGCCTCGAAACCCTAGTTTAGGTATTTTAATTTCCACTTTAATTTTCTGTCAAAAAATGCTAAAAAACACAAAAAAAACAGAAGCGCGCACCTAGGTTAAAAAGCAACTTTGTAGAAAGCCGTAATTAAACCAAGTAGAGGAAAAACGACCTAAGAGGGGTAATGAAAGTAATTGAACCCTAATTAAGTCGAATATCGAGCCCCCGAACCCGAACTCTCCTTTCCTAATTTGATCCAGGTTAAAATTGGTGGCGACTCATAATAGGTTCCAGTGAGCTAGCTTAGGTTTTAATAATTATTGTTATGTGACATAGTTATTAATCTTAGGCTATAAGTGGACCTAAAACCCGATTAGATCCTAATCAACTTAATCCACACAGGATAGGGTTTAAAATCGAGGCTCACACATCCTCCGGCACTCTTTTAATTTCTGGCTCTACGCGTTCATTTCATTTACCTAATATGCTGTGTGTACCATCCATGACTAAAAACATTATCTCTGTTTCACAACTCACCCACCAACATAATTGCTCCGTCACATTCTTACCTGACTCTTTCTTTGTAAAGCATCTCACCACAGGTGATATCCTGGCAACCGGGCACTGCACCAACGGAGTCTATACGTGGCCCACACCACCACCATCGGCCTATCTCATAAGTTCCACCTCCAACGGCGCCTGGCATCATCGTTTGGGCCACCCATCCACATCTACTTTCAAATATTTAGAAAAACAATTTCGGTTTTGTACTTCACATTTCTCTCAAAAAGACTGTACTGCTTGCCAGTTGAATAAAAGTCACAAACTTCCTTTTGCTCGTTCCAGTTTACATTCCTCCGACAAACTAGAAATAATTTTTAGTGATGTCTGGACCTCCCCCGTTCCCTCTTACAACGGATTCAAATACTATGTTTTATTTGTTGACCACTTTACTCGCTACACTTGGCTATACCCGATCAAACGCAAAAGCGACGTTTCCATTATTTTTCCACAGTATCATAAACTTGTGGCAAACTTCTTCAACAAGAAAATCAAAATATTATACACCGACAATGGTGGTGAATATGTTGGTCTCACCAGTTATCTCCAAACTAACAGCATCAGTCACTTCACGACCCTACCTCACACCCCTGAACACAATGGCATTTCGGAACGTAAAAACCGCCATGTGGTCGAAATCGGTCTATCCCTGCTCAGTTACTCCGGCCTCCCCACAAAATTCTGGCCTCATGCGATGCTCACCGCCGTGTACCTCATCAACAGATTACCCACCCCTACCCTTCATTCACACACCCCGTATTTTAGTTTATTAAATAAATCTGTGGACTACACGAAATTAAAGAGCTTTGGTTGTTTATGTTATCCGTGGTTAAAAACCATACACGACTAACAAACTGGACCCCAAGTCTGTTGCTTGTATCTTTGCAGGATATTCCATAAGTCAACACGCGTATTATTGTTTGGATCCAAAAACAAACCGCGTGTATGTTTCTAGGCATGTTACATTTAACGAGGATGTCTACCCCTTCAAAAACATGGCCCACCAACCGGCCCATGACCCACCTACCGAACTCGATCCCACCACCTGGACCGATCTCTCGCTCCACATCCCTCTCGCGCCCCCACCAAACCCCGTCCCCTCCCAGCCCACATCACCCTCCCCTCTCCCCGGCCCAATACTCACCACCCAACACACTTCTGCACCCTCCCCAACGCTTCCCCAGCCCACTCAACCCTTGACCCAGCCCCCAACCCCAACATCCAGCCCAATCCCGTCACCCCCCTCCAATTTCCGACACCACTCTTCCGCCCCAATCACCATCCCAGACCCCTTATGATCCAACCACACCACCCTCATTACAAATCATGCCCACACGCCCCATCACACGCTCATCCCATGGTATCTCCAAACCAATTCAGAAACTCAATCTCACCGCCACCACCTCCTCCCCGCCCGAGCCCTGCACCATTACTCAGGCACTCAAACACCCATCTTGGCGCTCGGCAATGCAACAGGAGTACGACGCTCTCATTCGCAACAACACTTGGACTCTCGTATCCCCTCAACCGACGCACAACATCGTCAGCACCAAGTGGATCTATCGGACCAAATATAATCCCGATGGCACAGTTGATCGCTTAAAAGCCCGCCTAGTAGCAAAAGGCTTCACCCAACGACCCGGCTGGGACTACAATGAAACATATAGCCCGGTGGTCAAACCCATCACCGTCCGCGTCATCCTCACCCTCGCAGTCTCCAACAACTGGCCACTCCGCCAGTTGGACATCAACAATGCCTTTCTTCAAGGCTCACTCCATGAAGAAGTCTTTGTGTCCCAACCACCCGGATTTGTTGACCCCGATCGGCCACATCATGTCTGCCGCCTCAACCGCGCCCTATATGGGCTTCGCCAAGCACCATGTGCATGGTACACCGAACTCAAGAACTTCCTTCTTACTCAGGGCTTCCACCCCTCCGAATCCGACACCTCACTCTTTATCTACACCCACAACCAAACCACCCTACTTCTCCTTGTCTATGTCGATGATATAATCATCACCGGCAACACCACCGCGGCTGTCCAACGTCTCATCACCATTCTCTCAAACTGTTTCTCCTTAAAAGATCTTGGTCCCCTCTCCTACTTTCTTGGGGTGGAGGTCATTCCTACCACTCATGGTTTGTTCCTATCTCAACGAAAATATACTCATGACATTCTCACCAAAGCTGGTATGGATGACTGCAAACCTTCACCCACCCCCATCACATCCACCACACCTCTAACTCGCAGTGACACCAACCTTCTGGACAACCCCACAATCTATCGCCAATTAGTTGGCAGCCTACAATACCTCGGGCTCACCCGTCCTGATATCGCCTTCACTGTTAACCGGCTCTCCCAATTCATGCAAACACCCACACTTCAACATTGGAAAGCGCTGAAACGCCTGCTTCGCTATCTCGCCGGTACACTTACACACGGTATCCACATCAGGCCACATCAGTCCACCACTATCCATGCATATTCTGATGCAGACTAGGCTGGTGATCATGACGATTACATATCAACCACCGGCTATCTCATCTACCTCGGCACCACACCAATATCCTGGAGCTCTAGAAAACAAAAAGCCGTATCTCACTCCTCCACCGAAGCAGAATACAAAGCCCTTGCCGACACCGCATCTGAAGTCCTGTGGCTACTCTCCCTCCTGCAAGAATTAAACCACCCTGTGGCCCCACCAACAATTCACTACGACAATATGGGTGCCACATTCTTGTCATCCAATCCAGTGTTTCACTCCCGCATGAAACACGTTGCCATTGCATACCACTTTGTTCAGCAAAAGGTGCAAGCCGGCATCTTTCGCATCCAACACATCTCGACGACTGACCAACTTGCGGACGTCCTGACCAAAGCACTTCCACGAGCGCAGTTTGACAACAACATCTCCAAGCTCGAACTCAACCACCGACCGTTCAGCTTGCGGGGGCATATTAAGGAAAATAGTCAACACATTTAATATTCTATTTTCCTTCCTAATATTTCTCCACTACCTAACCATCTCCATATTTCCCTCTTAACTAACCTAGTAGTTCTCCACTAACTCCTTAGATCTAGGATCTAGTTTTCACTTCAACGTTAACAATGTATGTATTTATATACTACTTAGTCAAGAGAAATAGACAATCAATTAATCATTTCATTACACATATCACCCATATCTTGGAGCGCTCCATAGGTTTCAACGATAATTCATTTCCATTTTGTTACCTTTGGCTTTCCCATTACCGTTAGAAAACCTAAAACATCCGACTTCAATCTCATAATTGATAGGATTCACAAAAATATCACTTTCCTCGTTGGTTGCCTTTCCCTCATTCAAAGCAGCCTCTGCAGGACTACTGGATTCTAGGCTTCATGTGTGGTCATTCCAAAAAAAATCAATTAAAGTGTTACTAGGAGCTTGCGCCCCTTCCACTGGGCCGGCAACGCTATTAGTAACTCCACTGCTCCGGTGGCTTGAAGTGTTATCTGCACTAATAAGAAGGATGCAGCCTAGGGCTTAAGGACATCCATATCTAGAACATATGTTTGTTTTCTCATTTCGATTACTGCTATTGTCAGTGCTAAGCGGCTTTGCATCCAGTGGATTAATAATGTGTACCTAGATAGCTCCATCTTTTAGACCACCACCCAGAAATAGGCCTGTCAAATCGTATTTTCATATCGTGTAAATGATAAAACGATACACGATACAAAATTTACATGAAGATACACGATACACGACATGAAAATATTTTCGTGTATAGAATTCTATATACGAATAGTGAAATACCCCAAACCTTAATGTGTTAATTAATTACGTAATTATAATTTTCTAAGGCTAATTAAGTCCTTAAGATCATTGGTGAACAAATGAAAACCAAAAAGAAAAAGAAAATGCGTAAAAGTCACAAAACGTGAAAATGCGTATTTAATTATTTTAGGAGGTACATAACCTTAATTAGGGTTATAAATATATTTTTATACCTTAATTACACATTAAGAACATGTGGGAAAATTCAGGAAGAAAACGGATCCAAACAATGCGTTAAAACGCTAACAGAGTCTTAAAACGCGTTTTTCGAGAAAATCCGGAAACGTGACTTTAAACAGTTAAAATGACCCCGTAAAAATAATAGTTGATTATGTAACAATAATTAAACATTAATGGGAGTTTAATAACCATTAAAATTAAAGGAATGAGAAAATTCCGGAAAACAGTCCCGGTTAGTGAATAGTGCTAAACTGGGTAAATAAACGAGGTTTTTGTTAAAGGACGAAAAACGCTCCAGCGTGTTTACAGTGGTGGGCCGGTTTTATTAATGTAAACAGCTCACTCACATAAGACTAGTTAACTAATAAATAAAGTCAAAAAAATAGAAACACCACTTATACCCCCACACTCTCTTTCCTTCCTTATTTTCTTTTTCTCTCTCTCTTCCTCTTTCTCTCTCTCTCTCTCTCTTTCCTCTCTTTCTTCCTCCACCGGTTTCCCTTCTCCCTCTCTGCTGGTTGAACGTTTTTGAAGCCTCCCATGGCTACTCCATGTTCAACCTCATGCCCAAGCTCCATTTGAGCTCCAAATCAAAAATAAATCACATATTCTTCTTCCTCTCATCTTCCTCTATCATCCTCTCTTTTCGAAATTCCAAAAGGATGAAGTTGACCTCCATGGGTTTTCCCCATTTGAAGAGAAAATGGCACCAATGTGAAGCTTGGAGTCTCCTCTTTCTTCTAAGGTAAAAATTTCCAAGAAAAAGTCATTTCCTCTTCATCTCTTGGTGTAATCGATTTTTCACCATTATTGATACCTTTTTTTTCTCCTTGTTCTTGAGCTCCAAATTAATCCTTCAATGGTGGAGTAATCCCCTTCTTGATTCAAGGGTGAGAATCCCTCTTAAAAGCTTCAAAAAGGTAAACCCTAGCTTGTGTTCTAAGCCCCTTTGATTTAATTGAGTTTTCTAAGGGTTTAGATAATTGATTGAGTATGTTTTGTGTTCTTGGATGTTGGGATGGAGTTTGGAAACTCCATACCCTCTTGACCGATTTTGAAGAGATGAGGAGCAAGAGGTGAATTAAGGAGACTTGTGAAATTAAGGTAAGGAATCCACCTTAAATCTTGTTTAAAATTGTTAAAGTGTTTGGGATGGGTAAACAAATTAATGAACCCAAAATTGTGGATTGAAATCTGTGTTGGAATGTGTATAATTAGTTTTGGAGAAGTTTGTGAATTAATGGTTGAATTGAGGGCCTTAAGAGCCAAATGTTTTGAGGTTGTGCTTATAGAGTGGTTTATTGAGATTATGGTGATTGTATTGTTGTTGATGGGATTTGAGGATTTGTTATGTGCTGATAGGACCCTTGAAAGGGTGTGGCTAGATTAGGAATGAGGAATGAGAATTGATGATTTAGATGTGTTAAGTTTATGGGGAGGTTATGGTGAAATTTTGGTAGAAAATGAGCGTGTATGATGCGTTAAAACCCCGTGGAAATGTGTTTTCGAGTGACTAATTTGCTACAATTAATTATGTATGTTTTGTGGGGGATTTGTGGCTTGGTTCTGGCTGTTTTCCGCAATTGATTTTGCAGTTTTCGGTATGTCCGAACTTGTGTCCAAACATTGAAGTTCGGACATCATACGTCGGAAGATTTTCAGACTCTCGGCTTATGTCCGAACATGCAAGGTCGGACGCATGTTCGGACCAGCCTTTGTTTTTGCATAACTTTTTCGTTTGAACTCCGTTTTGAGTGCCGTTTGCGGCGTTGGATTCCTATTTTCGAGTACTATCTGTTTTGACATGTTTTGGCATATGTTTATGTATATTTTGATTTGAAAATGACCGATAATCTTTTGAACTCCATTTTTGCTCTATAAGTGTGCTTCAGCCTTCTAATGATGGGGGATTGGATGGTAATGGTTTTGGATGATGTTTAGGCCTTGTTTGGTGACATGTAAAGGCCTTAAGATGTATAAACAAGTGTTAGGTTTGATGTGAGAGTTGTGAACTTAAGATCACAAGAGTAAAATTAAGTATAACAGGATAACGGGGTTAACTATGGGCGCACTTGTCGTTTAACAATTGTATTGCCCCGATTTAATGGAAAAAAATGTAATGTTACCAGTTGTTCAAAGATTATTCAAGGAACCTAAGAGAACGCAATAGAGTGGACCTTGGTGACAGGTATGGTTTTTCTTGCAACCCTGTGTTCTACCGGGGCTACACCTGCTTGGCCAACTGTTTTCTGTGTGGTGCCACCTTGCAAGATAAAGCATGAAATGAGTTTACAGTAATTAATTGATGTGGCATAAATAATTCCGATACCGTTTAACCTTAATTATGTGTACACAGCAACAAACCGACTCTAGGATTCACATAAGAGATCGGTATTCGGTTTAAACGTCCCAACCACGGGAACGTTCTAACACGGCTATCCATGCTTTAGTTGTATATTGTGGTTATGTGTGTTGTGGGTTGCCTTTGTTAATGTATCGTTGTTTAACGAATGTTGTTGTCCATGTTTGTTGAATGGGATGTTACCTCCCTTGTGTTTGATTAATCAAGCTTGTAACACCAAAGGTGTCATGATGTGATAAGTTTCCATAAAGGAACTTCTAACTAATATGTATATATTATGGGGGGTGAGGAATCCGGTCGTTCCGGTCGCGCGCGGTTTTTTTTGTGTATTATTTGAATTAACTCCCACTCTGTTATGTTATGGTTTTTTCCTTCTTGGATTACAATCACCCACTAGCTTAACCAAAGCTTACCTACCTCATTATTATTCGGGGCTAGGGGGACTAATGTTATGTTAAGGTTGCTTTCCTTCCTTGGGATTGCAACCCCCACAAGCTTAACCAAGGCTTACCTATCTCATCACTATTGGAGCTAGGGGGAAATGTGTATTGGTGTGATCGGGTCTATATTAATACCGACACATCTATGTAATGTTATGTGTGTTGGTGTACGGACCCATATTTAATCCGACACACCTTAAGTAAAGTGTACATAATCTAACAAGTGATGATGTGTTGACCTTGCTGGTTGTAACCTTTAGTCGGTTGTGTATGCTTATAAGCGTGTTAGTGTTTTATTGTTTTCTTGCATGCTTTAATAAAATAAACACATGCTCACTCGACAATTAGTTGTGCGTGGCCCGGTAGCATGCGGGCTGCAGGATTACCATACCAGCAAAGGTGCTGACCCCCTTTGGGGGCCCCCATACTTTTCAGTACAATGAAGCTGGTAGCCGTTCGAGAGTAACGGGGTAATGTTTATGTATGGGTGGTTATTTAGTTTAGCGTGATATCGATGATGGAATGTATTAGACTCGGTACAGTTTGGATTGTAGATGTATTTGTATTCAGTTTATAATGGACTTGTAAATGTAAAGTGTAATGCTCGGTAATCTTGTCCATCAGACCGGTACGTTGTGTAAGTAATAGCCTTGTTAGCCACGTGGGTGGCTAACGGCGTGTAACACCCATTGGAATAGTCAGTGTTTATGATGTGATTTCCGCTGCGATCAATGGTTAAGTGTGGTGTTATTAGTAGGGGTGTTACAAATAGGAAATTCAAAATATCTGTAAATGAAACAAAATATATGAAATTTATTCGTGTATACACGAATCACATGTGTACACGAATTAATGAAATAAATAATTAACACGTATAAAAAGAAATACCAAAACATTATATTTACATGAATTAATGAAATACATAAGTAACACGAAATTTATTCGTCTATACACAAATTACATGTGTACACGAATTATACGTCTACATGAATTATTTACAGGTATTTCGTGTATACACGATATGTATACAATTAGCTAGATACGGTACACGACACGTTAATAAATCATGTATATACGATACACGACATGAAATTAGTTTCGTGTATAAAATTAAATATCTATACATGCTAATATCGTGTCGTGTTTCGGGTCGTATATTCATTTTCGTTACTTTTTTGCCAGGCCTACCCAGAAAGGTGAAGACCCTTGGGCCTGGAAATCTATTCATGAAGCAACCATTACAAATGTTTTGAACGAGTTAATCTACCAGTTCCAAAACATAGATCTTATGTCATGTCATTATCTCGTCATCTAAAAAAATTGCATACTCGTCAATGGTGATTGTAGGTTGACTCATAGTCAATGTTTTCTTCCATACAAGTTAATGCATACAAATCAGCAAATTTGAAAAACAAGTTAGAAACATTTGTCATACAATGCTAAACATGAATTAAAACACAAATATTTTTCCTAATTCCAAAGTTTCTAATTTGAAAAGAATGTCATTTGTCATGATAGGTTGTTCAAATGTACATAGCCAGTTTTTGTACAAACAAGAGGAAAGACAACGCGGTATCTCTAACCGCACCAAGGTAGATTATCAAGGTATGGCCTTCAATTCGGGATTTACACTTCAGTCCTCTCCTTTCAGAATAAACCCTAAAAGGGCTAGTTTAAGTTGCAAACACTGTGGCAAAAGAGCCCACCCTATCGATAATGTTTTCTGCTTCATGGTTAACCCAAGATGTGGAAAGCAAACAAGAAGCCAAGAAAGGGAACTACAAATTCTGCCATTGAAGAAGGAAAATCTATTTAAGACGACACCATTGAAGATAGTCACTGGAAATCCCTCACACTAGATCAATTGATAGGTCTTGTTAGATATTTGGAATTTGCACATCAGAAAGATAAACCAAACCGCGATGACTATTGCGGTTTTGCTGGTCTTAAATTCCCTTCTCTCAACTCCTTTTGTTCAACTACCGCTCAACATAGTTCCTTGATTTCGATTATAGATATCGGTGCTACTAAAACCTTGACTAGTAATTTAAATTGGATCAAGAATGTTAAATTACTTGATAAATAACATTCTATTACTTTACCTGGTAATCGATCAAAGAATGACAATGTTAAAGGATCCATTCTCATAGATGATATTTTCTTGTTTAAGAATGTTTTGTACGTTCCTAGTTTTGAATTCAACCTTCTATCTGTTAAGAGACTTATTGATCAGATTAACATGCCTAATTTATTTGTCATGATGCTTTTTATATACAAAACTTTGCTTCAAACAATTTGGAAACATTGGGAAGGGTGTTGGAGGATTATACTTAGTGGATAACAAACGACAAGAAGATTTTCTGAATTTAAATTTGTCACTAGTTGTTTTGTTCCAATGTTTGTTGTGTAGAAAAAAAACATTATGAGGTGGCATAAGAAATTAGGTCATGCCCCTCTTGAAAATATAAAGAGAATTCAAAGTCTTCATTTGAGTAAAGTTCCTGATAATTTTCCCCGTGACATTTGCTTCGAGTTCAGATGAGTAAGACCAAAATGTCATACCAATGCAATAATACCAATGAGCCTTTTTAGCTCTTACATGTAGATATTGTTTGTCCTTTCAGAAGTGTTATGTGATGATAAGAGGTATTTCCTTACTATTGTTGAGGACTATCCTCGAACAAGTTGGACACACTTGTTGTGCAATAAAACTGATGCCTTTAATGTTCTTTGCGGTTTTATTGCTTATGTTGAAAGGCAGTTTGGAAAGAGAATAAAATCATTAGAAATGATGATGCCCCTAATTTAGGAACAAGTAAAGATGGCTACTAAGGTACTAGTTTTACTGTGTAGATAAAAAATCTATTTTATATATATACATATATGTATATAAATATATATAAATAACTATTGTTCATTATATGTTTTACATGTCAATAAGAGTGTCGTGAGAGTCAAGCTGTGAATGCAATGAAGAATGAATACCATCACGTCCTAGGTGCTAAATGGGTCAATAGAAGAATGAAGTGAGAGGCTTAAGGGGAGTTACCGTCTCATAGGGCTACTATGGATCAGCACAAGCTACGACACACCGTTGGAAGGCTCTCACGTGCTAAGAAAAACCCTAGTACTGGAGAAATAACATATCCCTCCGGGAAGACGAAGGAAGTTGTTGATAAGACTAGAAGTTATCTCAACTTTTACTTGTTTTCAAATTCACTTTCACAAGTTAATTGTTTATTGTGCGATTCTGTTTTGCACTTGATTTACTAGGATGAATTGGATGAGCAAGTCACGCAGGGACTTGGGCTCCTGTGAGACATGATGGTCAATTGTCTCGTGTGCTCAGAAAGAAAGATTATCCAAGACGAGCAGTGGGGTTTGGGGGGATTAAAATTGAAATTAGCACTGTTTTTGGAAACCCCGTGTCAAGGAAAGGTAACAATCAAAGACTACAATCTCATATGAGGAGCATTTGTGTATGATGAATGAAATGGAGAGCAATTGAACCAAGAGATCATTGCTAAACTGCGACACAATAGCGGTGCAACCCAACTAAACTATCATCCTGATCCTTTACCTACCAGCTACCAAAATGATCCTTCATCAGACCCTGACCATGAGGTTACCACTCCAGTTGGACTGAACACAAGTATTGAATTTATCGACCCATACCCTTACACATATTTACAGGTAATTCATGCTTTATTTAATTGTTTTAATTTGTGATATCTATTAGTAAACATTTCGTATATTGATCGTCTAATATTGTGATGAAATTTTAGGATACATTTAACTGTAACCTCCTACTCCCATACGACAATAGAGATATCGTTGTTGCAAAGGGTAGAGTATACTCCTCAGGCCCAAATGATTATACTCACAGGAAGCTGATTGAGCCTTATCATGCGAAAGTATCCGTCCACGAACCTGGCTATAGTTTTCCCGATCTCCACTTCCAGTCCCGATCTTCCACTTCCAGTACCTCAACATGAGTACACTATGGTTTGGTCTTCGAAAGGTAGCTTTCAGTGGCCTGTTCGTTTGTTTCAGAAGTGTGTAGATGTATGTTAAATACTAGCGAATACAATTTTGATTAGTATTTGTTCTTAGTAAGTGTCAAGAAGGATCAATTTATGACTGCTGAAATTAATTTTGAATAGGCAATAAAAAAGAAAAATGTCTTCAGTGAAGAAAAAAAACAAATAAGTAAATCTTCAGATACAAGTCATCCACCAACGTTGTCTAGAGACCAAACTTGGTGGATGACTACATGTTGCCAATGTTGGGGCCAAACATAAGACCTTTGCACAACATAGTACGAGACTTTCCATGGGGTAAAGATTCAATTGTAATGTCTCTTGGTAAAGACCTTATTCACTACCAAAGAATGACAATGTTACTTTACCTGGTAATCGATCAAAGAATGACAATGTTAAAGGATCCATTCTCATAGATGATATTTTCTTGTTTAAGAATGTTTTGTACGTTCCTAGTTTTGAATTCAACCTTCTATCTGTTAAGAGACTTATTGATCAGATTAACATGCCTAATTTATTTGTCATGATGCTTTTTATATACAAAACCTTGCTTCAAACAATTTAGAAACATTGGGAAGGGTGTTGGAGGATTATACTTAGTGGATAACAAACGAGAAGAAGATTTTCTGAATTTAATTTTGTCACTAGTTGTTTTGTTCCACTGTTTGTTGTGTAGAAAAAAAACATTATGAGGTGGCATAAGAAATTAGGTCATGCCCCTCTTGAAAATATAAAGAGAATTCAAAGTCTTCATTTGAGTAAAGTTCCTGATAATTTTCCCCGTGACATTTGCTTCGAGTTCAGATGAGTAAGACCAAAATGTCATACCAATGAGCCTTTTTAGCTCTTACATGTAGATATTGTTTGTCCTTTCAGAAGTGTTATGTGATGATAAGAGGTATTTCCTTACTATTGTTGAGGACTATCCTCGAACAAGTTGGACACACTTGTTGTGCAATAAAACTGATGCCTTTAATGTTCTTTGGGGTTTTATTGCTTATGTTGAAAGGCAGTTTGGAAAGAGAATAAAATCATTAGAAATGATGATGCCCCTAATTTAGGAACAAGTAAAGATGGCTACTAAGGTACTAGTTTTACTGTGTAGATAAAAAATCTATTGTATATATATACATATATGTATATAAATATATATAAATAACTATTGTTCATTATATGTTTTACATGTCAATAAGAGTGTCGTGAGAGTCAAGCTGTGAATGCAATGAAGAATGAATACCATCACGTCCTAGGTGCTAAATGGGTCAATAGAAGAATGAAGTGAGAGGCTGAAGGGGAGTTACCGTCTGATAGGGCTACTATGGATCAGCACAAGCTACGACACACCGTTTGAAGGCTCTCACGTGCTAAGAAAAACCCTAGTACTGGAGAAATAACATATCCCTTTGGGAAGACAAGGAAGTTGTTGATAAGACTAGAAGTTATCTCAACTTTTACTTGTTTTCAAATTCACTTTCACAAGTTAATTGTTTATTGTACGATTTTGTTTTGCACTTGATTTACTAGGATGAATTGGATGAGCAAGTCACGCAGGGGACTTGGGCTCCTGTGAGACATGATGATCAGTTGTCTCGTGTGCTCAGAAAGAAAGATTATCCAAGACGAGCAGTGGGGTTTGGGGGGATTAAAATTGAAATTAGCACTGTTTTTGGAAACCCCATGTCAAGGAAAGGTAACAGTCAAAGACTACAATCTCATATGAGGAGCATTTGTGTATGATGAATGAAATGGAGAGCAATTGAACCAAGAGATCATTGCTAAACTGCGACACAATAGCGGTGCAACCCAACTAAACTATCATCCTGATCCTTTACCTACCAGCTACCAAAATGATCCTTCATCAGACCCTGACCATGAGGTTACCACTCCAGTTGGACTGAACACAAGTATTGAATTTATCGACCCATACCCTTACACATATTTACAGGTAATTCATGCTTTATTTAATTGTTTTAATTTGTGATATCTATTAGTAAACATTTCTTATATTGATCGTCTAATATTGTGATGAAATTTTAGGATACATTTAACTGTAACCTCCTACTCCCATACGACAGTAGAGATATCATTGTTGCAAAGGGTAGAGTATACTCCTCAGGCCCAAATGATTAGACTCACAGGAAGCTGATTGAGCCTTATCATGCGAAAGTATCCGTCCACGAACCTGGCTATAGTTTTCCCGATCTCCACTTCCAGTCCCGATCTTCCACTTCCAGTTCCTCAACATGAGTACACTATGGTTTAGTCTTCGAAAGGTAGCTTTCAGTGGCCTGTTCGTTTGATTCAGAAGTGTGTAGATGTATGTTAAATACTAGCGAATACAATTTTGATTAGTATTTGTTCTTAGTAAGTGTCAAGAAGGATCAATTTATGACTGCTGAACTTAATTTTGAATAGGCAATAAAAAAAGAAAAATATGTCTTCAGTGAAGAAAAAATACAAATAAGTAAATCTTCAGGATACAAGTCATCCACCAACGTTGTCTAGAGACCAAACTTGGTGGATGACTACATGTTGCCAATGTTGGGGCCGAACATGAGACCTTTGCACAACATAGTACGAGACTTTCCATGGGGTAAAGATTCAATTGTAATGTCTCTTGGTAAAGACCTTATTCACTACCAAAATTACATAGAAGTTGAATTGTACGTGAGAGATGTTGTGGAGGTCATGACCAGTGATTGGTTGGGTTCCTCAATGCTCTACTAATGCATTCTATAAGTAATTAACTCTATTTAATTGTAAATTACAAGTTGATGTAGGATTATTGTTAATTACTAAGCCACTTAATTTATGAACAGTTTTTGCAGGATAAAATGCAATCATTTGGTTTTACTCAATATGCATTCTTGTGTCCTGAAAGCAGATCCTTCACTGCTTAAAGAGTGACTTACGATTGTGCAAGGACTACTTGATGCATGCGCTCACTAACTGTGTGAGGTTGGGAAAGAAATATGTTATGTTACCATATCACCCAAGGTAATTATACAATTTGTCATATTAATTGAAAAATATTGTATTTATTGAGTTTGATAGTATATATAACATATTAATCCTTTTGCTCTCATATAAAACAATTTTCGGTTGTCTTAATATGAAAACTGCCAAAAATGATCAATTAATATAGTCTCTGTTTTGCTCTTTTTTTGGCAGTTTTAATCAACTCAACCGCCGAAAATCATCCTCTAACCGCCAAAAAAATGGAAAGACCTTTTTTGGTAGCGTGTTCTGTACTAGTGATGGCTGCACAAGCATACTCCATCTATATCTTCCTCATGCCAGCACACATCTCCACCTCCACCACTCACATGCAACACTAGCAACAGAGAAACAATACCCACCAAGGATTTCACGTTCTCCACTTGCACTCGCAGACGGGAAATATAAGCGGAGAGAGACCCAGTAAACCAAATTAACAAAAATTATTCACTAAGGGAATAGACCCACATCCACCTGCAGATCAAAACTAGCTAAAGATTGAGGAAGGAAGTTAAGGAAGGAAAAAGGATGGGAGGATATTGGATTTAATCATTACTGTTATACATAATATACCCGTTGTATAACAGTTATAGTTGTTACCATCTGTTTACTTACACATATAAATATAGACTTCACTCTCTGTAAGAACACACACATGTAAACTCTCTGTAATAGTCTTAAAGATTGACTACCATTGAATACAATTCAGAATTTCTTCTCATTCTTCTCGAAATGGTATCAGAGCATCGTAATCGATCACTCAATTTCTTCCCCAATTTCTTCCTTCTTGAAACCTAGCTTTAGCCGTAGCAAAGAAATTTTTCGACAATGTCAGCCAACCCAAAAGAAACTATGGCGGAAGCGAAAGCACCGGCGGAGTCGATTACAACGACCCCTTCTACCTTCATCCCAGTGATCAACCTGGGATGGTCCTTGGTTACATGTTTTCAGGCGGGGAAGGGTTCTCTGTTTGGAAGAAGAAGATGACGGTTGCGCTCAAAGCCAAGAATAAATTTGGCTTTCTGGATCGAACCATCACCGCGCCGAACAAGGACGAATGACTCTAATTACCAAGCCTAGGGGCGTTGCAACAATATGTTAATCGCGTGGTTGACTCAGTGTCTAGACAAGAAGATAGGGGAAAACATCATTTATTACAGCTCCGCCGCCGATGCGTGGGATAATCTGTGCTCAACGTACGAGCAAGTCAACATAGCCCAGATCTACTCTCTAAGGAAGGAACTGGGAAGCCTTGAGCAGAACTGCGACTCAATCTCAGAATTCTACACCAAGATGCGGAAGATATGGGATGAACTCGAGGCAATGGATCAAAAACCTAGCTGTTCGTGTAGCGCAAAGAAGGAATATCAGGAACGGGATAAAAAGGAAAGACTGATGCAATTTCTTATAAGCATAAACGAAAGCTATACGAATGTCGCCTCAAATATCCTCTTAAAATCGCCGCTGCCATCTGTTGAAGAAGCTTACGCTATCGTGAGCCAAGAAGAACGCCGGAGAAACATCAATTCCAGAAACAACGGACAGGAGCCAGAAACCGTCGCCCTCCTCGCTGACAGAAGCAGGCCGGGGATTGGGCAGTCCGTCAAGAAGCAAAACCCAAAAATCCTCAAGATGAATTTGTAGTGCTCAAAATGCCAGAAGAAAGGCAATATCAAGGAAACTTTTTTCGAAGTGGTTGGCTATCCAGACTAGTGGACAAAGAAGCCCAAGACAGTTGCTGGAACCGTTCTGCTAGAGGAGAAAATCGAAGGAAAGACCTCGAATGATAGAACTTAACCAAGCAGCGCCAATCTTACCGTGCAAGAATTAAGTTAACTTTGCAACCTCTTGCAAAGGAGTCAAGCTGACACACACAATGAAGGGCGCACCTGTGATTTTTCAGGTATACAAAACCTTAACTCTTATTGCTCAGTGTGCTTGAGTAGTAAAACTGAAATAGCAGAAAACTTTGCCTGGATTATTGACTCTGGAGCCTCCGAGCATATGTGTAGCAATAGAAATCTGTTTTCTGATCTTAAAACTCTGAAAGAAATGGGTGAAATAACCATGCCCGACGGACATGTTCAGAATGTGAATCAATATGGAAGGTAAAACTGGGAAGAAATTTCATTTTGCTTGATGTTCTGCTGGTTGAAAGCTTCAATTTTAACCTGATATCTGTGAATAAGCTAGTCAAGCAAGTTAAATATTCTATTGCATTTCATGATTCAATCTGTTCTCTGCAGGACCATGACAGTAATACTACATGGGTGATAGGCAAGGCTGTTAAGGGATTGTATTTTCTTCATGAAAATAGTTTAGATTTCGTTGCTGTAAATGATCATACCAACCCTATTCATAATGATCTTGTTCATGCTCCATGTAATGTTTTTGCAACTCTGAATAAAAACGCAAGTTTATGGCACACTAGACTTGGCCATGTTCCCTACACGAAATTAGTGTCCCTTGGCTTAATAAAATCTGATAGCACTCAAAGAAACATTGCCTGTGATATTTGTCATAAAGCAAGGGCTGTTCGAAAACCATTTTGTGATTCTGCCATAAAATCTCAGAAATGTTTTGATCGGATTCATGCTGATGTATGGGGACCCTTCAAGGTCCCCACCTATGATGAAAAGAAGTACTTCCTAACATTAGTAGATGATTTTAGTAGATTCTTCTGGATTCATTTTCTCACACACAAATATGATGCGTTTCACTTTCTTACCTGTTTCATCACCTTGATTGAACGTCAGTTTGAAACAAAAATTAAAATCATTAGAAGCGATAATGCACTTGAATTGGGCAGTAGTAATGAAGGTGTTAAGTATTTTAGAGAAAAAGGAATATTACATCAAACGACTTGTGCCCACTCACCACAACAAAATGGTGTTGTGGAGAGAAAACACAAGCATTTACTCGAGACAGCCTGTGCCCTTTATTTTCAGTCAAATGTTAGTTTAAGTTACTGGGGAGAATGTATTCGTTACACTGCATACATAATAAATAGACTGCCATCTAGAGTCATAGATGGTCTAACTCCTTATGAAAGGCTTTACCACACAAAACCTGATTACACTACCCTAAGAACCTTCGGTTGCCTATGTTACAGAACTAACCCTAGGAAAAATAAAGGGAAGTTCGAACCTAGAGGCAGCGCTTGCATTTATCTAGGAGTGGCTGACAATAAAAAAGGTAGTAAAGTCTTGGATTTACAAGACAAAGTAGTTATGACCAGCAGAGATCTGACTTTTTATGAGGAAGAATTTCCTCTGCATACTAACAATGCAGGAACCCAGCATGACAGCAGTACCAATGATAATCAGCAGAAAGAAGAAACACATACTGCTGAACCAAATGTTGATGTCTGGTATGATTCTGACTTAGAAACAGATGGACACCAACCCCCTGCATCAGATACTGAGACCACATCCTTGAGAAGGTCACAAAGAGAAACTCGTCCCCCCGACTACTTAGGAGACTACTTCCTAGGAGAAGCCCAAACAGAAGACCAAGATACATTTACCAAGATCTTAAATGACAGATTACACAAGGAGAGGCATCAAGGTAACTGTCTCAATGTCAGTTTGATTGATCTGAAATCTATTAACACTCTTTCTGTTCAAGCTTTGCAATCGCAATCTCTTTCAGTATACAGACAACTGCAGACCATAAGAGAGCCCAAGACATACATAGCTGCTGCTAAAAACCAGAATTGGGTAGAGGCAATGCAACAAGAACTCAAAGCTCTTCAAGGCAACAACACTTGGGACATAGTCGACCTGCCACAAGGAAAACATGTAGTGGGGAGCAAATGGGTTTACAAACTCAAGCTTAAATCTGATGGAAGCCTAGAAAGACACAAGGCGAGACTTGGGGCAAAGGGATATACCCAAAGATATGGGGAAGACTATTGGGAAACATTCTCACCCGTAGTCAAAATCACTACCATTCGTTCTCTCATTGCCGTAGCAGCCAAAAGAGGATGGGAAATCTTCCAACTTGACATAAACAACGTGTTTTTACACGAAGACCTCCAAGAGGAAGTCTACATGGAAGTTCCCGATGGCCTCAAGGAAGTTTACATAGGAAAGGTGTGCAAGTTAAACAAATCTATCTACGGGCTGAAACAATCTTCACGGCAATGGTATGACAAGCTGTCCACTCTCCTTTTATTATAAGGTTATATTCAATATAAAAACAATTACTCACTGTTCATAAAGTATAATGGGAACTCTAGAACTTTCTTGGGAGTTTATGTTGATGATATCATTGCAACGGGCAATGATGTTGCAAAAATCAGAAACATAAAAGGTGTCTTTCATAGTCAATTTCGCATAAAAGACTTGGGAAGGTTAAGCTACTTCTTAGGCATGGAATTTTTATATGTCAAACAGGGAGTCATACTAAACCAATCTAAATATGCTCAAGAATTGATTGATGATTATTTGCCTACTAACTCAAGAACTGCACAAGTTCCTTTGCCTGCAGACAGGAAAAACAAAAACAGTGCAAAGGACTATCTAGAGGACACCACATACTATAGACGCTTGATTGGGAGATTGAACTTCCTAACCAATACAAGGCCAGACAATACCTACCCAGTCCACTACCTAAGCCAGTTTTTGAAACAGCCAAAAGTAGAACATCTACAAGCCGCCCAACACCTCCTCTGTTACATCAAAGGAACAATACAACAAGGTATATTTTTTAACAACAAACCAAATCTAGAACTAACTACATTTTGTGATGCAGATTGGGCCAGCTGCCCTCTCACCAGACGCTCAGTTAGCGGATACATTATCTTGCTTGGAGGGACTGCCATCAGCTGGAAGTCAAAGAAGCAATAAACAGTTGCTCTATCCACTGCAGAATCGGCCGGTCCTTCCGAAGGGTTACCACAGATCTGACCTGGCTCACGCGACTTCTACATGAAATAGGAGTTGAAGGAATCAACCCAATCAGAGTAAACTACGACAACAAAGCGGCCATATACATAGCCAGAAACCCGGTGTTCCACGAACGAACGAAGCACATCGAACTAGACTGCCATCTAGTCCGTGAGAAAATCCAAGACGGCCTAATCACACTACAATATACTCCGGGAGATCAACAGTTGGTCGATGTCTTAACCAAACAAGTAACAGGTGTAAAGGGAAAATAAATAATGTACAATGTTAGTCTACAGACGGCTGTTTAGTTGAGGGTATATAAGTGAATATGGTGCTCACTGTTATTTGATTAAGTCAGTATACTGTAACTCTGTTGTTAGTGAATACGAGTGACAAGTCCTTCTTCCTGTTCCATCTATTCATTTACCGCTCTTTCTCCTCTTTCTCTCCTTTTCATTCTGTTTTCGTACATGGTATCAGAGCTACACGCTCAAGAATTTACGATTGTCACTACTTAGCTGCTTCAATGGAGATCAACAACTGTAAACTGTCTTCATCGAATCTTCACCAGCTCGTTGGAATTTCGACGATCAAGCTCCAAGGGGAAAAGAATTACTTAAGCTGGCACACTCAAATGATGAATCTCTTCGAATCTGTTGGCGTAAACGACATGATCAAGGCAGAGTCTACTCCAAGCAAAAAGATTACGAAGGAAGGATCTGAAATCGACAATCCAGATTTCAAGAAATGGAAAGAAATAGACGCTTTGGTGAGAACCTGGATCTTAGCTACACTCTCGGAAGACTGTATTGCTCTCACAATTGGCTGTGATTCTTCCAGCAAGATCTGGGAAGAACTTCGAAGTGAATTCTTGCAATCGACAAAAGAAAGAGAATTCCAACTCAAAAACAGATTGCGTTCTCTCAAGTTAGGTGAAACACAATCAGTCAAAGAGTATGTGAAAGATTTTAAATCAGTCTGTGACAATCTTGCGGCTATCGGAAAACCAGTCTCTGACGAAGACAAGGTAGTAATGCTCGCACAAGGCTGTGGGGCTAGATACAAGATTCTTCGGTCAGTGATGTTAAGCAAGGCTCCCTATCCAACTCTGAAGCAATTTATCTCAGCTCTTGAGGACTATGATGCAAGAGAAGGAGACGAAGGAAAAGAGTTGAAAGTTGAAGAAAACCAGGGAAGTGTATTCTCGAACGCCGCATTCAACACTAACACCGCAGCGTCTACTCTAGATTGGAAAGATAATGCGTCGAATCTTGGAAGAGGCGGTCGTTTCGGAGGTAGAGGTAGAGGACGACAAGGAAGTGGTCGTGGCAGATATCAAGGTTACCAGAACTATTCAAATCCCTGTCAGATTTGCGGGAGGACAAATCACACAGCCTTGAACTGTTTCTACCGATGGGATCATTCGTATCAGATGTATGATCCAAAATCGTCCTCGACTAACTCACAACAGACTGCAAACCTACCTACCTCCGCTCCTCAGGCTTTGGCAACAATGACATATTGTCAACCTGGTGAACCTTATTATGTGGACTCGGGAGCAACCTCTCACATGATGACTTCGCCAGGTAAAATATCCTTTCCCACTCCGTATACTGGTAGTGAATCTGTGTTTGTGGGAAATGGGGACGAGTTGTCAATTAGGTATACTGGGAATGCTAAAATCACAGGGATAGAAGGTAACGAACTGAAGCTAAAAGATGTTTTGGTAGTTCCTGAACTACAAAAGAATCTGATTTCGGTTAGCAAGTTAACCAAGGATAATTTCTGCTCAGTTGAGTTTGTTGACACTGGATTTGTTGTGAAGGATCGACTGACAGGACAGACACTAGCCAGGGGCAGTAAGGAAGGAGATCTGTACAATCTAAAGGAATCAAAGATTCAAGCTCTTCAGGCAATCAAGGGAAGTAAAACTACAGATGATATCTGGCATAAACGCTTAGGACATCCTCATTCAAAGGTTCTAAAGCTGCTTAGTTCAGATGCTAAGATTGGTGTTTCTGCTTGGAATAAAAATGCGCCTGTGTGCAGTAGTTGTCAGCTTAGTAAAAGCTGTAAACTTCCTTTTAGAGATGTAGAGAATAAAGCATCTGAGATTCTTGAGAAAATTCATTGTGATCTGTGGGGACCTGCTCCTGTTGAGTCTAGTCAAAAGATGAAGTACTATGTGATTTTTGTAGACGATTATTCAAGGTTTACCTGGTTTTATGCTCTTCGAAAGAAATCTGATTTTTGTGAAACATTTGTTCAGTTTCAAAGGATGACAGAACTTCATTTTGGAAAGAAAATTAAGTTCTTTAGGTGCGATGGTGGTGGAGAGTTTGTCAGTCAAGGTTTTATGACTCATCTTCGACAGTGTGGTATAATACAACAAATCTCCTGCCCACATACTCCAGAACAGAATGGAGTAGCAGAACGTAAACATCGGCATATTGTTGAAATGGGACTTGCCCTCTTGATTAGTGCTGGTCTTCCTTTGTTTCTCTGGGTGGAAGCTTTCATGACAGCAGTTTTTCTTATTAATCGACTACCTTCTGCACCTCTACAATCTCAAATTCCCTTTTGTCTAGCCTTCAAAAAGGATCCTGATTATGCTACTATTAGAATTTTTGGGTGCAGATGTTTTCCAATGTTGAGATATAATAATGCTCATAAACTGCAGCCTCGGTCATTGCCTTGTGTCTTTATAGGTTACAGTAACCTACACAAAGGTTATAGATGTTATCACCCTGAGACACGCAAGGTTTATATTTCTAGACATGTTGTCTTTGATGAGCAGACTTTCCCTTATCTTAAAACACAAACCACCAGCTCCTCTGATCCACATTTATTTGTCACTACTTTCAAGATGTTTACCCAGGATGTACCTGAAGACTTACCTGAAGACTTACCTGAATCTGTTACACGAGAATCAACTCTGTCACAAAATACCAATCTACATCCCAAATTCCCAACTCTCAATTCTCTCAATCTTCTAAGTTCTCCACCTACATCAGCTTCACAAGAACTGCCTGAAAATGCTATCATACCCACACCTGATCCACATATTCTCACATCAGGTTCACAAGAGCCAACTGAGAATATAAACTCTCCTACTTCAGAAACCTCTCCTACTTCAGAAAATGTAACCTGTGAATCCGAATCTAATCCTACTGGTATTGGCCAACTTCCTATAATACCCATTCCACCTACTGAGCAACATACTGATGCACCTATCGAGCTCTTTGTTGAATTACCTATCTCACGACCTCCAGATCTGAACACTCATATTATGACCACAAGATCCAAGAGCAGGAATCTGAATCACGCTCTCACTGTTTTCCAAATAGAAGAATCAGAACCTCGCACTGTTAAGGATGCTCTACGCAGTCCACAATGGGTCACTGCGATGACAGAAGAAATGGATGCTCTTCATCGCAATGCTACATGGACTCTTATCCCTCGACATTCTGACATGAATGTTGTCGGCTGTAAGTGGGTGTTTAGGATAAAACGCAACCCAGATGGTTCAGTTGAGAGGTACAAGGCTCGCTTGGTCGCCAAGGGCTTTCACCAAGTTGAAGGAATTGATTTTGGGGAAACATTTAGTCCAGTAGTAAAAAGTGCAACAATTCGAATTGTTCTATCAGTGGCAGTTTCAAGGCAGTGGGAAATTCGCCAGTTAGATGTTAAGAACGCGTTTCTCCATGGTGAGTTACTGGAAACGGTATACATGGAGCAGCCCCCTGGTTTTCGCGATTCAACTCACCCTAATCATGTGTGTCATCTTCAAAAGTCATTATATGGCTTAAAGCAGTCGCCTCGTGCTTGGTTTCAAAAGTTAAGCTCTCTTCTGTTCCATATTGGTTTCGCTTGTAGTCAAGCTGATACGACTTTATTTTTCTGGCATTCATCTCGTGGAACTGTTTTACTTCTGGTTTATGTTGATGACATAATAGTCACAGGGAGTTCACCAGAGTTGATTAAGGAGGTTATTGAACAGCTCATACTGGCTGTGCCTTGAAAGACCTTGGCAGACTGCGGTATTTTTTGGGCATTGAGGCACACTTCACCTCTGAAGGTTTGTTTCTCCACCAAACTAATATATTAAAGAGTTGTTGCAGAAGCACAACTAGAACAGTAAAACCTGTGCGTACTCCTGTCAACTAAGTCATGAATCTACAGATGAGGACTCCGATTTAGTTGATCCTACTCATTATCGCAGTTTGGTTGGAGCATTACAGTATGCTACTCTCCACGCCCAGATATAGCATATGCATGAATGTTGCTGTGTCAAACATATGCATCAGCCCCTTACAATTCATTATCAGGCAGTGAGCGCATTTTGCGTTACTTGCAGGCCTCTCACTCTTGGTCTTATGATTACACTCAACACTCAGACTCTCTTACCAACCGGTAGCCTATTCTGATGCAGACTGGGCAGGGTGTGAGCTTACTAGAAGATCTACTACCGGTTATTGTTTTTTCTTGGCTCTAATTGTGTATCGTGGGCATCCAAAAAGCAACCCACAGTTTTCCGGTCCAGTACTGAGGCAGAGTACAGGGCATTAGCTGCTGCTGCAGCTGAACTCACCTGGATAGGATATATATTAACTGATGTTGGTGTCTGTTCATCCTCTACTCCAATACTATTTTGTGACAATCAAAGTGCACTACATCTTGCGGCTAACCCAGTGTTGCATGCTCGCACAAACATATTGAGTTGGATTACCATTTGTGCGGGAAAAAAAGTGATTCATGCTCAGCTCCAAACTCAGTATGTCCATCCACTCATCAGGCAGCCGACATTTTCACCAAAAGGGTACCTTCTGCAGCTTTCTTCTTCAACAGACCAAGCTTGGCATTCGTGCTACTGCTGCTCAGCTTGGGAGGATGTAAAGGGAAAATAAATAATGTACAATGTTAGTCTACAGACGACTGTTTAGTTGAGGGTATATAAGTGAATATGGTGCTCACTGTTATTTGATTAAGTCAGTATACTGTAACTCTGTTGTTAGTGAATACGAGTGACAAGTCCTTCTTCCTGTTCCATCTATTCGTTTACCGCTCTTTCTCCTCTTTCTCTCCTTTTCATTTTGTTTTCGTACAACAGGTACCAAAACTTCCTCAACAAAACCAGCCTACAGAGGACCACACCAACCAGGGGGAGTGAAGGATAAAAACATCAAAACTTATCTACAAGATTCGTGCAGCTTCAAAACAGCCTTTCACCTTGAGGGAGGGGGGGGGGTATTGGAGTTAATCATTACTGTTATACATAATATACCCGTTGTATAACAGCTATAGTTGTTACCGTCTGTTTACTTACACATATAAATATAGACTTCACTCTCTGTAAGAACACACACATGTAAACTCTCTGTAATAGTCCTAAAGATTGACTACCATTGAATACAATTCATAATTTCTTCTCATTCTTCTCGAAAGAGCACTACAACATATAAGTACAATTGGGGCAATTTTTGTTGCACCAATAGATCAATATTTTGCACCAACAATAAATTTGGTGCAAGTTTAATGTTGCACCAATAGATACGCTACAATAGCTTGTTGGGGCAACTTTTTAGTGTCCACCATTTGAAAGTTCAATGGGTGCAAAGCTTAAGTGCACCAGTTGATCAAATACAATCAGTGCACTTAAATATTGCACTAAATGATGCTAATCAATTAGTGCATGTTTGCTAGTGAAATACCCTGTAATTAAAAGTAGTGATTAATTAGGCTTATAAGTGTTTTAGAAGCTTAATTAAGTCTAAATAATCATGAGGGAACAAATCCCGAAGAAAACGGATCCTTAAAACGGATTAAAAACACTAACGAACCTTAAAGCGCGTTTTTCGAGGAAACCTGGAAAACATGACTTTAAGCGGGTCAAATAGACTCGTAACAATTTTGGTCAACTAAACAGTCATTAATAAATATTAGTGAAGGTCTAGGACCAATAAAATCGATAGAACAAGAAAATAGTAAAAACTGTCAAAAACGAGAAGTTGTGGGGTAGAAACATAAATAACCCAAACTAGTGTGTCCAATATTGTAAATAAAATTTTAAAACCCATAATGGGTGCTGGGTGCAGCCGATTTATGCCCCTCACTCACACTCTCAACTCCCTTTTCATTTGCAAAAGACAAAAGCAATTAAAAAGTAAAAAGTAAACTTACTTTACCTTATTCTCTCTCCTATCCCCTCATTCCTCACATGCTCTGCGTACAGCACCACTCCCTCTCTTTCTCTATTCTCTTCTTCTTCTTCCCCAAGCAGGCGACAACAATGGAGAAAATGAGGAACTCACAAAAACCTCACCTTCTCTCCTCTTGTTAACCCATCAAACCTTCTCCAAAAATTACAAAAACTACACCATTGTCTTCCTCTCATCAAGGAGAGTATTCCTCTCTTTCCAAAATTCGAAAACAAGCACTTTCATCCCCATGGGTATTCTTGCTTTGGAGCTTCAAGACCACCATTAGAACCACCTCCACCTCCTTGTTACTTTGAGGAAAAAAAATATTCTTGAAACCTCATCTTTTTCTAGCCTTGTGGGCAAAACGAAATTTGGAACTAAACCCTTGTTGGTGCCTTGTGTTGTAGCCGGTTTTGGCATTCTTGGGGGGTGAGAAATCTTGTTCTTGAGCTGTCCAAAACTCCATCTCATCATTTGCAAGGTAATGAATTCCTAAACCCTAAAATAAACCTTAAGGCTTTTAAAGAATGGTTAAGGGTTATTTGTATTAAAATGGTGTGTATGTATGGGCTGTAGTGTTAGAGAATTTAATCTACAAATCGGTGGAGAGAGAGAGAAGGAAGAAGAAAGAAGAAGAAAAGAGAAACTAGAAGAATGACAAGGTAAATGATGCTCACATTTGTAGACTTGTAAATGTTCTATGTAACAGATTCTAGTAGCTTTTGAATGTATATTGAAAATGGTAATGAGTAGTAGTGTAATGAGGAAGAAGATCTAAACTGTTTTGGGAGCTTAAAAGACAATTTAAAACTTGTTGAAACCTAGAGGGAATTAGATGTTGAGTGCAGGAATTTAATGGGGTTTAATGTGTAGTATTGTGTTGGAGAGTTGTGTATATTGTTGTGTTTATAAACAGGTGAAATGGGTAGTGTTTGTGAGATGAAACATGTGGTGAGAATGTAAACATTTAGGGGAGGTTATGTCAAAATTTACCTAGAACTAGAACACTTAAAAACTAGAAAACTAGGTAAAAATATACCTTTGTAACAGATTTTGATTTGAGCTAGTTAGTGGGTAGGTTAGAAGAGATAGTTAATGCCTTGTAAGCATTAGAAATGACATTAGAAGAGGGAGCTATAGATGAAGAAGGTGAGAGTTAAAATCTGTAGCATAATGCAACTAAGAGGACGTAGTGTAAGTGCCGAAATGAGAACTTAAGAAAATAAGTGAGTGAATTAGCATAAAAGGTGTAATAGGTTAGTAATGGATTTTAACATGTTTAGGAGCTTGATTAGGTGCTTAAATATGTGGGATTAAGTGTAGGAACAATGGGGGATTAATTAGGCAAAGTTTGGTTTGTGACAGATTAAGAAAACTTGAAATCTATAGAAAAATTAGCAGGGTCCGGGACCTTAGTCCAGGACTAAGTCCCGGACCAGTGTACAAAATGAGGCCGAGAGTAGAACCCAGGTGGTGGTCCGGGACTAAGGTCTAGTGCAAGGACCCGGACCACCCTACAAAAACACACCGAGAGTTGCTAGAAACAATGGTCCGGGACTTACCTTAAGTAAGAAGACCCGGACCACTTGAAATTTCCATTCGAGAGTGTATGCTGCCTCTGGTCCGGGACTCAGGTCCAGCATGAGGACCCGGACCATGCAATTAAAAGCTGCCGAGAGTTGAGACCATGTGTTGGTCCGGGACTTAAGACCCGGACAAGGTCCCGGACCAACCAAAAATTGTAAAATTAAGTGTATTAAATGGGTATTAAGGTAAGGAAGTGAATGGTAATGATAGTATAAGATAAGTAAGACTTAATTAAGGATGTTTAAAGGTCATTAAGAGTATAAACAAGTTTTAAAAGTAATGAAGAGTAAGTAAACCATATGTAAGTATAAGAATTGTAAAGGTACAGTAAGTATGAGTTAGGAAACGTAAGAGTAATCGAGTTTAGTTAATGATAGTTAGATTAATCACTCGATTGTATGTATGTCATAGGACTTGGATTGTGAACACCGGAGGAAAGTTGGGATACAAGTACAACGGTGAACGGTATGAATTCCTCATGCCCCGTATGCTACCTTGACTACTCTGATTTGTGTGTTGTGTGCTAATTGATCACCAACTAAGATAAACGCACAAATCGGATATATTATGCTTACTTGTGAATGTCATGAGAGTGTTCCTTGTTGCATATTTTCTTTAAGTCATAGTTTGTATAATTCATGAAATGTATGGATGAATATGAGCGTGTGTATGTATGATATATTGTATTGTGACCGAATGTGATTGTGATTGGACTTCTAACTGATTCCTAACAAGCTAACCAATCTAACTTAAATTGGTAATTAAATTGGAATGAGTAGAAGTCCGATATAGTTTCGGCCACGCGTGAGGATGCGGAGTCACAAGAGGTTGGCTCCAATTCCTGACTCTTTAACTGGTCCACGGCCCAAACCCCTTAAATGGGTAGCATCCGGGATTGGTGAGTCAAGTAAATCCCAGTGGTGGGACGGTGTAGTCCCCGGGCCGGAGGTCATACCGACTTAACATGAGTAAAAGTAAGTAAGTAAGAATGAGTAAACAAGTATGGTAAAGTAAGTAAAATAAGAGTAAGTAATGTGTAATGAGTAAAAGAGTAAATTGCATTCCAATTAACCCGGATGCGTAATTTGGCTAACCCTTGTGAAGGTAAGTATTGGGTGTGCTTTGTATTGTTGTTTTGGATTGTGTATTGTATTGAGCATGATTGTATAATGTAATGTATATGATTGTATGATGTATGTAAAGCATGTATGTATGAAACTAATGAACTGCATGTACAGTCGACCTTAAATAGTCGGCGTACCCTAGTTAGCACGCGGTATATGCGGAGTTTATGCGCAGCTTTTGCTGAGCCCCTCGGGGCGATGTTTTTACTACACGCAGGTCCTCGAGACGGGTGAAGACCATGAAGAGATTTATTTTGATTTCTTTTGTCTGTAAATGGGTGAATTGTGAATGGTGTACTATGTTGTACACGGTTGTAGGTTTGTTCGCCGGTGTACCATACGGTACACCCTTTTTGGGATAATGTAAGGAATACGGAGATGGTGTAGATGAGTAGTTTGTATAAACTCATTCTTTTGGGAAGATTGGAAAGGGATGTAATTAAATACTTTAATTACGCGGTAATCCAGCAATGTAAGTATATTATCTTTTGAATTCGGTATGGAATGTAGTAGCTCGGTATACTTAGGGCATCAGACCGTGACTGTAGGTAGTGTAAGCCTTGCTAGCCGTATGGGCGGTTAGCAGCGTTGTATCACCCACCGTAGTAGTAGCAGTAATTCCGCTGCGATGTAGTAGGATTATTATGACGATTAGACGGTAAGCATAGGATTAACGGTAGGGGTATTACAGCCAGGTTGCCCCATTTGATCAATACCAAAGGGTGCGAAGTTTATTGTTGCACCGTTTGACCAATATCAGATACAGCAAAATAATTTGTTGCCCCATTTGATCTCCTTCTACCCCTACGTTTCCTAGTACACTATTGGTGCAACGCCTCTCTTTGCACCATTTGATAGTTAACAATTGGTGCAATTTCTTTTTATTGCACCGTTTGATAGTTAACAATTGGTGCATAGCCTATTCATTGCACCGTTTGATATTTTCAAATGGGGCATTCAGCCATTGCAGCACTTGGTGCATTAACATGCTTACGCACAGCTCAACACAAAAAGGGCAAAGCTTACAAGTTGCACTATTTGATATCCTTCAATTGGTGCATTTTACTATTATTACTCTATTTGATATCACATTTGGTGCAAAATCAGTTGCCCTATTTGATCTTTTAGATTTCAAAAAAAAATCCAGCATAATAATTCTCATTCAATTTGATCTTTTACTGTAATTACTCTGTATAATCGTTTATATTCTATAAACAAAACATGAAACTTACTAAAATGAGTCAATATCATATACTCCCTCCGTCCTGAATTGACTGTCCTGTTTGCTTTATGGCACGTTTTTCCACTTCAATATTAAGCATATAAGATAAAATAATTTTATAAAACTAAATTTTGTAACATATAGTTTATTATGTAAGGAATCATATGCAAAACTTAAATTTTCAAAATTATTTTATTTTATATGTTAAAAATTGAAGTCAAACGACATGTCCAAATAGCAAATAGGACGGTCAATTCAGGACGGAGGGAGTATTATTTACCACAAACAGTATAATACCATTTCGTTTCTACACATTGGTAACTTTGGATTTTCTACATACAAAAAACTGTTCAGAAAAACAAAATACAACTGCTTCTATTGTTCAATACATAAAAGTTCTAAAATATGAGTCTCGCAACAGCAGCTGCTTCCACAATTTGATGGCTGCATACCTGAGAGTGAAAATGAAGCTAATCAGATTGGCGTTAGCAATTAACCACTATGTCCCACAGCTCAGATCATAGAGATGACTCCAGTAGACTTTTGGAAAGGAACCATTAACAAAAATCACGGCGAAAGTAAAACAAACAATGAAACAGATAGAAGGGTTTTTATATCCTAGAAGAGAAAACACATAATACTTGAAAGTTGAAACTGCAGAGCTACCTCCAAGAAAGGCATAAGGATTAGTTATTTAGAGCTACCATATCGAGATTACTAAAAGAGCGAAGAGAAGTCATCCTCGGCTAGGAGTGGAAGAATTCAAGGGCTAGATATTATTGTTTTTTATGAAGGTCAGGAACTGCCCAGGGAGCTCTTCCAAGAGTGCTTGCACTGTGGATACCTCATCATCTGCAAAGTACAACACGTTAGACGAACATCAAATGACAGCTAATCTGTGCTCACAGATGAAACCAAATTAGAAGTCTTCTTTTTTGATATTTTAGGCATAAGCCATTGCAATCTGGGTGACGTTGTACCCAACATAGAGAAAACGTACTCTTCAAAAGTCAAATTGTCCATGTAATTTACATTTATGATCTATAAATCAACAAACTTACGTTGGACATGACGCATGGGAACAAACTGCACTATGTCCCTTGGAGCTACTTGCCCAGTTGAACTGACCAATCGAGGCCCATGATCGGCATCACGAATCTGAAAGAATTGGTTTGAAAATTTTAATACCTCTTACTTAGCATGAAACCATAATGGAAATTGGTTGGGAACAACATTGACAAATTAACGAAACTGCTTCAAGCATAATGTGTAACCTTCATTTGGGTAAAATCTTCATTGCCCACTCCAACAATAAGGATTGACAAGGGAAAGTCACATGCCTTCACTATAGCGTCTTTGGTTTCCTGAATATCCGTGAGAATCCCATCCTGCAAAAAGTAACAAGGAACACATCAGCAACCATCTGACGACTTCAAAATAAGAATGAATGGCCTCAAATTTCTTACCGTTATAATAAGTAGGACAAAATATTTGGTTCTATCGGAAGAAAAGGAACGGGCAGCCATGTCAGAGGCTTTTTCAATCACCCTGCCGAATAAAGTTGGTCCTGCCAGTGAAACGTTATGCAGAGCAGAAGCATAGGAGGCCATGATCCCTTCAATCCCTACGAACTGCTGAACAGAGAGAATATTAGCTATATCCCACCAGCACCATCCGGTTGGAAAGTGTGGGGAAAGGAAATACTTCAACGCCATAATATAATCATGACTGAAAAGCTGAGTGTCTGTTCAAGAAAGGCATACGAGGAATCCAGTCTGAACCAGGATAATAAAAACATAGGATTCGTGCAAGGTAAGCAGAGTAATGACGTTCAGTTATATCTTATGCAAGATAAGCAGGTCACTTTTGCTGATCAAAATGAAGAAGCAGGTATAGAGAACATTGAAGCTGGGCAAGACCTGAGGAATTGTAGTTATACCATAGAAAATCCTACCATCTCTTCAGTTATAACCACAAGAAATCCTAATATGTAATAACTCATTAGTTAAACCACAGAGAATCCTACTACCTCGTCACCCTGAGGGCTTCCATTTAAGTTAAAGCAATGGGAGATGCTGCCATCTGCCAATCTTCCTCCAAATCCCCACGACGGAAATCGTCTATCAGAGTCATAGAATAGTAAAATTCTCCCACATCCTTTATATCCTGCACTTTGTTAAACTGTGCCATGAAGAAAAGTTTAACAGGAAAGCAGAAGAGAGGAGAGTGACGATGAATAATACTGTTTTATTGAGATAGCTCGATAAGTGAGCAGGAGAAGATAAGAGAGAGTATATATACTCTCATGACAACGCACAACAGAACAAGACAGTAGCAGACTTATTAGAAGAACAGAACAAAAAAGGAAACATAAAATAGAAATAAGAAACTTATAGAAATAAGAAACTTATACTGTAACACCCCCCCACAAGACAAGAATGGTGATAATCCATTCTTGACTTGCTAAAACAGATTATGGCCTTGTGATACCCATAGACTTGTACTGGGCACGATACTGCTTGCCAGAGAGAGTTTTAGTCAGCATATCAGCCATCTGAAAGGAGCTTGGAATGTGAGAAACAGTAATCAGACCCTGTTGCAGTTGATCTCGAACATAGTGACAATCAACTTCAATATGTTTAGTGCGCTCGTGGAGGACGGGGTTCCGAGCAATGAAGACTGCTGCTCTGTTGTCACACTTGACAGGAATGGGAACATTATCAGTAACACCAAGTTCTTGAAGTAATCTGCTCATCCAGGCTAATTCGGCAGTGACTTTGCGCAGGGATCGGTATTCAGCCTATGCTGAAGACAAAGAAACACATGGCTGTTTCTTCGATTTCCAGGAGATAGGAGATCCACCAAACTGGATGTAAAAACCACTCACGGATCGACGGGAGATTGGGCAAGAAGCCCAATCTGAATCGCAGTAAGCAATGAGCTGTTGAGATGGTGAATTGTTGAGAAAGATTCCTGTTTCGATTGTCCCTTTGATAAAACGCAAGACATGTAAAGCAGCAGTGTAATGACTGATGCAAGGCTTATTGAGGAATTGACTGAGAAGCTGTACACTGAAACACAAGTCTGGTCTAGTGTGGGTGAGATAGTTTAACTTCCCAACAATCCGTCTGTATCTTTCGACATCAGAAAAAGGGGCGCTGTCGCCTGGAAGAAGTTTCAATCCTAACTCCAAAGGACTTGCAACAGCCTGACTATCAGAAAGATTAAACTCTTCAAGAAGTTGTTTGCTATATTTCCTCTGCGTGACAACTATACCAGTGGGAGTACTGATGAATTCCATCCCCAGGAAATAGCATAACCCACCAAGATCCTTAATCTGAAATTCTGTATGGAGACTGGTTTTCAGGGCTTGAATACCGACCTCATCATTCCCACAGATTACCAGATCATCAACATATACACCAACATGAATAACAAAACCAGAATCATGTTTACTAAACAGAGAATAGTCATTATAAGAACTCACAAAGCCATTTGATCGAAGAAAACTGGCAAGTTTGGCGTACCATTGCCGGGAAGCCTGCTTCAGGCCATACAGAGAACGTTTAAGATGACAAACCTTGTTCCCATGGTCAACTGATAATCCTTCCGGCAACTTCATATAAATATTCTCATGTAAATCGCCATGTAGGAAGGCGTTATTAACGTCTAACTGATGTAACCGCCAACCTTTCTTAACCGCTACAGCAATTAGGGTTCGAATCGTCGTCATCTTCACTACTGGAGAAAACGTCTCCGAGTAGTCCACCCCATACTTCTGAGTAAAACCACGAACCACTAATCGAGCCTTGTAGCGCTCCAATGTCCCGTCAGCCTTTAATTTGACCTTGTACACCCATTTACAACTGATGGGCTTTGCTCCTTTGGGTAGAGAAACAACGTCCCAGGTCTGATTTTTGTACAAGGCTTCAAGTTCGAGTTTCATAGCATTTCTCCATTCTGGAAATCGATTAGCTTCTTGAAATGAAGAAGGCTCAGATAAAATGCGGGCTGCGGGAAGATTAATACTAGTAAAACCAAAGGTCGATGTAGATGACAGCAAGAGATTAGCAGCCTTGACGTCAGTTAGGGAACATAGAGCAAGAGTGTTGGGTATGGTTTTATCAGAAAAACGTAATCTCGCAGCCAACAAGTCTGTAAAAGTGTCCTCTGGTGGTAAAGAGATGGATTGTCCAACAAAATAATCACGAAGGTGAGAAGGCGTATGATGTGTCCTGGATGATCTGCGTGTGACAGGTAACTCAGTAGGTTCACAAATGTTCTCTTCAGTGGGAACATGTTCTGATTCAGCAATCTCGTCTCTGTGAATATCAGTATCTGATAACTCGAAGGGAATCTGATCAGAATCCGAAGATACTCCCCTTGTGTCTGTTGTTGATTCCAACAAGACATTCGAATTGTTCTGAGAAGAAAAGATAGGACAGACTTTATCATCAATAAAGGGCAACATATCTTGTGGTGTCGGAGGAAACAAAGAAAAATCTTCATCAGAGTTGAGATTTTCTTTGAAAGGAAAGAAAGCTTCATGAAATTTCACATCCCGACTATGGATTATAGCCTTATCTGATAGTCTCAACAATTTATGGCCTTTGCTTAACAAACTGGGTCCCAAGTAAACACACTTAGTAGCTCTTTCATCGAATTTGTGTTTATGTGGTGTAACAACTGTTGCATAAGCCATACAACCAAAAGTATGCAGAGAACCAAACTCTGGTTTCTTACCATATAAAACCTCATAAGGAGACTGATGTGAAAGAACAGCCGTTGGAATTCTGTTGATAACAAAAGTAGCAAACTGAATAGCATCTCCCCAATACTTCATTGGTATGCCACTGTGAAAGAATAAAGCCCTGGCAGTATCCAAGATATGGCGGTGTTTCCTCTCCACCCTACCATTCTGGTGAGGAGTATAAGGACAGGACCGTTGATGAACAATTCCTTCCTTTTGCAAAAACCGAGTTCCCTCCTTAGAGGCACCTAGCTCATACGCATTATCCGACCTAAGAACTTTAACCTTTTTCGAGAACTATCTCTCAACAAGAGCAATAAAGTCTTTAATGCAATCAAAAGAATCAGACTTGTTTCTGAGCAATCTGGTCCACAAACATCTACTTTTATCATCAATGATACTAAGAAAGTAGTAAAAACCATCATAGGTGGGAGTGGACAATGGCCCCCAAACATCAACATGCACAACATCAAACAAATCTTTACTGATAGAATCTGAATGAGAAAAAGGTAATCTATGCCCTTTGGCTCTGTTACAATCTTCACAAACAAACTCATGAGGAACATCTTTATTGGTGATAAGACCTAGAGAAACTAAATTCTGTAAAGGGGTGTGGCCCAGCCTCTTGTGCCAATACAAAGCTTTATTCTCCGTCACTGAGTTACAAATCAAATTCTGTTGCTGTCTGCTGTTAAAGAAACTGGCAAGAGCGTGAATGTCAAGCCAATATAAGCCCTTCTGTTCTCTGCCTATAACACCTTTAGCTTTGGATATCTGGTCCTGTATCACACAAACCTTATCATCAAAACAGATTTGGCAGTCACTTTGTTTGGCAAACTTATTAACTGACAACAAGTTGTACTTAAAGCTTGGCACCAGAAGAACATTTGGCAGATAAAAGGCATCTCCTAAATGAACTGTGCCAGAAATCTCAATCTGTTGTATTCTTCCATCAGGCATACAGACTGTCTGCCCACACGAGTTACTACTGATATCAGTAAAGCAATTTCGATTGCCACTTAAATGATCAGTAGCACCGGTGTCTATAATCCACTTACTACTGATAGTGTCTATGTCATTATCCCTGCTGATATTAGCACTAAGACAATGAATAGATTTCATACCTGCAAAGTGGCAACTAACGGATCTGTTGGCAGAAGACATGTTCTGTAGGCAGCTGATGAGAAGACCTATCTGCTCCTGACTTATCCCTTTTCCAGTTTGTTCACCATTTGTTCTGTCCATAGAACTACCAGAATCATCGTTAACCATGTTAGCAACAACTTTCTTATTCTTGCCAAACTTCCATCCTGCTGGATAACCATTTTTGGCATAACAATTCTCCTCAGAATGGCCAGGTTTTTCACAATGCTTACATAGTATCTTTCCTGGAAATCCATGCTTCTGAAAACAGTTTTCTTCTATGTGACCAGTTTTTCCACAGTAACTACAAACTCTCTTCCCCTTCTTATCATTGTTTTGCCATTTAATAGCTTGTTGTGGCCTGTAGCCCTTATCTACTAGATTGGCAAAACCATCAGAACTAGCATCAGTTTTTCTTCCTTTCCCTGTCTCTCTCTGTCGTTCTTCTGCGAGGATCAAGGAGTAAACAGTCTCTAAACCAGGCAGGGGCTTCGTCATAAGAATATTGCCCCTTATATTCAGAAATTGGCTCCCTAATCCCATTAGAAAGTCAAGAACCTTATCTTCCTCCAACATTTTACCGATTTTCTCAACTCTACCACACTTACAACAATCACAGGAGTTAATGTTTATGACAGATGTTAACTCATCCCAAATACGCTTAAATCTGTTGAAATAAACACTCACAGAATCGCCACCTTACTCAAGGCTGTACAGATCCTTCTTTAGGTTAAACCTGCGCGTTCCATCCACCTGATCATATCTGGCAAGGAGTCCCTTCCAGATCTCTCTCGCGGTCGAATGGAAAATAAACGTCTCGCATATCTCCTTCTCCAAGGCGTTGAGGAGCCACGCCATCACCAGGCCATTACACCTGTCCCAAGTTGCTCCTTTAGCGACATCATTCGTCGGTTTAACGAGATTACCGTCTATCATCCCGATCTTGTTCTTCGAAACAAGTGAGATCATAACTGTGCGTTTCCAGGTTTGAAAACCGATGCCATTGAATTTAGGTGCGATTATCATCCCTGGATGTTCCGCATTGTGGATGTAAAGCGGATCCGAAGAATCGAAGCTGGTGCGAATGTTATTAAGTGTTTCGATGAACTTTTCGAAACTACTTACAGAAGATGTTTCCGTTTCCGTCATGGCGGAAGAAGCTGTGGAACGATAGAGGAAGATCTAGAGAGGTAAAAGAGAGACAACTTTATGGAATGAAGAAGACAATCAATCTCTGTCGATTGCTGCTCTGATACCATGTTAAACTGTGCCATGAAGAAAAGTTTAACAGGAAAGCAGAAGAGAGGAGAGTGACGATGAATAATACTGTTTTATTGAGATAGCTCGATAAGTGAGCAGGAGAAGATAAGAGAGAGTATATATACTCTCATGACAACGCACAACAGAACAAGACAGTAGCAGACTTATTAGAAGAACAGAACAAAAAAGGAAACAGAAAATAGAAATAAGAAACTTATAGAAATAAGAAACTTATACTGTAACACACTTATCAAAAGGTTAGGCCATATACATGATAACAAAGATCATATGGTGAAACCCAACATATCTTTGCCAAGTTATATACCTCCTTTAGACGCTAAACCATGGCTTTATGTGAGATTGAAATATTGACAGAAGTAGTTGAGTGGAACAACCTTCTGGTCAACTTCAATTATTATTGTGTCAGGTTTTGTTTGGAGCAAGCAATATTGCAGATTTCACTTCATAATTAATACAGCTGAGAACATATAAAACCCAGGACAAATTTGTACAGAATTTGAGTTGTACAAAGACATTAGTTTGGCCTTTCAGGTCAGATCTGTTCATTATGAGTGGTAGGTTTGAAATACGAGTCATGTTCACTTCATTCACCATTTAGAAATTTTGTGGAGGACTCAAAGTGTCATCATGACATGCCAGACAATATGATGATCTTGAAATGATCAAAGTGCATTCCAACTTCATTTGTGCTTAAAAGGATATGGGGATACAATCACATTACCTGCTGGTATGCATTCAATCAGCCAGAGGGATCAATGTAATGTTGAGAGCCTGGACTCCGAGGATTTCCATTTGAAGCTGCAAAATAAGAATAAAATATAAGCAATCCCAGGAACAACAAACTTATTTGACGGTAGAACTGAGCCTAATTATTTATAAATGCTGAAATCTGAATATGATGGGATTTTTATTTACCAAACCAGTAAAATCAACAGCAACCACGAAGTTAAGCTCAAACCCACTAGACACATGATCAAGAAAGGTATGTAGCTGCCGCTCGGAGAAGGATTCTACAAACAGCTTACCCTTCAGAACCTTCTCAAGATAACAACAGATGAGCAAAATAAATTTAATGAGGCTGGAACAGAACAGAACATAAATCTCTCTCCAGATGATAAAGCAGAATATACCTTTTCATGGCCTCTATGTGGCTTACTGAAATTCACTCCAACTTGATCACGATGCAGCCTCTCCAAGTCAGCCATTGACTTCTGAACAATGCTGCAATGTAATCCAACTTAGAACTTTCATAGGTGTGTTTAATTATCAGTGATTGTATATATATACTATTAATTAAGCAGTAAGATCAGAAACAAACAATGTGAAGAAGGGGGTCAATGGCCCACGTATCAGATATTAAACTCATAAAAACAGATACTACACTTAATCTTAGCCAAAAGGCCGAGAAAGGTATGATTTGTTAAGGCTATGGGCATTACCTTTTATACATTTGTCTATGTTCTTTTATTTCTAACATCTGTGGTGTGGGAATCAGCCACGCTATGCAGAAGCTCCTGTGGCATAGCATGTACTTTGCATCCCCAAGATGTTATATTGTCAATAATACATCACTTCCCCTCTGAGCATCTAATATCCACACTTACAATGGCAAACGATAAACCTTCCTTATGTATTCTCAGTTTGTCTTCATACCTGATGGAAATCGAACAGAAGGGTTCAGTCAGTAACTTCTTAATGAGGAAATCTACAAACTTATATGATCTCACAGCTACTGTAAAACACAGAGACCCCCAAAAGCTATTTGAATTGGTCAAGTCTAGAAAAACTAGAGCAGTTAGTTGCAGTTTGCAGCTGTATGATATGAAGAGATCTAATCTACAACATTAACATTCATGAATAACAAAAAAAAAAGTAATTTGAGCAACACTCGTGATAATAACATGAGGAGCTGTCAGTTTACCTTTTGACTACGTTTCCTAGTTATCTTATAAGGAAAGTATGATCCTTACAAAATTTGGAATTGTGAGTTTACAAAATTTACCCTTGTAGTAGTACTTAATCAAATCTACATATACAGGGATTGATTAGAAAGGAAAACAAAATCTTCCATGTATCAAGATCTCTTTTCTTTTCTTGTTGTCATCATGGAATTAATTTTCTACTTACTTAGTTTCTAAATAATGTAACTACTAATCAACTGCTACATTTAATTCAATTTTCTCCTGATTAACGCACCCGTACTGCAACATCATACAAAATTAAGAGAATCAAAAGTATGAACTAGATTACTTTTATTTCATTTGATAATGAAAATTCAAGTAAAAAAAGAAGATGAAATAAACAACCAAACTTGACTTGAGAGGATTAATTAACAATCACCGCCCAACAGCAACGAGATGACCGGAGCTACCAAACTTCCCCGCAGCATCAACTACTTGATGTCCACCGCCACTCTGCTGCTATGCCATCAACACTGATTTCTAGAAAAATTAGAGCTGTCAGTTTCAGTTTACAGCCATATATGATATGAGGAGCTCTAATCAGCAACACTCGTGATAATAATATGCAACACAATGTTACAGGAATGTTCCTCAAACAACCCATGTAACAGAAAATGCTACAGAAGAACCATGGGAGAACCACCCCAAAAGCTAGCTCAAGGGGTGAAGAGCCCAATATTCTATATGAACCACACATCGACTGCCCATACAGCCGATGTGGGATTCCTGCAACAGATCCCCCTCCTTCGAGACACCAACGCCCACGTTGGTCTAGCCAACTCCGGCGCCCACCAGGCCAGGGCCAGGGCCCGAGAAGGTCTGGCTCTGATACCAATGTTACAGGAATGTTCCTCAAACAACCCATGTAACAGAAAATGCTACAGAAGAACCATGGGAGAACCACCCCAAAAGCTAGCTCAAGGGGTGAAGAGCCCAATATTCTATATGAACCACACATCGACTGCCCATACAGCCGATGTGGGATTCCTGCAACACACAACAATCAGTGACTAATGATTCACTTCGGTAGAACCCTAACTGATTCAAATTGGGGATTTTGAGCATATATGTTCCTTGTTCTCCAGCCAGGCTTGCAAAATTACCGTGAGTGAAGAAAAGAGATAGGTTTGAGAAAATTACCGGTTCTAAGAGTTTTCAGCCTCGTCTTCATTCTGGGGTTCAAGAATGAAGATGACCGTGATTGAAGAAACGAAGATGGTAGGCTCTCAAATGAAGCTTCAGCCCTGAGTATCAATCTGGTGTGCGATAATGAGAGGAATACGACCGTGAGTGAACGTGATTATCAATCTGACGTGAGAGGAATACGACCAGTTGTGCACAATTGTAACAGGGTATTAGGGTGAACGTGAGTGAACGTGAGTATCAATCTGGCATGATACTCAATTTTTGCTGGTGAAAATAGTAATAGGGTATTAGAGCGAAATAATATTTTGCACCAATTGTGCACTTCAAATAGGGCATTAACTATGTTGCTCCTAGTTGATGGTATCAATTAGTGCAATTCTATGATGCACTAACATTTATTTTGTACTAATGGTACGACAGTACATAAGTTCACTAATTGACCAAACTAATAGTGCAAGAGAATAATAGACAAATAGGGCAAATGCAATAGAATTGCACCATTTGACACTAGATATTAGTGCAAGCTAAAGTATGCACTAATAGACACTGTCAAATAGTGCAAAAATTCAGGTTGCACCAATATGAGTTGTCAAATAGTGCAAAAATTCAAGTTGCACCAATATGTTAGCTCTATTGATTTTACGGATAATCTGGGTGACATCTACAAATAGAGCAATTGATATGATCAATTGGTGCAAGTTTATTAATCCCCTGTTTGTTGGTATCTATTAGTGCAATTTTCCTTTTTGTGCACCATTTGCTATAGTCAATTAGTGCATCTTAACTTTGCACTGTTTGTTCTAACTTTTGGTGCAACCTCTTACTTGCACTAAATTATAATCTGAAATTGCCCCAACAAATCAATATTGTTGTAGTGGAGGAGGAAGGAGACGGACCCTCCCCCAAATGAATCGCCCAAGTGGGGAGCAAGCTAGGGAGCTTTTCTTTATTGGAATTTGATTGTGTTTAGCTTTTGTGTAAATGAAAGTAAAGAAACGTTGTTATTGATTCTCAGCCTAATACCGAGAAGAACTTATACATACTTATATACTTGAGTAATCTACTGCAGAAGATAAAACAAAGATAAACAAAAGATAAAAGATAAATAATGACTTGTTTTATACTAATTATGGGCTGAGATAATTAGTAGTCCTATGTTGGGCTTGGGCTTGTGTGGATGGTTCAATATCCCAACACCCCCCCTCAAGCCATAGGTAAGCTAGATTACCAAGGCTTGTCTTGTCACCTTCGTGCATTCCCATTTGTGATAGTTGATCCTTGTACTTCGTTCCTGGTAGGACTTTTGTCATCATGTCTGCTAACTGTGTGGTAGTGTGAGTATAGACAATATCGACAAGTCCTTGCTGAATCTTCTCTCGAACGAAGTGACAGTCGATTTCAATGTGCTTTGTCCTTTCATGAAAAACGGGGTTCCTTGCAATATGTATCGCAGATTGATTATCACACTTGACCGGAATTGGTGTAATGTCATCAACTCCTAATTCATGTAACAGTCGAGTGAGCCAAGTTAGTTCTGCAGTCACACGTCGGAGAGAACGGTATTCAGCTTCTGCACTGGATAGAGATACAGAACCTTGCTTCTTGGTCTTCCATGAAATAGGGCTATCACCGAGGAAAATGTAGTAGCCTGAAACAGATTTTCTGGTATTAGGGCAAGTCGCCCAATCAGAATCACAATAAGCTAGAAGCTTAAGAGAGGATGAATGATCTCCGCCGGTTAGCATGATTCCATAATTTACTGTTCCTTTAATGTAGCAGAGGGCATGTAGTGCTGCTTCCATGTGTACATCTGTGGGGTTTTGCATGAATTGGCTTAGATTCTGAACAGTAAAACTGATATCCGGGCGTGTGTTTGATAGATAGTTCAGTTTTCCTACAACTCTTCGAAAAATCGTGGGATCCCGTAGAGGTGTTCCTTCTCCAAATAATAACTGCTTTCCCACTATCATGGGTCCTCGTGTGGTTCTCCTATCATTGCATTCAAACTCACTTATCAGATCCATGCAAAACTTTCGTTGAGAGAGAATATATCCTTTGTGCGTTCGAATAAATTCTATTCCCAAGAAGTAATGCAAGCTTCCCAAATCCTTGATTTTGAAGTTTAGATCTAGAGCCCTTTTGATGTTGTCTATACCCTCTTGATCCTGTCCCACGACTAAGATGTCGTCCACATAAACTGCAATGAATATCTTCCCTTTCTCAGTTTCCTTGAAAAACAGTGAATAATCATTCTTGGATTGAGAAAAGTCTAGTTTCCGAAGGAAATTTCCTAGCTTGGAAAACCACTGTCTTGATGCTTGTTTCAACCCATATAATGATTTCCGGAGAAGACAAGCCATATTGGTGCCATGAACTTCAAGCCCATCTGGTACTCTCATGTAAACTTCTTCATCCAGATCACCGTGTAAAAAGGCATTGTTAACGTCAAGTTGGTTAATGATCCATCCTTTGGTAAGAGCAACCACGATGAGAGCCCGGATCGTAGTCATTTTTACCACTGGTGAAAATGTTTCATTGTAATCTAACCCTTGTCGTTGTGTGAAACCTTTTGCAACGAGTCTTGCTTTGTATCTTTCAAGTGAGCCGTCTGACTTGAGCTTCGTTTTATAAACCCATTTACACCCTATTACCTTTTTGTCCTTAGGTAAGGTGACAATATCCCATGTGTCATTATCTCTAAGTGCTTGTAATTCAGCACTCATTGCTTCTCTCTAATGGCTATGTCTAGCCGCCTCTTTGTAACTATGTGGTTCCTTCATGTCAATGGTATTTTGAACCTTGGCATATCCTCGTGACAAGAGTGCGGTGCAAAATTTCGGCCTTATCTCTGTTAAACTCTCACATTCGGTGATGAGGTTCTTGCATGTGTTGCTATCTCTATAAACCCTTTCGTCTAACACTCGCTGAAAAGCACCAAAAACATAATCACTTAAGTATCCAGGTTTATGACTCTCCCTACTTGAACGTCGGACCTGTAGCTTAGGTTGAACTTCTTCTTCAATGTTATTGTTTTCTGTGTCACTTGGTTTGCTTTCATCATCATCAGCAAAAGCTATGTGATAAGCATCAAAATTTCGAACACACCTCTCTTCATCACATGTGTCTGTTGAAAACTGACCATTATCTTTCTTGCCTTCAGTATATGGAAAAATTTTAGTGTGAAACTTCACATCTCTGCATACTTCAATGGTTTGACTTGCAACACTTAGAACTTTGTGCCCTTTTTTCCTCGGATCCTCCCCAAGATAAATGCAAGCCTCACCTCTTGGGCTAAACTTTCCTCCTTTGTTATTCACCAAAGTCTTATAGCATAAGCACCCGAATGGCTTTATTTCTTCATACTTGACTTTGTGTCCATGTAAGCTTTCAAAAGGTGTTTTTCCTTGTAGCACCTTCGAAGGAAGTCTATTAATTAAGTATGTCGCATGCAGGATACACTCTCCCCAGTATGTCAGAGGTACTTTGGATTGGAAAAATAGAGCTCTTGCTGTTTCTAATAAATACTTGTGCCTCCTTTCTACCACGGCATTTTGTTATGGAGTATATGCACAAGTTGTTTGATGCATTATCCCTTCCTTAGCATAGAAGGATTGCCCTTCATTAGAACTTCCAAGTTCTTTTGCATTATCGGTTCGAACGACTTTGATTTTTGTTTCGAATTGCCACTCTATTCTTCGTATAAATGTAACAATTGCTTCCCAAGCGTCTCCTTTCATTTTAAGAAGTTGAACCCAAGTTGTTCTTGTATAGTCATCGACGAAACAAACAAAAAAACGAAAACCATTAAAAGTTTCCACTTTAAATGGCCCCCACACATCGATGTGTATCATTTCAAATGGTTTCTTCGTTTTTATCGTGGAACTCTTGAACGGTAATCGTTGTGCCCTGCTTTTGTAACATATATCACAAGCATAGTTTTCTGGAAAATCTCCTTCTTTTATTAATCCCATTGAAACTAGCTTTTTGAATGGTACATGTCCTAGTTTTACATGTGCTTCTTCTGCCTTTGGGCTAACTACCAGCCCACGGCCTACTATCAAATTTCCGCCCCGGTCCAATGTTGCATTGCTCAGCCCAATTTCTGCTTCGACGCGATCCAAAACATATAGCCCGTTTCTGTCGCGCCCAACTCTTCTATTCTTCCCTGTCGAATGGTCCTGAAGAAAACAATCGTCTCTATCAAAAATCACAGAGCAATTGAGCTGCTTACTCAACTTCTTCACAGAGACCAAATTGAAGACAAAATTTGGAACATAAATCACTCCTCTCAACCAGTAATTCTTCCCTAAGTTCACATCTCCCTTCCGATTGACTGTTTGTGAAGTTCCATCCGGTAATATCACTATCTTCTCCGTCTCAAGATTTTTCCAGTTTCGAATTAGGGTTTCTTTCCCTGTCATGTGGTCTGTGGCTCCTGAATCCACTATCCACTCCCCGTCGAAATCACTTTGTGTACCCTTACTCATGAAACAAAGTTTGTTGTAAGTACAGTAAGAATGCTTACCTGAAAAATTGCAATAGCTGACCTCTTCTGTTTTGGTTCTGACATGGCTGTTGCGAATAAGTTCTGCTATTTGTTGAAGTTGCTTGGGTGTCAGCCTGTCATCTTGTCCTTGTTTTCCTTCGTTTTCCCTTTCGTTCGCGACATTCGCGAAACTCTTTTTCCTGCGAGCTAACACCGCATCTCGGCCATGGAGGAAATAGCAATCACTGTCGTCATGCCCAGGCTTCTTACAGTAGTTGCATTTCTTTTTCTGATAACATTCTTCCGAATTGTGGCCCGTCTTCTTACAGTATGAACATACCACCTTTTTCCTTTCTCCCTCAGATCTACTGCTAGGGTTTCTTGTGTTTGCAGGTCTGTAGCTGGCGAAAGACTTAGCTTCCTCGCCCGAGTTCTTGCTTCCCCTTTGCTCCTCTTCCTGGATAACGAGAGAAAAGGCCTTCTCAAGCGTCGGCGGCTCCTTCATCGCAAGAATCTGCCCACGAATCGACAGAAGTTCGCGATTGAGTCCCAACAAGAAGTGCACAAGTTTATCCTCGTCCATCGTCTGTTTAATGGTCTGATTGACGCCGCAAGTACACCCGCCACAGGTACACTTCTTAGGCGGCCGTGCTTGCTCCAATTCTCCCCACAAATTCTTTAGTTTGTTGTAATATTCTGCTACAGACTCATCTTCTTGCCTCGCTTCTCCCAGACTTCTCTTTAATCTGTGAACAACAGCCAAATTGCTGTGCTCATATCGGTCGCAAAGCGCGGTCCAAATCTCCTGTGGATCATCGAGATAGCGCACGCCTTCAAGGGCGTTGGGACCTAGCGCGGTCTTCACCCAAGAAACCACCAAGGAGCAAGACCTCACCCACGCTGCGTACCTGATTTCATCACTTTCTTCTGGTTTCTTGATCTTTCCAATTAGAAAGCCGTATTTGTTTTTAGATTTGAGGGCTGTGACAAAATCACACTTCCAACCTAGGAACCCAACTTCGTTGAATTTGGTTGTTAGTAATAGCCCGGGACTTTCAGCGGCGTGAACATACAGAGGGTCGTTCACGTCAATGGCATTTGTTGAAGTAGAAGAATTCTCCTTTTCTTGTTTCTTCTCGTGTTTATCTCCAGTCGCCATTGATATGTAAACCCAGAAACTCTACTGAAGCTTGTAATAAACCTTTGCTCTTGATACCATATTGGAATTTGATTGTGTTTAGCTTTTGTGTAAATGAAAGTAAAGAAACGTTGTTATTGATTCTCAGCCTAATACCGAGAAGAACTTATACATACTTATATACTTGAGTAATCTACTGCAGAAGATAAAACAAAGATAAACAAAAGATAAAAGATAAATAATGACTTGTTTTATATTAATTATGGGCTGAGATAATTAGTAGTCCTATGTTGGGCTTGGGCTTGTGTGGATGGTTCAATATCCCATCTTTTGTCTGTTGGGAGGGGAGCCGTCTAGTTGAAGGCTAGTAGGAGGCGACCAATTGGTTGGCGCAAGGGAGATTCAAAGATTTCAAAATAATTCAGTTAAGAAGTTCTTCCTTCGTTCTCCATCATGATTCTTTGCTCTGTTTTTTTATTCTTCTCAATAGGCTCCATTCTTTTGCATGACTGATAATCTAGCTGATGTCAGTTGTCAGCTGAAAGTTAGAAAAAGTAGAGGAGAAAAATAGTTGATATGATAATTGATGTATGTGACATACAAAGACAATAAACTAGCTGATCAAATAAACCCGGTGCAAAAGAAGTAGATTAATTAGTAGCCATAGACTAGCAATGCTACCGCTACACTCATTTCTTAATTGTTGATTATTGTTGCTCTTGTGTATGTATTACTAATTGGTTCCAATTCGAAGTATTAGTGTTAGTTTCAACTTTAATTGAAGCTTTCGGTCAGCTTGTACTACATATAGGTCGGCAGTCGACTAGTCATGACTTCTACAAACGAAGGGTTGCGAAGGAAAAGTCGTTCGATGTAGACATATAGAGCAGGGTTTGAGGATCATTTTCTCCTAACTCTATGGTTAAGTAGGGTATTTCCAATTGTTCAAAAAAGGTACGGTATATCCATACATACACGCGGTGAAACATTTCCAAATTTGGACTTCAAAATGCATCTATATATCGTTTATGATTTGATAAAAAGGATACTGATCCTAGAGAATAGAATTAGGATAAACTCGAGTAAATTTTATTATCATCTGATCCGAGTTTGGTAATGATATGTAGTTGCGTAAGAAATATTACTATTTTCCTTAAAAGATTTTTTTATCTCACTTGTAATTACATGATGCCTTGACGTATAACAGAAGATAATACGACACGTGTACTAATTAATAGACATGCTTATTAAGTGTGATGGAATACCCTAGCTAAAACCACTCTAATTAGTTCTAGCACCGCGGCAAAAAGAAAGTGATGCTGTGCCTAAGACATGAAATTAAAGCTAACATTTATGTCTACCGTTACTGCATGCGAAGCTATTACTTAATTATGAGTACAGCCTACTGATTATATTAGCTCACCTCGCTTATCAACCTAATCAAGAAAAAGATAATTCGCCCCCCTTTTGAAAAACGAGATCAGTTATGTTAATTTATCGTTGCATATTGAAGATGCCATGATCTCCAGCGAGTCCAGCTATAAATAGTGCTATTTCGGTTGCCAAAAGATTTATGCAAGTGTGGTCATCTCATCAACTGATCCAATACGCTGAAACAAACTATACACATTATTAGCCTAATTAAGCAAAACCTGCCTTATTCTTATTCCCTTTTTATACGCACTACCGCGGCGAGTCAGTTTATTAATATAGCTTCATCAAGATATGGCTTGCGGCAGCATGAGCACAAAGGATTTTCTCATGTTTGGCCTTATTACCATCCTTGCAGTTTCTTACAATGCATCGGCGCGTCAACTTGTCAATCATGATCCAAGTGAGCTTTGTCATCTGCACTGTTTATTCTTTCAAATCTCGCATGCTTACAAGCTAATTAACATATATATAATATAGTCACTTCATAATATTCTTTTCGTCTTCATATAATCGAAGATTATATGTTCGTTTAATGATATATCTACTTTTCTTTTTAATGGAATGCGCAGATCACTTGAAGAATTCTAAAGATTACACCAGCTACGTGACCAGGGGTTTTGTGTACACAACAGAACCTGATCATGAACATGACCATGAACGTGGAGACTATCAACAGGGAATGGGATACAGAGGATACCCGTACGGAGGTGGCGTTGGCGGTCGATATGGTGGTGTTTACGGTGGTTATCCCGGATATGGATATGGTTATCCTGGCGGCGCCAGCAGGTATCCATCATATGGACGTCCACTAGTTGGTTATCCTAGCTACCGCCCTGTTCTCGGCTATAGAGGTTACATCCCTCCCGGACGGAATTAATGGCTCATCAAATGTAGTATACAACATGATGTCCAAGGAGGAATGAGTACTTGTAGTGAGATATTTAGTTAAAAGTTATAAAGTACCAGAATAAAAATGGAGCTGGCTGTTCAAGGTTTTTATGTTAGAACACTGGTGGAACGGAACCCTTTAATTACGGTCCAGAACCGTGTATAATTACGGTTCTGGACCGTAATCTACGCGGGCGTCAATAAAGATGGCGACGTCTTTAATTACAGTTTTAAACCGTAATCTACGCGGGCGTCAATAACCGTAATGTAAAGTCGATACTTTAGACGACGGTTATTGTTAGAACCGTCATCTAAAGTGTTTTTTTTATTATCCTTTTTTTTTTACAAATCTACACAATTGCAACAGAGACAGAATTGTAACAGATAAGCAACAGAGGGCAGAAACTGCACAATTGAACCACCTGAATCAAATACCAACAACACAAATTCATTCTCTGCGCACAATTGCAACAGAGATAACATCTAATAAAGCACCAGATCGAAAATCTGTAACATATTCAATTGCATATTCAATCTGTTACACAATTGCAACAGAGATAACAATTGCAAATTCATTCTCTGCGCACAATTGCAACAGAAATATTCAATACAACAGCTAGAATCTGTTACAGCAGCTAGCAATTCATTACAAAAAATATAATCTGTTACAGCAGCATCAACTAACAGAATCAGAGGGCTACAAAGGTAGCAGAGTAACCTATACATGGTAGATACAACTAGGATGACTCCCAGCAAGAAATAGCATAAAACAGAAGCGTAAAACAGTACAAAAACGGTGCAGAAAACTGTAAAAAACAAAATCCATGATAGCAGCATCAGAGCTAGCTAGTCTACCACTCCATTCTCATAAACATGGCTGCCATGCTCTCTCTGACATGCAACAAGTCGGCAGGAGCATAAGTCTTGAATCTGGCATAATGCTCTTTAATCAGCAACAAGAAAAGGAATGGAACACATAATGAGATTAAGATAAAGACACAAAAAATCTGCCGAAAGAATTAAATACAAGACAGCGTTCGTATTACCTTGTCTTTATCATTCTTAAAACTTGGGAAGTACCCGCAGAACTCGTACATATACCGCATCACGTAGTACCCGCAACTCTTAGAATCCTTTTGGGTAGGGCACTAAATCACCAAAATTCACAAATGTAAAACAATTGTACAAAGATAATAGCAGCACGAATGAAATACATGAATTACCAAACCTTGATGTAATCGACGGTCAAATCACCAAACTCTCCCTGAGGGGTTTTTTGTAACAACTGTTACATATTTAACAAAAGCGTTTAGCAAAATGAACAAGTACATTAATTTTGGTTCAAAAAACTTACAAACAATTAAATAGTAATAAAAACTTACTCTTTGATTAAGTCTTCAGTGTTGAATTCTGTCCACTGCCCTAGTGGATCTAGAACGAGCAGAGTAGCGGTGGCAGCGCATAATATAAACAAAGCCCAGTGGTGGCTACAATGTCAAATACAAAATGAAATGAGAAATGAAGGTAAAAAAGTTAGCTAGTTAGTATGTAATTTTATATTAGAACTCACGTTTGGTGATACGGCATTAGAATAAATAATTTATCTGTTGATCAACAACATTGAAGCAATGAATCATGTATTCACAAAACCTCCCCGGGTCCCTAGTGACTGAGTCGTACGATAAACGCTCCGGGCACACCGCAGTAATGGAGGTCATGTCCTTCTCAGCACATCTCTCAAGCAGACATCTATTATATCACATGTACTATAAAAAGTTAGTCAATGCAACTTCATAGATACTTATTCTATATGTTTTTACAGTATGAGGAAAGAACACTTACTTTAGATAAGCTTGAATAATGTTAATGTTCAGATAATCTCCACACATCATCTCTCTGATGTCCTCAAAGTTGATTGCCGTCATCATATCTTCTTCGTAGTGAAACATCGACTTTGGAAGCGTCATCATGAAGTTGTTAGTTTGAGATGACTTCAACATGATCTTGTCGTAGAGATTCATCTGCTTGGCCCCCAAAACATTAACAAGTTTTTGTGGCAGTGCGAGCTTATTTTTAGGCGCCTCAGAAGTCCTGGTGCGACCCCGGACGGGCGCTGGATTCTTACCTTTCGCACCCCGTAACACTAGATTCTTACCCTTCACACACAAACAGTAAAGCATAAATGTAAAGATAATTACTAATTGATTATTATAGTAACATTAAACATTTATCTAGAACATACCCTTGTACTTCTGACAGGATTCGCCGGTGCGCAGATCTCTTCTTCTCTGGGCTGGGATACGCGGCGAGGAATGTAACACCCCAACTACTAACAACACACTTAACAACATATTGCAGCGGAATTCATAACTCACAACAACACTTAACTCTTTGGTGTTACACGCCGTTAGCCACCCACGTGGCTAACAAGGCTAACATACATACATTGTACCGGTCTGATGGACTAAATTCCCGAGCAACTACACATAAATTCCGTTCCGTGTTCAACATCCATTATACACTTACATTACAACTGTACCGAGTATTTACTAACTAACGCCGATACAATTTCGGTCTTACTACACCTACAACCCTTGCACAATTTGCATGACGCCCACATACAACAACTACCCCGTCCTACTCTCGAACGGCTTCCAGATCTTGTACCTGAAAAGTATGGGAGCCCCCAAAGGGGGTCAGCACCTTTGCTGGTATGGTAATCCCGCAGCCCGCATGCTACCGGGCCACGCACAACTATTTATCGTCTTAGCATGCGGTTTATTTATTTCAAACATGCACAAACTCACATACATATCATGCTTATAAGCAAACAATCATTAATAGGGCACAAACACAAATTAACACACACACTCACTAACAGTACACTTCACTTTATAACATACTCAACTTAATTTCTCTCCTCTGAGAGGATATAACTTAACTTAGGGAATGCCGGGGTGATATAAGCCCGAGCACAACATACATACATTTCCTTTACTTGAGTGGCGGCCTCATATAGGACCGATCACAACATACATAATTTCCCCCTAACTCCAATAGTGATGAGGTAGGTAAGCCTTGGTTAAGCTTGTGGGTGGTTGTAATTCCAGGAGGAAGAACAACCGTAACATAACAAAGAGGGAGTTGAAGCAAACTTAGGCATCGACACCCTACCAACATTATACATAATTTCCCTCCTAGCCCGATGTGGAGGTCGGGTAGGTAAGCTTTGGCTAAGCTAGTGGGAGGTCGAAATCCAATGAAGGAAAACAACCCTAACATAACAGGATGGGAGTTAATTCTCATATATGTATTAACTCCCAAACAACACGCGCGACCGGAACAACCGGATTCCTCTCCATACATAACATATACTTATTAGTTAGAGGTTCCCTTATGGAACTTATCGCATACACACTTCACATAGTGTTACTAACTCGGTTAGACACACAAGGGGTGTAATATCCCTTTTGACAAACATGGATAACTGTATCCAATAACAACAACAACATATCCAACAAGCCACAAACATCACACATAATCACAACATACACTAACGCACGGATAGCCGTAGTTAGAACGTTCCCATGGGTTGGGACGTTTATTCCGAATACCGACCTCTTATGTGAACCTAAAGTCGGTTAACTATTATTTAACACATAACTAAGGTTAAGCGGTATCGGAATTAATTACGCCACAATAATGAATTACTGTAAACTCATTTCATGCTTTATCTTGCAAGGTGGCAAACACACAAAAAACACATTGGCATACAAGCCGGTGTAATCCGGTAGGACACAGGTTGCAAGAAAACCATACCTTACACCATGGGTTTATCTTTACCGGGTGATCTCCCGTTCCTTGGTTCACACTTGTTCAACTGATAACATTCAAATGTTTTCATTAACATCGAAGCATTACGGTATGTAACACTATACTCCCGTACTTAACCCGTTATCCCGTTGTTTCGGTTTTTAACTTTGTGTACTTAAACTCATAATTTCCTCACATCCAACCTAACACTTGTTTACACCATCTAAGGCCTTTAAAACTCACCAAACAAGGCCTAATCAACATCTAAAACCATTATCATTCATTTCCCCATCTTAAACACACTTAATAACACTCTCTGGTGCATTTCTAGGGTGGTCCGGGTTTGTGTCCGAGTTTACAAACCCGGAACACACCGTCGTAAACCTTTCTGCCCAATTTTTCACCTGGTCCGGGTTTGTATCCGGGTTTACAAACCCGGACCACATACAGACTTGCCTCTCGGGTCTATTTTTGGGGTGTTCCGGGTTTAGGTTCTGGTTGCAAACCCGGAACACTCCAGTATTAGTCCAGAACATTACTTTTCTTGCCACTTTTCAACCTCCAAACAAAGCCTAACCTTCTCCTAATGTTTCCACATGTTTCCTACATGTTTAAACACACTAAATCATGCTCTAAGGCTCTTCAAAACATAGGTTTAATCCCTACTCAAATTCTTGCTCAAATTCATGAATTTTCCTTTCTCTATTGCACTTATGCACACTAGTGCTACAGATTTTTACCTCTTTCAAATCCATCCTCCATTCACCATTTCAAGGTCACTAAACATCTCCACACAACACTTCAAACACCTAGATTCCTCAATTTGCTAAGTCATCTTAAAACGCTTATTTCCTTTCAAAATTTCGCCATAACCTCCCCATAAACCTAGCATGTCCAAACTCATCTTGTCACCATTTTTTTTCCTAATCTAGCTAAACCCACAAGGGTTCTACCAGCACACATACAAACACAATACTCATCCATTCTCCAAATGCTACACAATGCATAATCCATAAAGTGCATAGTCCATAAATTAAACACTTATTTCACAATGTTTCCTCACTTGCATTATTCCTACACAAGCACATTATTATCACAACTCTCCTCATCTCAACAAGTCACATCCCAATACATATTTGGGTCATTATTCGATTAACCCATCCCCAAATTCTTAAACACCAAGATAGTTATTAAGGTAGTTTTCTTACCTTAAATTCACAAGTCTCTTTAATTCTCCTCTTGCTCCTCATCTTCTCCAAAATTGGTTAAGAGGGTATGGAGTTTCCAAACTCCATCCCAACATCCAAGGAACACATATAAACATACCCAATTAATTATCTACACCCTTGGAGTATCTTAATTCAATCAAAGCTAAACACAAAAGTTAGGGTTTACCTCCTTGAAGCTTTTAAGAGGGATTCTCACCCTTGAATCAAGAGGGAAACTACTCCACCATTGAAGGGTCAATTGGAGCTCAAGAACAAGAGAAAAAAACAAGGTAAGAGAGAGAGCAAAATCGGCTACCAAAGGAGGAAGAACAAAACGAGTTTTTCAATGAAATTTTACCTTGTTTGAAAGAGGAGGCTCCAAGCTACCCATTGGTGCTATTTCTCTTCAAATGGGGAAACCCATAAAAATGAAACTCATCCTTTTCGAGTTTTGGAAAGAGAGAAGTGTAGAGCTTGATGAGGGGATGAAGAATATGTAATTATTTTTGTGATTGGAGTTTTAATAAGGCTTGGGCATGAGCTAGAAGATGAAGTAGCCATGAGAGGGGGGGAGAAGAAATCGCTGCACCAGAGGGTGAGAAGCACGATGGAGGAAGGAGAAAGAGAGGAAGAGAAAAGGAAAAGAGAAAGTGAGGGAGGAGAGAGAGGGTGGGGGCACCTTTTATTTTTTGCTTTTGTTTTTGACTTATTTAATTAGTTAACTAGTCATGCGTGAGGGGTCGATCTACATTAATAAAACCGGCCCACATAACTGTTACAGGCTGGAGCGTTTTTCGTCGTTTACAGAAAGCTCGTTAATTTACCCGGTTTAGCACTATTCACTAACCGGGCCCGTTTCCGGAATTTTCTCGTTTATTTAATTTTAATGGTTATTACACTCCCATTAATGTTTATTTATAGTTATGTGATAACTATAATTTTTTTCGGGTCATTTGACTGTTTAAATTCACGTTTTCGGGTTTTCTCGAAAAACGCGCTTTAAGACTCCGTTAGCGTTTTAACCATTATTTGAATCCGTTTTCTTCCGGAATTTTTCCCACATGTTCTTAGTGTGTAATTAAGGTATAAAAATACATTTATCACTCTAAGAAGGTTATGTACCTCCTAAAATAATTAAAATACGATTTCACGTTTTTGTGACTTTTACGCATTTTCTTATTCTTTTTGGTTTTTATTTCTTCACCAATAATCTCAAGGACTTAATTAGCCTTAGAAAATTATAATTACATAGTTAATTAACATATTAAGGTTTGGGGTATTTCAATCTACCCCCTTAAAAGAACTTCGTCCTCGAAGTTCACACTTCCTAGCATCATTTGAATTAGAACACCGGGATTACTTGCAACATAAACTTCCATAACAAACATACTTTACATTACACCTCGGACTTGACGGTCCGGGTAACACATCCACATCCATATATATATAACATACTTACATAGTAATCTCGGACTTGATGATCCGGCTACCTTAACAACATTTGCACATGCATAACAACCCTTTGACTCTTGGTGGTGGTAACATAACGACATTTAGACTCGTGGTCTTGATAACACACATCCTTTAGACACATAGGTCTTGATAACATAACACTTCCGGAATTCAATCACATTAGGACTCAAGGTCCAAATAATAATTATTACACATACCACACAACATGTCATAGCATGTATATCAACCAGAAATTTCCTTTTCCATCTCTTCATGGGTTCGAGACCCATGTTGAGTACATATACACTGTGATCCCGCAGAACCGGTCGCGATGGACACTCTGGTCCCCGTTCCTTTGGGAGATCAAAACAATTGCATACATCTTTAAAATATACTTCTCATGTCACCGGTCCTAAGACAAAGGCTCGTACGTCCTCAGCTCGTGAGCAAGTAGTAGGAAAATACCCTCTATGAGGTTGAGTATAATGAAAATCCTTTATTGGAAGGATACAAGTTTGAAAATCCTCTACGAGGTCACATAAAGGTAGTCCTTCCTTTGAAAATACCACTTAAGAATCTTAAAATATTTGTTGAAGTCTAGAAAATACCAATTGTAAATTTGAAACCCAATTTAAAATTCTTTTGAAAGCTCCATACACTCCAAGTCCAGTTATTGTTAATTGCATCTTATTCTTGATGTGATTATTTATGCTCACTTATAGGGAGTTTCAAGAATCACCAACCCTAATGTGATCAGCATCAGAGTTGAACTATCTTTCCACCCCAATTTGTGTTCGGCTTCCCTTGATCTCATGATAATCAAGTTTCACCTCCACTTCATTTTCAAACAACAGATAACACGTTCATTTCCAATTTTCTATCTTTTAATCCTTCTAGTCATAATCATACATCTCCAAGGGATAGAACTCCGTCTATCGATCATCATCCAAATTCAACTTAATCCCGTCACCTAGGGAATCTTATTCTCACTAGGTTCTATGTCGGTTTCATACCTCTTCATAATTCACAACACTGTATATATATATATTTTATCAAAATACGTACACGGTTTACATTTAGTATTATATGAACATATATAGTCGGGGTTTTAGTTCCCCGGGAGTTTCTTACCCCCTTATACTTATACTTTCGCACATCTTAACAAAATAACACACTTATCACAATGGTATTCACATCTTCAGTGGCAATTACCATAATTAAACCATGAATGGACGCGTATGTTTATGTAACACACGCACCAATCATCCAAAACAAATCATTTTGTGCTATGCACACCATGGTTCCCGTACATTGTACGGTAAAACATACTGAACGGTTTTGCGCTCTACCCCCCTTAAAAGGGATTACGCCCACGTAATCAATCACTTAATCATTGGTTTTGAACATTCTACCATCGTGAAGTGTTTATCTCCACGCGGTTATTACACAATGTGTTCTGGTTTGAGGATCTAGCCATATTGGCGGTTTAGTCCCTAACCAAGAATTCTCATTAGAGTTGTATTTTAACTCTTAACTGGTTTCGATCCTGGCCTGTGAGGCTTTTAGGCATCATTAGTTTGCCATTCACTCATGTTCACTATTCACATTCATCGTCGTTGGCTCACTGGTTTCTGCTGCGCAACTCTTGGTAACTTAGAGCTTAGTTTGCTCCATACATTATCCTTACTGTATTATGCATCCCCGATTATCATCTTTATCTTGGTAATAACGGTTTCTCAACCGACGCGTGGTATTTCTTACCATGAGCGAATTCGGTGAGTTACAACTTTCTATTCATTTCCACGATATCTATTGTATTCTACAATGATTTACTTAATTTTCTTCCGACTTACTGTCGGTTACGTTTGAGCTACTACCTATTGTGTAGCACTCTGTCGGTTATTTCAACACTTGAGGTATATTCCATACCGATATTTAATAATCGTGTTACTGTAGTCACTTATGCCAACCAAGTATCCTTTGATTGGTACGACCGTGCTTTTCCTATGCATCGGTCCTTATCGCGTTATAATACTCTTTACACTCCTACCATAATTGACATCTCCTAGATTCCTAGCTATCTCACTCGATCATTACTGCACAAGAGCAATACCAAAACACTCAGTCATACAGAGTGCAGAGGCGTAAACTCTTGCTAGTAAATCTCTTATGCGATTGCAATAGGAATTCATACTGTGTTTGGCTTATTGCCCAGTCGGTTTGTTATCACTTACCTTGTATGCCCATTGAGTTTCACTCATAATCTGTCTTATTTGCCACATTATTATTTAACAATACTTATGCAACGGTCGCTTACTGCGCACCGTGCTCTTACCCATTGTATAACATCAACTTACACTGCATCCGCTATTATATTAGCTTCTGCCATTACACTGTGTTTTGCCACTTATTGGGCTTATTGCTGGATACTCTTATTCTTCGAGTCCTTATGCTCCTTGAGCGTTGTTCATTACACATTAGGCATCCCACACCTATGGTGGTTGCTATTGACTTATCACTCTTTCAGTCTCCACAACTGGTGCAACTCTTTTCGTAGTGACAACACGGTTCACTCTTAACATAATCTTAAACTTAGTTCACATAACTGCCGCTGTTGCGGTCTCACATATCAAGAGGTATCCCCACTCTTAAAGCAGTGGTTCGTTATCCACTTTACTCACTTGTAAACATAAACTTCATAATAAATAACATTCTACTTAACATATTCCATTTATGGCTCATAAGCCTTATTGCCTCGAGCTCTGCTGTAGGCTGTTCACCATTTACTTCTCCGTACAATATTACATGGCTTATGGGTTGCATTGAGCTCCATGACCAGGTCGTTGTTCCTTTCATGGTATGCCCCTTCAAGGATGTCAGACTTCCCTCTGACGACTGGTGTTTAAACTTGGTGTTAATTTCAGCCTTTGCGTTTCCATCACGTATCTTGTTCAATCATTGTTGACCCAAACGCCCTTTTAAGGATAACTCCTGGGGTGTTATTAGGTTATGCCATTACATCTGGCTTGCACTTCTTGGCATGTTTAATTTACTACCTCGCTCTACGTTTCCTTGTTGGGTTAAATATCTTCTCCAGTGAGATTGATATCTCCTGATAGTTTAAGTGATCCTTCCGGGAGTCTCATCCCGATCATTGCACATTAACGTATCCATAGTAGGCATCTGCCCCACCATATGTAGGCTGGGTACTTACTTCAGCTATTATGTTCATCCTTCCAGATCCTTGAGACGTATGCTATGTCTTTACTTACTAATCAGTGCACTTCGCACTTGTTCACCTTTAAACATTTCCTTAAAATGAATTTACTGATTCTCTTAGTCTCGTTGACTTAACTGGGTTCCTTTATTCCACCATTCTTGGTAACTCATTCTCTTGCTTGACTTTTACTTCGGTCCGTAGTATGGAGTCGACTACTTCCCGTGTTCTAGACTCCACTCGTATACATACGTGGGGTATCCTACTGATACATTGCTACTTACCCGACTACCCCATAAGAAGATTTGTCAGGCCCACAAGCTCCTATCGGAGTGCGGTCGTCCCACATTTCAGTTGGTACACTGTAGTGTCCGTCACACGCCTAGGTGAAGTATTCTGTTGTCAACTCCTCTTATATTATCCTATGATAATATGCATTCCATGCTTCCCGAACTTAATCAAGGGAAGTGTATCCACTGTTGTATTATTATGAACTCACTCCATTCCCTCGGGTTGTTACCCTTGGGTTTACCGGTCTCCATCCGGTTATGTTAGAGTAACTGGGTATCACTTACCTACCATATGGCACTGAGGCCGGTGTAGGTCTTCTGGTCTAGTTTTAAAAGAAGAAGAATTTAAAATAGATTGGGTTTGAAAGAAAATTTGGTTTTGAAAATGGTTTTGAAATGAATTAAGTTGAAGAAAAATTTCTCCTGGTTTCACCACGTTTCAAGCCTTATCCATGTCTTGCTTCTTGCTGACTGGTGTATTTCCAATTACAGAGGTCAGGCTGCTAAGCCCTTCCTCAGTTATGATGATCTCACTTAACTTCATGGTACTTTACTAAATACTGGTAGTTGTTAAAAATCTCCCACACCACATTGTTGTAGCAGCACTTGCCATGGCAAGTGCGCCATGCTGGCTGGTTTTCGGTTCAATACACACTGGTTGCGGTATTGTTTTCATCTACACTAACATCCGTGGCCCTGCTGGCCCTTGCTTATATTACAGCCTTAACAATCGTCTTCTGGGTACATCTTACTGTCTTCACATGTTAACCATTAACTAGGGTGTTTCCCACTCTGGGAGACCCCTTTTTCTTAGTGTTGCATCCTCCTCATACCACATTGTAGTTCCTTAATCGGTTGGTATACCGTTGGTGTATTAGTTAACATTGTAGTCCCGTAGACACTCGTCTCGGGTTTCATTACTTCACTTCTTGCCTGTTGCACAGTCAGTGCTTGCAAGCTGGTTGTCCTCGACTGCTTCGCATGTCGACCCAGGTTGCTGGAAATTCCATTCTCTTGTGCATAAGATTCTTCACTTTTTGCTAACAAGAGCGGTTAATATTGTTAAAATGGAGACCGTCTTCGGGATCTCACCTTTCGGGATCTACCGTATGACAGGTCCTCCGTACTTACAGGGGTAAATATCAACTGCCAGATCGGGTTTTCCCGAGTAAGAGATGACTCTCATCTCTCTAGCATTCTTTCCCGAGTTATAAAATAGGGTTTGTGGAGGGCGGGATGGATACTGTAGGTATCCAGTACACAATGGTAGTTCCCTAACTAGCGTACTCCTCACGCTATCACTCAACCCTTAACCCAAAGTACTAAACTCTTAACTCGGTACTTCCTAAGCTCGGTATTTCAGTCATCAGAGCGATACTTCGCTCTGATACCACTTTTTGTAACACCCCAACTACTAACAACACACTTAACAACATATCGCAGCGGAATTCATAACTCACAACAACACTTAACTCTTTGGTGTTACACGCCGTTAGCCACCCACGTGGCTAACAAGGCTAACATACATACATTGTACCGGTCTGATGGACTAAATTCCCGAGCAACTACACATAAATTCCGTTCCGTGTTCAACATCCATTATACACTTACATTACAACTGTACCGAGTATTTACTAACTAACGCCGATACAATTTCGGTCTTACTACACCTACAACCCTTGCACAATTTGCATGACGCCCACATACAACAACTACCCCGTCCTACTCTCGAACGGCTTCCAGATCTTGTACCTGAAAAGTATGGGAGCCCCCAAAGGGGGTCAGCACCTTTGCTGGTATGGTAATCCCGCAGCCCGCATGCTACCGGGCCACGCACAACTATTTATCGTCTTAGCATGCGGTTTATTTATTTCAAACATGCACAAACTCACATACATATCATGCTTATAAGCAAACAATCATTAATAGGGCACAAACACAAATTAACACACACACACTCAATAACAGTACACTTCACTTTATAACATACTCAACTTAATTTCTCTCCTCTGAGAGGATATAACTTAACTTAGGGAATGCCGGGGTGATAAGCCCGAGCACAACATACATACATTTCCTTTACTTGAGTGGCGGCCTCATATAGGACCGATCACAACATACATAATTTCCCCCTAACTCCAATAGTGATGAGGTAGGTAAGCCTTGGTAAGCTTGTGGGTGGTTGTAATTCCAGGAGGAAGAACAACCGTAACATAACAAAGAGGGAGTTGAAGCAAACTTAGGCATCGACACCCTACCAACATTATACATAATTTCCCTCCTAGCCCGATGTGGAGGTCGGGTAGGTAAGCTTTGGCTAAGCTAGTGGGAGGTCGAAATCCAATGAAGGAAAACAACCCTAACATAACAGGATGGGAGTTAATTCTCATATAGGTATTAACTCCCAAACAACACGCGCGACCGGAACAACCGGATTCCTCTCCATACATAACATATACTTATTGTTAGAGGTTCCCTTATGGACTTATCGCATACACACTTCACATAGTTTACTAACTCGGTTAGACACACAGGGTTGTAATATCCCTTTTGACAAACATGGATAACTGTATCCAATAACAACAACAACAATCCAACAAGCCACAAACATCACACATAATCACAACATACACTAACGCACGGTAGCCGTAGTTAGAACGTTCCCATGGGTTGGGACGTTTTTCCGAATACCGACCTCTTATGTGAACCTAAGTCGGTTAACTATTATTTAACACATAACTAAGGTTAAGCGGTATCGGAATTAATTACGCCACAATAATGAATTACTGTAAACTCATTTCATGCTTTATCTTGCAAGGTGGCAAACACACAGAAAAACACATTGGCATACAAGCCGGTGTAATCGGTAGGACACAGGTTTGCAAGAAAACCATACCTTACACCATGGGTTATCTTTACCGGGTGATCTCCGTTCCTTGGTTCACACTTGTTCAACTGATAACATTCAAATGTTTTCATTAACATCGAAGCATTACGGTATGTAACACTATACTCCGTACTTAACCCGTTATCCCGTTGTTTCGGTTTTTAACTTTGTGTACTTAAACTCACAATTTCCTCACATCCAACCTAACACTTGTTTACACCATCTAAGGCCTTTAAAACTCACCAAACAAGGCCTAATCAACATCTAAAACCATTATCATTCATTTCCCCATCTTAAACACACTTAATAACACTCTCTGGTGCATTTCTAGGGTGGTCCGGGTTTGTGTCCGAGTTTACAAACCCGGAACACACCGTCGTAAACCTTTCTGCCCAATTTTTCACCTGGTCCGGGTTTGTATCCGGGTTTACAAACCCGGACCACATACAGACTTGCCTCTCGGGTCTATTTTTGGGGTGTTCCGGTTTAGGTTCTGGTTGCAAACCCGGAACACTCCAGTATTAGTCCAGAACATTACTTTTCTTGCCACTTTTCAACCTCCAAACAAAGCCTAACCTTCTCCTAATGTTTCCACATGTTTCCTACATGTTTAAACACACTAAATCATGCTCTAAGGCTCTTCAAAACATAGGTTTAATCCCTACTCAAATTCTTGCTCCAAATTCATGTATTTTCCTTTCTCTGTTACACTTATGCACACTAGTGCTACAGATTTTTTACCTCTTTCAAATCCATCCTCCATTCACCATTTCAAGGTCACTAAAATCTCCACACAACACTTCAACACCTAGATTCCTCAATTGCTAAGTCATCTTAAAACGCTTATTTCCTTTCAAAATTTCGCCATAACCCCCCATAAACCTAGCATGTCCAAACTCATCTTGTCACCATTTTTTTTCCTAATCTAGCCAAACCACAAGGTTCTACCAGCACAATAAAACACAATACTCATCCATTCTCCAAATGCTACACAATGCATAATCCATAAAGTGCATAGTCCATAAATTAAACACTTATTTCACAATGTTTCCTCACTTGCATTATTCCTACACAAGCACATATTATCACAACTCTCCTCATCTCAACAAGTCACATCCAATACACATATTTGGGTTCATTATTCGTTAACCCATCCCCAAATTCTTAAACAACCAAGATAGTTATTAAGGTAGTTTTCTTACCTTAAATTCACAAGTCTCTTTAATTCTCCTCTTGCTCCTCATCTTCTCCAAAATTGGTTAAGAGGGTATGGAGTTTCCAAACTCCATCCCAACATCCAAGAAACATAAACATACCCAATTAATTATCTACACCCTTGGAGTATCTTAATTCAATCAAAGGCTACAACACAAAAGTTAGGGTTTACCTCCTTGAAGCTTTTAAGAGGGATTCTCACCCTTGAATCAAGAGGGAAACTACTCCACCATTGAAGGGTCAATTTGGAGCTCAAGAACAAGAAGAAAAACAAGGTAAGAGAGAGAGCAAAATCGGCTACCAAAGGAGGAAGAACAAAACGAGTTTTTTCAATGAATTTTTACCTTGTTTGAAAGAGGAGGCTCCAAGCTACCCATTGGGCTATTTTCTCTTCAAATGGGGAAAACCCATAAAATGAAACTCATCCTTTTCGAGTTTTGGAAAGAGAGAAGTGTAGAGCTTGATGAGGGATGAAGAATATGTAATTATTTTGTGATTGGAGTTTTAATAAGGCTTGGCATGAGCTAGAAGATGAAGTAGCCATGAGAGGGGGGGGAGAAGAAATCGCTGCACCAGAGGGGAGGAGAAGCACGATGGAGGAAGGAGAAAGAGAGGAAAGAGAAAAGGAAAAGAGAAAGTGAGGGAGGAGAGAGAGGGTGGGGCACCTTTTATTTTTTGCTTTTGTTTTTGACTTATTTAATTAGTTAACTAGTCATGCGTGAGGAGCTATCTATTAATAAAACCGGCCCACATAACTGTTACAGGCTGGAGCGTTTTTTGTCGTTTACAGAAACGCTCGTTATTTACCCGGTTTAGCACTATTCACTAACCGGGCCCGTTTTCCGGAATTTTCTCGTTTATTTAATTTTAATGGTTATTACACTCCCATTAATGTTTATTTATAGTTATGTGATTAATATTAATTTTTTTCGGGGTCATTTGACGTTTAAAATTCACGTTTTCGGGTTTTCTTGAAAAACGCGCTTTAAGACTCCGTTAGCGTTTTAACGCATTATTTGAATCCGTTTCTTCCGGAATTTTTCCCACATGTTCTTAGTGTGTAATTAAGGTATAAAAATACATTATCACTCTAACAAAGGTTATGTACCTCCTAAAATAATTAAATACGCGATTTCACGTTTTGTTACTTTTACGCATTTTCTTATTCTTTTTGGTTTTTTTTCTTCACCAATAATCTCAAGGACTTAATTAGCCTTAGAAAATTATAATTACATAGTTAATTAACATATTAAGGTTTGGGTATTTCAAGGAAGCTCAGGGATCTCAGGATCGCCGGCGCGCTGGTCTCTTCTAGTCTGGGCCGGGTTACGCGGCGAGGAAGCTCAGGGATCTATAATAGATTAGATTAGACACTTAATGCTAAATAATGCATTTTATTAGATACTAAATGGTTGTCAAACAGTCTTACCTCATCGGTGACAACAATATAACATGCTGGCCAGGGCAATATGTCTCCCTTCGCTTCGATCAGCGTGCATTTGTTGTCAAACGCCATCGGAAGGTATGCATGCTCAAATCCATCAACTATCAGGTCCAAGGTCACACGCGCGTAGAATGGGGGTAGTACGTACGAAACTGATGAGCGTGAGTGGACCTGATGGCAACACCGTCCCGTAGGCCGCATCTACAGGGTGCCCGTCTAATGGTATTTGGAGACGACATTTTTTTGCTCCTTTAATAAACAGAGATAATACGTGAAATAAATAAGTGAGTCCAATCTAATACTATTTAAATAACTTTATTTTAGGAGAAAAATAGTTAAACAAAGTTAACCTGGATGTTGGCAAACGGGTACGGGTCAGCGGCCGGAGCACAACTAGACGAGGAAGACAGTCGAGGAGGATCTAGCTGCTGCTGAGTAGTCGCATGTGCAATCGCATTCAACGCTTCCTGCAGCCTCTCCTCGATAGCCCGGCGCTCAGCAGCCTGTTTCTCGTCATTAGCTTGGCGCTCAGCAGCGAACTTACGCTCTACCATCGCCTCGACTTCAGCAGCACTCATCTGACCCTTCCTAGCAGATGGCGGGAATACGTTCTTCTGACGTACTTCTCCCCCAAATCCTCTAACACGCCCCGGGTGATCCTTCTTCCCAAGCATTTGATTGAGCGCGTCGTCTTGAGAAGGAGGAGCGTGTAAGTCTACTTCTCCTCTCTGTGCCGCTTCGTACTGTCCAATTTTCAAAGAAGTTAATACAATTTAAGATCAACAAACACTTGAGTATATAAGTAAATTATTTAACAGCTACTTTCAAATACTTACAATTTGGTTAGCCAGTTGTTCCATCGCAGCATTAGGAAATATCCTCTGACCTTCGCTGGTCGTTTTCTGGCGTCCCAGTATGTACATCTGCACCCTCCTCGCCTCAGAGACATCCTCGATCGGGCATTCACTTCCATCCTCGTTCCTCCGTGTCAGCAAACCAGCTTCTTTCCATCCCTCGAGGCTGCCCACATATCCCCTTCGTCCCATGGTGTGTGGGGTAGAGATTAGCTTCACGGTTTTGCCGTGCTTGTTCTTGTACTTGCTGTTAAGAAAGTACAACAGGAAATTAATTAGAAAATCAGGGATAAAGCATTATGAGCATTAATTAAGAAAAGAGTACACACAAACATACCCTGAACTCGGGGGTGGCGTGCCGCTCAACGAACTCCTTCCACTCCTCTTCAGTGATCATGCCATTGTACACAACATACGGCGGAGGCTCACGTGGGGGCACCCTGTTGATCCAATGCTCAACCAAGTAGTGGCGGAATGATTTAGCTTTGCCGGCCACCAAAGAAAGAACGGTCTTCTTCACTTCTTCTGGGATCTTGTACCGTTCTTGCACCTTCTTCCAGATGGTCTCCTTTACTTCTTGCGGGACTTGTTTCCATGTGTGGTTGATGCAGCAATGTGATCTGGCCAGAGTCCCTAGCATACTACCGAACTCTGACCTGCTGCCCCCACCATACCTCCCATACTGGTCCCACAGAAGACTAATCTGATCCTTTCTGCAGTTTCAACCCACGGGTCGGACCTCTACCTCTGGGTCTCTGAGTAGCACTCGTAGAAGGTGCACTCATGGAAGGGCCAACACAGCAGCGGCAGATGTGGATGGGCAACAACAGCAGCGGCAGATGTAGATGGGACCGGTACCATTGCTGCTCATTTTCCTCCTCTACGACAAAATAAATCGAACTCTCATCAGCCATGTCCTGATCAGCCATGCCTGCAAGGATTGAAATACAATTTGAATTAAATTAAGCATTTCATAATGGTCATAAACAAGCAATAAATAAAAGAGTGTAATTTCATATAAATTTTTATAGTAATAACTTACATACACCATTATCTCTCAACCCACATTCCCTCGTTATGGTCTGATCGTATATACTCACGATGACCTGTGACCTCAGCCTCTTCCAATGAAATAGGAACAGTTGGAGGTTCATCTTCTGCATCATACTCATCCTCATCAACCACACCATCCACACCAACTATTCCTCTTCTCCCTTTAAGCACAACAGACCATCTAGGATTACAGGGATCAGTTACATAAAATATCTGCTTAACCTTCGTCCCAACAACGAATGGCTCAACCGTGGGAGTAGCTCTAGACAGATCAACCAGTTTCATACCATGCTCCTCCTCACGGTAGCCATGATGTTGTTAACCCAGTTACAGCGGAAAACACACATTTCGTAGCTGTTGTAGTCCAATACCCAGATGTCTTGTATAACACCGAAATATGATTGTTGTACTGAGACAGGACTATGACCCACGACACCGGTCATATAAGTTTTGATAAGCTTCAAGCTCTACACCACTGTTTTGATTCGTTGACTTCTGATCCTGACGTTCTGTGAAAAAGGTGAATCCGTTGACATCGTACCCCTCATAAGAAATTACATCCAGATTTGGTCCAAATGCAACTACTTTAATCAGTTCAGGCACATTCGTGGACTGATCGGACAACACTCTCTCTTTGAACCATCGGACAAATGTCCTATTCTGCTCATTTTGTAGTCTAACGTCACTCATGTTTGGATATTGTGCTCTTAAAACACACAAGTGTTCATCAAAGTATGGTTCAACATCTTCAAGATGACTTAGCACAACTAAATGAGCTTTGTTAAGAGTGTCTATGTCAATTCTTTTCAGTTTCCTTCCAACCGTGCCAACACCCTTCAATCTGCCCTCGTGTCTAGAACGTGGAAGTCCAATGGTATCGACACCTTCTAGGTAATTGGTGCAGAAGTCTACAACTTCCTCTGTGATAGTGCCCTCTATAATACTACCCTCTGGGTGACGACGGTTCTTCATTTTCTTCTTCAGGACACCCATGTACCTTTCGAACGGATACATGTAGCGAAGGTACAAAGGACCACACATCAGAATCTCTCTTACAAGATGCACGAGGAGATGTATCATTATGTCGAAGAACGATGGAGGAAAATACATCTCCAGCTGGCACATTGTCACAATAAGATCCTTTTGTAATTTAGACAGAGTGTCCACATCAAGAACCTTAGACGAAATGGATTTGAGGAAGACACTGACGTTTGTGATTGTGTGTCTGACAGCATCCGGCAAGATCCCACGTAGTGCAATTGGCAAAAATTCTTGAAGTAGGACATGATAATCGTGAGATTTCATTCCTACTAATTTGAAATCTGTCATGGACACTAGGTTTCTTATGTTTGAGGAGTAACCTGATGGCACCTTGATGTTGTAAAGGGTACTGCATAGACTATGTTTCTCTTCTTTAGACAGAGTGTGACAGGCAGGAGGCAAGAATGTGCGTTTTCCACGTTCTTGCGGGCCAAGCTCTGTGCGTATGCCCAACTCAATTAAATCTTTTCTTCCTTTCAAATGATCCTTTGTCTTTCCTTTTATGTTCAAAAGGTGCTAGTGATACTTTCACCCACGTTCTTCTCGACATGCATCCCATCGATACAATGTCTAACCTCCAGATGCTGCCAGTACTGTAGTTCCCAAAATATTGATTTCTTTTTCCAGACACTTTTTTCACCACTTTTGGTTGGCGGCCCGAAGTTGTTCACAATATTATCCAACTTTTTGTAAATCTCTGTACCTGTCAAAGGCTGGCGCGCCATGCTGTGATCAGTTTTCCCATCGAACTCTTTCGCCATCTTTCGATACTTATGTCCTTTTGGAAGCATTTTTCGGTGGCCCATATACACGGTTTTCCCACTATGTTTCAAGCGAATGCTACAAGTGTTTTCACCACAAATCGGACACGCCAACGCCCCCTTGATTGAATAGCCTGAAAGATTACCATAGGCGGGGAAATCATTGATTGTGCAGTACAACATAGCACGCAAATTGAAGTCCTCTTTACTGAATGAGTCGTAAACCGTAGCCCCTTCATTCCACAAGAGTTGTAGATCCTCTATCAAAGGTTGTAGGAATACGTCAATTTTGTTGCCCGGTTGCTTTGGACCAGATATTAACAAAGACAACAAGATGTGTCTTGGTTTCATGCATAACCACGGCGGTAGATTGTAAATAACCAAAAGCACAGGCCAGGTACTGTGTATGCTACTCAAAGTACCGTAAGGGTTCATCCCATCCGTGCACAAGCCTAGCCTTAGGTTTCTCGGTTCGTTACCAAACTCAGGAAATTTTACGTCTATGTTTCTCCACTGTGGTGCATCAGCGGGATGTCTCAATCTGCCATCCTTTTTCCTGTGAACTGAATGCCACCGAAGATTCTCTGCGTCTTTCTCAATGGAGAACAAACGTCTGAACCTTGGAATGATGGGCAGGTACCACATACCTTAGCTGGTGAACCTTTCTTACTACCGCTGATGTGAGTTTGTTGTTTCTTATACCGTGACGCTCCACATGCTGAACAGCTTTCAGCAAATTCATCCGATTTCCAAAACAGCATGCAACCATTTGGACAAGCATGAATTTTCTGGTACCCCATACCCATTGGGCACATCATTTTTTTGGCTGAGTACGTAGTCGTTGGTAAAACGTTGTCCACCGGAAGAACGTATTTCAATAGTTCCAGGAGGTCAGTGAAACTTACGTCGCTCCAGCCATGTTTCGCTTTCAAGTTGAATAGCTTGAGGACGACACTCAACTTGCTTAACTTTGTAGGGTCACACCCGGGGTACAACGGTGTTTTGGATGAATCCAACAAATTTTCATGCTTGTCTGGCGTGTTAGAGTAATGTCGTTCCACATCTTCGAGCATAGTCTCAATGTCATCATCCCAGAAATCTGGCTCAACGTTCGCTGTAACGTCTTCTGGATCACCAGCAACTGTATCATCTCCAAGTTCTGTTTCTGTGTTTGCCTGACCATTATCCCCTTCGTCAGGCTTAATAACATCGAACGCACTCTGACCATGCCATCGGATTATGTCTTGGAAATCTTTTGTAAAACCGCGGCGGATCAGATGTTCCTTAATTGTTTCAACGCCGCGATATCTCAGATTGTTTTGGCAGTCGATACACGGACAAAATATGTATCCCTTGTCTGTAGGTTTCAGATTGTTCGCCAACACCGTGCATAACTTATCAACTCCTTCTAAAAACTTGTCGTCCAAATTTCCGCTGTAAATCCACGAACGTTCCATCTCCTTCTAGCTATTTATATGAAGGCAGCCATTTCATACCGTCACCCGTGGCAGAGTCTTTACACTTTTGTATCTTATCAACCTAAATCCATCCATGAGTATTAAATCCCACCGGTGAACGTGTTTTTAATATGTAATTTATTGAAAATTTCGGCAGCATCTCCCTACAGTTCTTCAAATGCACGATATTATGATATTAATCAATAATATATGCATTCGAAGAACAATAAAGAGATACTGCTGAAATAATCAATAAAGTACAATTAAAACACATTCACACCCTAGGTGTGAGATTTAACAATCATGGACAGTCCCGACAGGGACTGCCGAAGATATACCTCTATTAGGTATATCTTGGGCGGATAACTATGTTTGGTAGTTTGTCAAATATATTGTATATATGTAAATCTTACCTCTGGTAGACGATTAGCCGATGCTAAGACGGTTGAGGTCGGAAGCCAAAATAAAGTCGTAGTCCTGATGCATAAATGAAAAACGACAACATTAGAATTCATCAAAAAATCAAGGTTAAATGCTAGCTAAACCGCGGAAAAAAATCGACAGCATCTCCCCTATATTTCTAACGTCTCCAAATCAGTTTTATCAAAGTCAAATTTGCACGCACCATCTAGAACTAGTAACATACATAAACTTATCTTATTCTACTATATATGAAGTTTATTTATGACCTTCTCTGCAGTACTTCAGATTGAAGGACTGAAACTAGTCATTCTAGAACCATTAAAATACCGAAACTCATCTTATTCTTTCTGGTGGTTATAACAATAGCATTGTTGATTCCTGTCACAGATTGTGAATCAAACAGAGAGCATCTGGCATAGCAGATTGAGCAGTTGAAAATGAGCTATTTTCAGGAATCGGTAATATACTTGAACTTACTTTCTTTCCTGTGGCAGTTTTAAGTAGTAGCATTTTTAAAACTACACTATTATTTATTAATTGTAATACTAAATGCTAAGAATAAATAAATACAGCAGTTTACAGTTTGCTTTGCAAAATTACCGTTACTAAGCACCGAAGTGGGCAAGTAGTGTAGAAATCAGCCCACGAACTAGGTTGCAATTAACTGTGAATCTGGGCACAAATATATGAACAAGGTTAGAACATTTGCCATTACACTCTCAGGATTCGATAGAAACGAGGTTAGAACTTGCAATCGAAATGCATGTATATGAACAAAGTTAGAAAAAAACGACAATCAATCGATCGCATACCCAATACGCGATAGAGAGGTCGACGGTGAGACCAGTGGTAGATGGGTGGTGACCGGCGGCGATGGGAGTGACAAAGGTGGTGGGAGCGACGACGGCGATGGCCGTTAGCAAGGTGACGGGAGAGAGGAGGCGATTTCAGTGAGGAAGATAGCGCGAAAGAAGAGTTACTGTAAGTACAGTGTGCAGAGTAAACGGGCAAATGTTGTAGTTAAAAGGACTTTAGATTACGGTTTACATGAAAACCGTAATGTAAAGTCACACTTTAAATGACGGTTCCAAAAGAACCGTAATCTAAAGTGTAACAAATAAAAAAAATAGCGCGAAAATTATTTGGCCTATGCTGGGTTTCGAACTCAAGATCGATGGTGTTGACTCATGTACCCACGGCCATTAAGCCATGAGTCTTATTCGATCAAACATATGTAACACATTAATATAAAGTTATTTTTAATCTAAAATACACTGATAAACGACGTCGTTAACTATAATTTAGATTACGCGCGGCGTCGAAAAATCAAATAACACGGGAAATATTTGGCGTCAGGTGAAAACGACGTCGTTGACCATCAGTCGGAGGTAGGCGCGCCTTTTTTAGGACGGACTTTAGCTGACGGTTATTAGTAAACCGTAATCTAAAGTTCGTTGACCGTAAAGCGCGCGTCAACACGGGACTTTAGATTACGGTTTCACTGATAACCGTCATCTAAAGTCCGTCCTAAAAAAGGCGCGCCTACCTCCGATCGATTATTGCTTACGGTTAATTCAATAAACGTCGTTAATTAACTCCGGCCTTCATATTAATTACGGTTTCTGTTAAAGCCGTGATTAAACCACCGTCATTAAAGGCTTCCGTTCCACCAGTGGAAGGGCCAGCTATCCTGCACTTAGTAAAGGGTATACAATGGATAAAATGTATTATTAATCAATTGAGTGAATGGTAAGCATTCTAATTATTATTTTTCAAAAGTTGTGATTTGGTTATGTAATCATAAATGTGGTCAACGGTTTACTTCCCCTCGTGGCAACTAATGGTGATATGAAATATTACTTTCAAAAATAATATTTACACCCAGCTTGTAAAGATCGATGTTCATATCACCCTTCCACTCCTTCCACCGGGCCGGCAACGCTATTAGTTACCCCACTGCTCCGGTGGCTTGGATTGTTATATGCACTAATAAGATGGATGGAGCCTAGGGCTTAAGGACATCCATATATAGAACATACAGTGCTAAGCGGCTTTGGATCCAGTGGATTAACAGTGTGTACCTAGATAGTTCCAGTTTTTAAACCACCTCCCATAAAGGTGATGATCCTTGGGACTGGAAATCTATTCTTGAAGCAACTATTACAAATGGTTTTGAACCAATTAATCTACCAGTTTCAAAACATAGATCTTAGGTCATGTCATTATCTCGTCATCTAAAAAAATTGCATACTCATCAATGGTGGTTGTAGGTTGACTCATAGTCAAGGCTTTCATCCATACAAGTTAATGCATACAAATCAGCAAATTTGAACAAACAAGTTAGAAACATTTGTTATACAATGCTAAACATGAATTAAAACACAAAGATTTTTCCTAATTCCAAAGTTTCTAATTTGAAAAGAATGTCATCTGATATGATAGGTTGTTCAAAATGTGCATAGCCAGTTTTGTGTACACACAAGAGCTTCTACTATTCTTGGTGTCTAATAAGTTTGAATAACTCGGCCTCCAATGTTGAAGGTTCATTTAGAAGCAATTGTTGAAACTGGAATAGCTACCAAATTTTTGACCATTGCAACCATAGAAGGATATCTCACACTTTGAAATTTTGGACCATTTCAAATATCGAAATTCCCTCCCAAAGCTTCATGATCCTTAGCCGTATACTTATCATGTTCACTTTTTCTAGCAGTTGCATCCAAAGTACTATTTTGCTCTACAAACTTCAATAATAAAATTTGTTGGGTATCTAATTCATCAATACTATTTTCTGGCATGCCAACATTGAACGAAGGAGTTAACTCTTGCTTATTGGTCTTCAGTGTGGGCATTAAAGAAGCATAAAACTAAGTCAAATAATGACTAAAAAGGTGTGTTTGATAGTGTAACACAACCCTTCAACACTTGTATCATTTTTTTCAAGAATTTATGTGTTGTGAGTTTGGATGCTAAGAGCGTAGTGAACATAGCGGCAAAGGAAAATTAGGGATATATTGTGTGTGGGTAGGGGTGGGAACTTGTATGTGTTATCATTTTTTGCATAGTCATACCCCCGTGTGAGCAATTTTTTTAATGTCATCTCCAATCCTTCTTACCCTTTCCCTTGGTTTAAGATATGTTGGACAACTTGGTCTATCTCTAATGCTAAATTCATTTTATGGATCTCTCTAAAGGATCGCCTTAAGAAAGTTAGAGAAACTTTAAGCCTGGGCATTTGTCATGCTAACCATTGTCGGATCTGTGAGCAATAGAGCTGTCAAAAGACTCAATCTGAAAACCCGTCCGTTTGACCCATACCCGAAACCAAACCTAAAACCAAAAATATTTAGCTATAATATACCCGATTTTCTCAAACCCAAAATGACCCGAACCTCAAATGACACTTAAAATTCATAACCTTAAATTGACCCAAAACCAAATATTGAGTAGGGGTGTCAAAAATCGGGTGAGGAAACACTTTGCTTATGTTGTCTTGTGGTGCGAGCAGCCGAGCATCAATGAAATTAATTAGGGAGATTGAGTCATGATGATTGTGCTCAGAGCAAAAAATAAGATCTCATTTTTAGAGGGAAAAGTCGAGAAACCGTCTGAAGATTCGACTAGATTCCAAGATTGGCTGAAGTGCAACGGCATGGTGATGGCATGAATAATGAACTGTCTCGAAAATAATATAGCCAAGTTGGTGGTCTATTGCGACTCAGCACAAGAAGCTTGGAAATGTTTGGAGACTCACTTCGATCGACCAAATCAGGTGCAAATCTTTACTATGTCCCAGGAAATCATAGAGCTCCGCTAGAGAGACGATAATGTCACCAACTATTGCACCTGCATGAAGAGTCTCTGGGACCAACAATCATTGGCGAGTAAAATCACCATGAACGACTCTTTGCGAGCTTGCAAAAGAATAACAAACGATGAAGTTTTTGATGGGTTTAAGCCCTTCTTTCGCTACAACCAGGGGAAACATTCTTCTAACGAATCCAAAACCCAACCTAGACCAAGTATTTTCTCTGGCCATTCAAGATGAAAGACAACGTGGTATCTCTGACCACACCAAGGTAGATTCTCAAGGTATGACCTTCAATTCGGGATCTACACTTCAGTCCGCTCCTTTCAAAACAAACCCTAAAAGAGCTAATTTAACCTGTAAACAATGTGGTAAATGGGGCCACACTATCGATAAATGTTTTCTGCTTCATGGTAGACCTAAGACATGGAAAACAAACAACAAGCTAAGAAAGGAAATGACAAATTCTATCATTGAAAAAGGAAAATCTATTCAAGACAACAACACCATTGAAGATATAGTCACTGGAAACCCTCACAGTATATCAATTTATAAGTCTTGTTGGATATTTGGAATCTGTACATCAGAAAGATAAACCAAACCACGATGACTATTACGGTTTTACTGGTATTAAATTCCCTTCTCTCAATTCCTTTTGTTCGACTATCACTAAACATAGTTCCTTGATTTGGATTCTAGATATCGATGTTACTAAAAACTTGACTGGTAATTTAGATTCGATCAAGAATGTTAAATTACTTGATAAAGAACATTCTATTACTTTACCTGGTAATCGATTAAAGAATAGCAATGTTAAAGGATCGGTTCTCATAGATGATAGTTTCTTGTTAGAGAATGCTTTGTACATTCCTAGTTTTGAATTCTACCTTCTATATGTTAATAGACTTGTTGATCAGATTAACATACCTAATGTATTTTCATGATGCTTGTTTTATACAGGACCTTAATTAAAACAATTTGGAAGAAATTGGAAAGGTTGTTGGAGGATTATAATTAGTTGATAACAAATGACAAGAACAATTTCTGACTTCTAAATCTGTTACTAGTAAAGATTGTTTTGTTTCTACTATTTGTAATGTAGAAAAAAAACATTCGGTGGTGGCATAGGATATTAGGTCATGCCCTTGAAAAGATAAAGGGAATTCAAGGTTTTTTAAGCACAGTTCCTGATAATTTTCCGCGTGACATTTGCTTTGAGTTCAGATCACAGTAACACCAAAATTTCGTACCAATGTAATAAAACTAATGAGCCTTTTTAGCTCTTACATGTAGATATTGTTTGTCCTTTCAGAAGTGATATATGATGATAAGAGGTATTTCCTTACTGTTGTTGATGACTGTACTCGAACAAGTAGGACACACTTGCTGTGTAGTAAAACTAGGGGTGGCAATTTCAACATGACCTGTTTGACCAACATGAACCCGACACGAAGTTAGCGGGTTTTGGTTATAAAATTTGACACGATTAAATAAATTGGTCAACCCGAACACGACTTGTTTAATAACCGTGTCGTGTTTGGGTTTAACATATGTAACCCGCTAAACCTTAGCAGATGTAAAGCGGGGTACTTTGTATTTTGTTTCTGGAATGTCTGAGCTGTCACGTCCTAATACCTGAAATGGTTTAGTGACCCATTGTGGAACCTGGTTAGAGTGTACTAGCAAAACAATAAGAAAAAAAAGACTACGGTACTTAAATGCAACCTGTTACACGATCAGAGGAATTTCTGTCGGGTTTTAAAACTGAAATAGGAACCAGTGACCTATGCTTGGTTGTATGAATGAAGTATTAAGCATCTGAGAATTTAACAACAAGTAATAGGGGACTAAAGGCCACGGCTAAAGAGCTGGTAAAAACTCAGGCAATTCTGTACAACTTGGCCAGGGGGAAACTAGTGCAATCTGATGTTTAACAACCCACCGTCAAACCTGATAATCTGCTCGTGAATTTGTAACATTTGCTTCTATATACTGCTTTCCAGAAGTAATGGGAAGGTGGTAGTGGTTAGATCATGAACTGAGAACCTAACTAGTACACTAGACTATGGGTAAACAAGCGGGGGAAGTATAAACTAGGTTAAAGAATGAAAACAGAAACAGAAGAAGGAAAGGATATCAATTTCAGAATTCAGAATTCTGGATTTCTGTTTCTGTGAGTGTTCAGAGAGACTGCCTATGTGAGTTTGGATTGTTTGGAGGGTGAAACTTTACTGGAACATTTACTCGATAGCTAGACAATTAGAGTGAGCCAGAAATTTAACGTGTGAACAAACTGAAAAAAAATGAAGAAAATACTTCAGGTGCCCGTTTCAGTCTTGTTTCAGTGGGTTAAGTTTCCTAGTTTCATTATGAGGATGATTCTGTAACATTAATGAAGTTATTTGGGATTTAAAATCTTAATAGAACACTTCATTACGTGAGTTATCAATGGAGTGAGAAGTTGGAAGTCAGATCAGGGAGCAGAAAGAAAACCACAATGGAGAATATAACAGTTCAGATTTCAGTTTCTGCACAAACCGGTTTCAGAAATGTTTAGAAGTTGTTGTCAGTTTAAGAACGAACTTAAAACTCTGCTAGAACACTAAGATCAGTAAGTGAGTACTTTGGGGTGGATTGAAGAGCAGATTTATGAATTGACAAAAAGAAAACAAGAGAGTATCGGGTTTATGTTTCAGTTTTCAGTTCTTTGCATTTCCGGTTAGGGACGCTCCAGTAGTTTGAACAGATTGCGTTGGGTCTATCTTAGGGGCTGAAATCTGGGGTAAACACTTAGTAACTGAATAAGAAGGTTGGAGGAGAATTGAAAGTCAATTCATGGACAGAGATAAGAGGAAGAACAAGCTATAACAGTTTCTGTATTTCCGGTTTCTTTTCTGCAACATTACAGTTCCTGCCTGATGAATTTTCAGTGGCATTAACAATACTGTTGTGGGTTTATTTTTTAGGATAAAGTCATATTAAGACTCTTAACTAAGAAGATAAATACTTTGGGAGAGAATTGTAAGTCAGACTGGTGAACAAACAGAAATGTAATAGAAGAGAATGAAAGAAAAGATAACAGGAGTTAATACTTCAGGTGGATGCTTGGTTCCTGAGAATTTGTTTTTCTGTATAACTTAGTACAGAGAGTCCTTAAGGGGGTATATTGAGAGCTATATAACCTTATAACCTCCCTAATCCATCTGACTCAGTTGTAAACACTTTGGGAGAAATCAGAGATCACGTCAATGGGTAACAGAGAGGAGATATGAGAGAGTAAATCAGTTCATACTTCAGATTTGGCAGCTTATGTTCAGTTCTGTATAATTTTATGTAGAGGGATTGGGAGGGGTTGTATTGAGTTGTCAATGAGTCTTGAACACCGCTAACATACTTTAGTAAGTTATAAATACCCAGGGGAAAAATGGAGGCCAGAATAATTAATTTTAAGCAAGACCCAAACAGAGAGAGAGTTCGAGAATTACAGAGCATGTTTGTTTCTGTTTTTTTTGTTACCATAGTAGATTCAATATTAGTTTCAAATCGTTGTTAGTAGTTATTGAATTCGACCATAGCTCAACCGGTTAAGCACTTGGGGGAAGTACGGGAGGTCTCGGGTTCGAACCTCAGCTGGAGCGTCTTTGCTCCTTTTCCTTTCTTTTTTTTTTGTATAAGTTATACTTGCTTATTTATATATATGTAGGACTATATAATATACCGCGTTATATTTATTTATTTATTTGTCACAAAGTTATGCGACGTTATCATTTATATTACAACGTTACGATATCGTAATGTTACATACGTGTATCTTCGTATTCGTACATATATATATATATACTAAATTTAATTGTTCGTACGTTATTTTATGTCCATATTATAAAACGCGTTATGATTTTTATGCGTTTAATATTTAGGGGTATTTCAGCTTACCCCCCTTAAAAGAGACTTCGTCCCGAAGTCTTACTTCCTTAACTTATATTTTCCACTTCTAGCATTCTTAGGGATCCAGTCCCGCATTCATTCACGATACCCAAGGAATTAAGTCCATCACTATAATGCTCAGTGCTTCTAAGCACCATGCCACATCAGCGGCTTCACACAAGTTCTCGTAGTACACCAAGGAGCTAGCAATGTGTATATCATGCCCAAGTGCAAGTCAAGGCACACAATATTCATTCATACAGAGCATATAATACGCTAAAGTGCAAACCATGGCACACGACATTCGTTCATACATAGCGTACACAACATTTTCATAGCGTACATAACATTTTCACACACAATTCCAAACACACAACCCTACCAACCAACCACGAGTGGTTGTAGGAATACATCGTAATAAAGCAACACACATCCAAAACAAAATCACACATCCAAAACCAAACGCGCTTACCCCCCTTAAAAGAGGGGTACGCCCCCGTACCCTACACTAAGCCGAAACATCGATGAAAAGATAGGGGTACATAGTTTTCCTTTTATCCTACAATTCTCATGTGGCTTCTGGGACTAGCCTCCCGCACTGTAGCCGGGCCTGTAACTCTTGCTCTCGGGGTTCGCAAAGCACTCAAAGGCCCTGTGCCAGGTCTTCTTGCAGTAAAAGCACTCTACCGGTTCACCCTGGCAATCAACTCCGGGGTGGTTCTTCGAGCATCGTCTACATTTAAATCGGCGCTCGGGTCTTTTGCTCAGGCCGGCTTCAGAACCTGAACATGTGATTTGGTTAGTCGACAACTGGTCAGGTCATGACAATTGTAACGGTAGTTAAGCATTAGAGTTGGGTTCAGTTTACCCTTAGGTGGGTTGGAGCGTAGCGGCTTAGCCGAATTCGTCGGGTGGCTCAGCTGAAGTGCCTCTGTAGGCTTGTTCCCATGGTATCTCCCACGTTTCCTGTTCGGGTAGCGCTCATTCTTGTCCGCACTCTTCTGTTTACGGTCCTCCGAGTCATCGCCTTTCGCCTTCTTTTTGTTAGCGAATTCCTCATCACGCATCTGAACGGTGATCTCGACCTGGGATGCTGCATGATAGCAGTCCTGTGCATACTAGGGTTTAGTGAACTCTTCACAATATAACATTTAATACAATTTCATAGTTCAAGTTCAACCTGGATCGTGGCGTAACGACTGGGCCCCATGCCATATCTGATGCGGTGATTCAGTCCACCATAAAAACGCTCCACTAAGATCTCATCTGAATATCCCAAGCCTGGAAGTACACGAAGTAGAGCAGTGAACGCCGAGTAGTATTTGTCTACGGTCATCCCCTCGGTCTGTCTCAGGGTGTCTAGCTCAACTCGCTTCTTGGTCCGGAGGTGGGCGGGGTAGTACTTAGCCCTCAACAACGCAGTGTAAGCATCCCATCCAAATGTGGGGTCGGCTAGGTGAGCATCCTTCACAAGCTTCCACCAATCGCTCGCTGACTCTCGTAGGTAATAGGCTGCGAGTCTGACCCTAGCCTCTGTTGGAACATTCAAAGTCTCGAAGGCGGTCTCTAGAAGGCTGATGTAGTTCTCTAGGTAGGTGGGGTCCGTCTCTCCTCGGAACTCAGCTGGTCGAAGGTCTGCTAAGCTCTTCACCCAGTTTGTCCCCCTGGGTAGGTGAGGTGGTGGTGGCGGTGGTGCCTGCTGGGTTCCTGGCTGGAAGCCCATGTGACCTAGGGCTGCTGCTACTATCTCCGCTATGGTCTGCCCTGCAGCCATGCTATCCTGCTCCATGTGGCCACGGCCTCGTCCTCGACGTCCAGACATCTGAGAATGTTATTTGTTAGCCTAAACAATCACAAGAACTCACTGCAAGTTATTATCGCCCTTGCAAGCGGTTCAGATCAGTAAAGTCGTGCCTCACAATACTAACCCTTAACCCCGTTTCCCAAATTTAGGTTTCCCTATTCTCGGTACTTCTATGTTCCAGTCATCAGAGCGCAACTATGCTCTGATACCACTTTCTGTAACACCCCCGAATAAAACATCCATAGATTAAATGAAACGCCTGACGATAATGTAAACTACTGCGCAGCGGTATAACCTCCATCCGGGTGTCACTGATGCCAACCACCCACGTTGTTGTCTCCACCACAATACCAACTCCAAGTTACGGTCTGTATGACTAGAAGTCCAACCTTAACGAAATCCAAATACAACATAAAGTATAACCCAAGTACCGGGCGTCTACAGTATAGTTAATAACTTAAACAACACAACCCAATCATACAACAAGGGTCTATTGATACATAGTCACAACCCATACATCAGAAAACGTACTACTTAAAAGTCTTGCCCAGATGGGCTATCCCCATGGTAGCCACCCTGCCTACTCTCCGCCATCGTCAGATCCATACCTGTAAAAATGAAGGACTCGGCAAAACTATGCTGAGTATGAACGTGTGAAGCCCGTATGTTACCGGGCCACACGACTAATTGGTCGAATATTATTAAGTCAAGTTTACATGCTATGATAAAGCAGTAAAGCACACATCACACATCATGATATCATACACACTCATCGGTAGCATAGCAATATCAGTAAGCAACCAAGCACAACTTGCAAGTAGCATAGCAATATCAATAAGCAACCAAGCACAACTTGCAAGTAGCATAGCAATATCAATAAGCAACCAAGCACAACTTGCAAGCACGTAACTCAGCACAATAAGCTGCTAATGTAGCAACAGCAATCAAGTAATTTATAGGACGTGTGCGCAGGTATATTATACCGTCGATCCTCACTATGGGATCATTCCAGAGATTACGTATTGTTTTCTTGTTCTCATTACACATGTTTTTCCTTCCTTCTCTTGCACCGAGTCCGGGGATGTAGGTTAGATCCGAGACTTTATTATGTAGGTGCTATTCATTCCTTGTTTCTTAAATGATCACATTTGTGAATTTTTCTTATTTGCTTGGTCTCATTACACATGTTTTCCTCTATTCTCTGGCACCGAGTCAGGGGATATAGATTAGATCCCGAGACTTTATTATGTAGGTGCTAATCATTCCTTGTTTCTTCAAGGGTTACTAGTGAATCTTTTATCACCGCACGTTGGAGGACGTCTCCTCCATAGCTAGTCCCCCATTCCCGACACCCAGGGTCGAGAAAGCGGAGTCACCTCTAGACTCCAGGATAAGCTCCCAACAATTTGTCATTCCCCCATTCCCGACACCCAGGGTCGAGAAAACGGAGTCACCTCTAGACTCCAGGATGTGCTGAGAAAGTGGGGTCACCCAGGGATCCCCAAATATATTCCACCATAGACGGTCGAAGGATCTGATGCAGATGCCAAATCCCGATCATCCATACCGCGCGGCCCGAGCTGTTGTCTTCCCGGGTTGTTCTCGTGTTTCACCAGTTGGTACTTTTCGTTTCATTATCATTATAATCTCGACACCATAGTGGGTGTCATTAGCGGTCCTCTATAGTTAGAGAGGAGTTTTCTCTTTGTATAGTTCTTTTGTTTGTCCACGTGGTTCGTCATGTCCCACCAATTGAGATTTGCTCTTCATTATCATTAACGAATTGACACCAGAGTGGGTGTCAAGGTACGTCCTCAATGGTTTAGAGAGGAGTTCCCCTTATAGAGTTTTCTTTGTTTTCATAGTTCGTTGTGGTTCATCTCGAGTTCCATAAACGAGAAAGGGACTAAACTACTGTGTGCGCGCAAGTAATATGCCACAAGGATATATAACAAGCATATAAGCAAGCCACAAGAAGCAATCCAATTCCATGCTATAGTCTTATAGTCATTGTCAAACAAAGCACACAGCACACAAGCCGTGTAACACGGCAACATACGAACCACACATGTCCATACCTTATTCGAAAGCACGAGTCGTCTTACACTCGAAGTCCCGGTCGGAGTTCGCTACGGTCCTAGAGTTGATTAAAACAATTTGTCAGTTCATTATTTTATGTGACGACACTTTATATCGTATGTTATTCCCTAGGTATGTTGTTACATGGTTAGTTTATATTGACTCTTAGAACTCCACGTGCATTAATTCTAGGCTTAGCTTACTCCTAGGATATTTCATATCTTTATTTACATGTTAACTAAGCCCTTTTTCCTTAGGTAATGTTTTAGGGCGTTTTAAGAGGTAATTATGTAACAAGTTTGTATAACATAGATATGACTTATCTAATGGGTATTCTTTCCTTAGATAAATAGGTGGGCAATACTTTAACTCTTGTATAGTGATAGTATAGGCCATAGAATACCCCTAACACCCACTTATACAGAATTCCCAAGCTAATAAAAACGCAACATAAGTTTAGTGTTTAATCTACTTAACCTCTCCTTTAGTATGTCAAACCATGTTTATTTTGCCAAACGTTTCTTTACACACAATCAGGTGAGTTAGGTCTGGTTTGGGTTCATTGATAACCTAACATCTCACTCATAATATTCCTGTAATCTAGCTATACAGAACAGCAATAACATTTGAAACCGAGACAGTGCAGTACACCTCTATTCTCTCCATTGTGTCGGTAGTTAATTGATTCATAAACTTCCAAATGGGTTTGCCAACTAGTTTATCTCTTTAATAATGTTCCTTGTTCATACCTAAGACACCATAACACTTCTAATGCCTCAGGAAACCTGTTACACAGGAACAGAAAACTGGATCACAAGGTGGGTATTCTTCTTTTCTATCTTTCTTTCTTTTCTGTTCAGTTACGCATCTGTTTTTCAAAACTCTCCCAAAGTGCCTACCTGTCTAGTTGAGTATTAAGCCCCAGTTTAAATTCGAAGCCACTCCAACTACACACTCACTTACCCTCTGTACAGAACAGAAACAACTCTCCAGAAACAAGACATAAACACTGAAATATTGAGTTCTGCTATCATTTCTTTTATTCCTTTTTGTCATCTGTTATTCGATTCCTGTCCTGTCCCAATGGTTTACAACCTCACATAAGAGTATTTGGTAGCATTTAATCTCATTGCCCATCCATTACACCCCTTCCAACCACTCTGCACAGGGTTATACCGAAACCAGATTTTCAGAAACTTTAAAACTGAAACTTTCACATTCTGGTATCTTGCTCTCATTTCCTTCTGTTTGTTCACTGTCTGTGTTTCAAACTTGCTTTCTGTTTATTCAACTTGCCCACTCATTTAATTAAGTATTTCAACTAAGTTCCTAAACCCAAAATAACCCCAGGAGCACGGGCACAACCACGCACAACAATCTGAAAAACTAGAACTCATTGAATCAGAACTGATGGCTTTATTTTCTGTTGCTATGAAACTGTCTTCCATCTTACCTGTGAGCATTTATTAGCTTAGTCTAGTGTTTACTTGCTATTATAACCCTCAATACTTCAGGAGCATATGGACAATGCCTCTGAAAACAGAAGTTTCACCCCAGAACTGAAACCAGAAGTTATTTCATAACTGATAAAAACTGAGGCCTAGTTTAGTTTTGTTTGTCTTTCTTTTCTTTCTGTTTGCCCAACAATTAGTTTCCTGTCTCTCAATCTTACTCCTGTGTGTTTCTTACTCAGTAAAAGTTTTATTTCCAAGTTAAACTCAGAACTTCACAAATAAACCCTCACTCAATCTTCTGTACAGAAATAGAACCAGTCACTCCTGAAACTGAACTCGACACCATCGGCTATTTCTATTATCTTGATTGTACAGACTGACTTTCAATTCTCCCAAATTATTTCTGCTACTTAGTTAGACCTCTCAATATGGTTTCTAACTTCAGACAACTCAAGACGTCAAGTGAAACTACTGCAATGCTCCTCACCAGAAAATGAACAGAACTGAAACCAGGAACTGGATTTCTGCTATATCTCGCTCTTACTCTTTCTATTAGACTGTTACACTGGTTGCCAATCTTCCAGGTTGTTTTTCTTATCCAGATAAGTGGTTTACCAAGTTTATAAGTGCATGACAGACAAGAAACAATTTAGGTAGCATCCCCGAAACTCATTTGCACATAAGAAAGAAAACCTGAGATGTACAAGTATGGACTGTTACACAGAAACACAGCTTGTCTAAGTCCAAACGCATCCTGGTGTGACTCCCGCCTAACTTTGTAGATTAATGTATTAAATTGGTTTCTACATTTTACCAAGTTGTATACTTTCTTAAGTAGATCTATTAGCCAGGTTACAGTTCGTTTAGAACTCGATTTGACACTCTGAATACTCCTACAGTTTGGTTATACTGAAACACCCATTATCAAGAAACTGAAAAACCTACCCTGGTTCTCTATCCCTTACCTTATTCAGGGCTTCCATTACTAGTTCTGCCCCAGTTGTCTACTCAATTAGTTGATTGTTTTACCAAGGTTTTAACCTCGAAACAGGCTCACAACAACGTTGTTAATACTACTGCAAAGCTCTAATACCGAAACCAAAGATTTCAAAACTGATATCTAACTTTTCTGTTATTATTTTCTTCTGCCATCAACGCCTGATTCCTAGTTTTCTCTCAACTTGCTTAGTTCCTCTTTTACATGTTTTAATAACTCACTAGCTCCAAGACAACCCAAGACAGCAAGGTAATGCTACTGAAGTTGCAGCAGAAATAGAAGACATAAGTTGATGCATCTGTTTTCTGTTTTTTTTTTCAAGTTACTAACTGTTTCCTGTTTCCTTTTCTTCAGTTCGTTAATCTGTTTCTCTTTCATTTTCTTTCTGGCTCCCTAACGTGTCAACATGTAGGCTCATGTGTTTGCACAGGTTTAACCTCAGAACAGGTCCAGCACCACATTACTCAAGCTTCTACAAGGTTAGTATGCAGAAGACATCAAGGTTTCAGAAACTGAAAACATATCTGTTTTCCTACCCCTTATGTTTCTGTCTGTTCACGATTTTAGTCCCTGGTTTTCTCCTAGGTTGTCGACTTAATTAGCTCAGTGGTAAACCAAGACTTAACCTCATAAACCCCACACAACAATATTATTATTGCAGCTAGAACTTCCGTTACAGAAATACAAAGTTTCAGAAACTGAAACTGGTTATCAGGTTTGAGTTTACCTGAGGGGTTGTCCCAACAAAACAGGACTGATCTTTTGGAGAAATGACTTGGATCCTTCCTGGGTGGAGTTGCATGTGATATTTATGCAAGATAGGAGGAGAACTTGGGTGAGTAATGTGTGTTTATTCAGAACCGTAAGTGAAAACATGAGGACCAGTGAAGTTACTAATTTCCTTACCTTGTTACAGTAAAAAGTCGGGTTGGTTTTTGCTCGATGGTCTTCAGGTCCTTCATTTATGGAGTAGCAAGGTGTACAAGCACGACACAGGGAAGGAAAAGAAATGGGGGATTAAGACCAGTAGGATCGGTTACAGGAACTTGATGAAACAAAAAATGGAGAACTGGCTGGAAGTTTACCTTGTTACAGTTTGCAAAAAAAAAAATTGTTTAACCCAGCAATGGCCTGTTGCTTGTGGTGTGAGATGCACTCTTCAAGTCTAAATTTCCAGATGGAGTCGTGCCAAGGTCGAGGAGGAAGTGAGTTATACAGCAAATAAAATCTTTGGTACAGAAACGGGATACTGAGAAGGATTTAACATTGGTGTTTACCCTACTGGAATCAGGAACTGAATTTGTTTGCACCAGGACTGGTGCACTGAAGTGGCTGTGGTGTGGGACAGAACTCTCGGAGTTGAGTATGGTAAGGCCTGACTTAAGGGAGGACACTGAGAGATTTTATCAGTTCACTGACTTACCACAGATTCCCACATGCATGCGTGGGAGTTTTCAAAAGAGCACACTGATGTACACTTCAGTTGAGTTGCTCTTACTGGAATCGAGATGGTGCAGGTAGTGGTTGCAGGTTAATTTGGATTTTTTTTTGTAACTGAACCCAGAGACGTCCCTCTTCTGTTTCAGATAGTCGACAACCAGATTCTCGTCTCTGTTTTCCTTTTGATTCAGGTGGCCTTAAAGGAATGACTGAGGGCACGAGTTTCAGGAGGGTTTAAGAGTTTGGTCTCAAGTTACAAGGCCATTATGAGAGTTTGTGCAGTCCAACTTCAGAACGGCATTGTTCCCTGTCTGATTGAAGACTCAGAACTTGCTAATAGCATGTTTGTCTCAGTTGGATTTTCTTTTGTTTTCAGGCAGAACCAAGGGTATTGCTCTCAGATTATAAAGGAGTGGGTGGGGTTAGTTTCAAAACGAGTTTTGGTGCTCACCGATCAGAACACAAGAGGTTGATTCACCTGAGAGAGAGTTCGAGAATTACAGAGCATGTTTGTTTCTGTTTTTTTTTTTGTTACCATAGTAGATTCAATATTAGTTTCAAATCGTTGTTATTAGTTACTGAATTCGACCATAGCTCAACGGTTAAGCACTCAGGGGAAGTACGGGAGGTCTCGGGTTCAAACCTCAGTAGGAGCGTCTTTGCTCCTTTTCCTTTCTTTTTTTTTTGTATAAGTTATACTTGCTTATTTATATATATGTAGGACTATATAATATACCGCGTTATATTTATTTATTTATTTGTCACAAAGTTATGCGACGTTATCATTTATATTACAATGTTACGATATCGTAACGTTACATACGTGTATCTTCGTATTCGTACATATATATATATACTAAATTTAATTGTTCGTACGTTATTTTATGTCCATATTATAAAACGCGTTATGATTTTTATGCGTTTAATATTTAGGGGTATTTCATTACTTATCCAAAGTGTAACAATGACATAATGACTATATATTATACATATATAGTTTATTTTAATTCCAAATCCAACCCAATAAATTCCTAAAATTCCTAATAGCCGATGGGTGTTTATAATACCATTTACACCCTTAATTTTCGGTAATAACATATATACCACATATGTTAAAAAATTACAATCTAATACTTATCTTATTATAAAACCTTAAATAAGTTATTTAACTTACTATTTTGGTCAAAACCTACCATATGGTCAAGGTTGACCTCCTTAATATTTCCTTGACCATCAATTCCCATAAATTACAGTTTGTACCCATATTTTCCAGAAATTACCATTTAACCCCAAAACTTTATAAAATCTTATAATTTTTATTTTAAATCCTTTTAACACCAAACTTTCGGCTTTATTATTATATAGCCCCCAAATCTAATTTAATTATGGTTTGACCCCTAATTCCTCGCGGTAATATATATTTACTACCTAAAATCTAATTTAAACTTAATATACATAAATAAAATGGCCTAAAGTACATGGCCTTATTGCAAACATTAGCTTATAAAACAAATTACACATAAATGCCCAAAAATACATTAAACTCTCGGCCTCACCTAGTATTTTCCATTAATTACCAATTTTCCATATAAAGTCTTAATTTGACCTTTATGTTACTTAATTACTTATATAAATTTACTAACTCGTTCCTTAATCACCTAAGGTCAAAATATGACCTTTTATACCACATTCACACACGACAATATTATACACATATGTTTAAACACATATTAATATACCAAGTGAAGGTTTAAGTGATTTATACCTTATTTTAGCCAAGATAAGGCCTTGTTTGGCCACGGCAATTTAAAGGAGAATTTCCACAGCTTCTTAGATGAGTTCTAACAGCAATATAATGATATGGTTAGGTCCCAAACATGAACTAACCATAAGAGTAATTTAAGTCATGAAAAACATGAACTTTTACCTTGAAAAATCAAGGATCTCCCAAGCTGCTCTCGGCCTAATTTTCTAACAGAAAGAAGGCAACAAAACACTCTTTAAACTCAGCTATATAACAGCCAATGATCTAGGTAGAAGAAATCTAGGGTTTACCTTGATTAAAATGGCTTAAAATGGAGTTTAAGCTTGGAATCAGCCACCAAATGATGTGGTTGCAATTGCTACTGATCAAGCATGATAATAGAAGATTATAAGCCAAGGGAACAAAGATTTCCAACCGGAAATGAAGAGAATGAAGAAATAAGTGCTTAAAGCACATTTTTATACCTTAAGAACAATATAGCTTTGCTTCCTTCCTCCTCTGAATTTCTCCACGAAACACAGCCTATTTTCCAACCCAAACTCACACCAAATGGCTGGATGAAAATGGAAGTGGGTAAGCTCAATGGAAAGAGAAGAAAAAGATGAAGAAAATGGACATAAACTTGTCTTAGGAGCTTACCTAGATCAAAAGATCTCACCAACTGAACTTGGAGTCTCCTTGCTGTTAAGGAAGTTGAAAGAGAGGGTATGGAGCTGATAAACTCGGCTGGAGGAAGTAATGGGAGGAAAGAGAAGAAAAATGAGCTTATAAGGTAAGATTTACTACTTTATTGAATAGTCTTTAGATGACTCATTAGTAGATATTTATGTTGGTTAAATGAATGAGTATGACAGTATAGGTGGGCGGAAATGGGTGGTCAAGTCAATGGATGACATTTGACCATGGTTTAAGTTAAGTAATTAAATGTTATTTTGGGTACTATTCACCCAAAATCACCCATTTTGATTTTATTTTTAAACTTTGATTTAGACTTTATAATATAGTCTATCATGTCACATTAATGATATAAAGAATGTAATCTAGTCTTTAAAGTGACAAAAAGTCAATATCTTAGAGCTCATACACAAAAACGTGCTTTAAGGTGTTTTAGTGCACATTTTGTATCACAAGGTGTTTATGAGCTTAGTTTTCTTTGAGAACGGTTTTATTACATTCCTTACATGATAATTGAACTTAGGAATCCAATTTTATATCAAATAGAGGTCATAAGACCTTTAAGGTTTCTTAGAGCACATTTTCGCCCTACTTGACTTTGAAGCATGTAAATGCTTGTTCTTTGTGTTCGAGTGTTGTCCAATAATTGTAATACGTTCCTTTATGTTAGTATGCTTAGGACAAAATTTTAGGTCCTAAGGAGTTCATTTGGGTATGTATTTACCCTAAACGGACAAAGGGTGCAATTCTTGCTTTGTGTTGACCATTGTTGTTCTCAATTGACCTTTAAGGCATGTTTAGGCCTTAATTAATTTGATCAGATGTTTAATCCATATTTTATTAGTTTGGGGTATTTCATCGAGTATCTGACAATTGACGTTGTTTATGATCTTAAGCAATCATAGAGTAGACAAGCTCAATGTCTGGGAGTGGGTTCATCAGTAGAATCGTGCCTTTTGCATTTCGGAAATCATCATTAAGGCCATCCAGAAACTTCATTAATTGATCTTGATCCTTGCTGTCTTGAGTCATCTTTGCTATGCCGCACTTACTTTCACATGTGCACTTAGGGTTTTTTCTTGTGGAATCGAGACAATCCCAAAGCTTTTTGACCTGAGAAATAGGCACTAACGTTGTCGTCTTGTTGCTGCAGTCTACTGATTTCTCTTTGAATAGAGTAGATTTCAGATCCGTTGGCCAAATCGTATCTCTTACATAAAACTCACCCACATTCAATATGCATTTAGGCAGTAGATTATACTCTCACCGATATCCTTATCAACCAAATTGAGTATCCAACTCATGACCGTGTGATTACATCATTCCCAAATAGGTACCTTTCTGATGAAATATTGAGTTCTTCAATCTGGCCATTCACCATACCGAATTTGTTCTTCGATTTGAGTGTGATGGCTGCGGCTCTCTTCCATGAATCAAAGTTTTTCCCTTCTTTGTATTTGGCAATAGGAACGTATGAGGAATCAGACGGATGAAGATACAATGGGTCATTATAATCCAGTTTACTGTAATCGCCAGGTTCTTGAACCCCCGATTCGACTGTTTCTTCTTCTTCTTCTTCTTGTTCTTTCTCTACCTCTGATTCGATCTGGCCTATCTCTTCATTCGCCATTGTTGCAAAAGGATTTATTGAAGGCGATGAAGCTCTGATACCATGTCAGATTGGTTCACAATAGATGATAAAAGAGTAGACGGGGGGAAGACAGAGATTTAAGAAAACCAAAGATAGCTCTATATGGACAGAGGTAGGTTTTACAAGACGTATATATCAGTTTGTATATTTACTCTACTTAACTACAGGAGAAGAGGAGATGACTGCTATATATATGTTACAGACAGACATGTATGTTACAGATAGACCGTTACACATGTGTATATAATATACCCCCTAATATGTAAAGGTCTTCATATCACCCCCTATCTTAGAGCGCTCCACGGGTTTGGATGATCATTCATTTTCTTTTTGCTACCTTGTCATTCTTATTACCGCTTGAAAACCCAAAAAATTTAATTTCACCCCCCCAATTGATAGCATTCACAAAATCACTTTCGTCGTCCGATGGTCGTCTTTCCCTCATTAATAGCATCCTCTGCAACAATGTACAATTATAGGCTTCTTGTGTGGCCATTAAAAAAATGTCAATTTAAGTGTTATTAGGAGCTTCCACTCCTTCCTTTGGACCGACAATGCTATTAGTAACCCCACTGCTCTGGTGGCTTGGAGTACTATCTGCACTAATAAGAAGGATATGGCTTAAGGAAATCCATATATAGAACATGTGCTTTCTTCTCAAGTCGGTCACTGCTATTGTCCATAATGTTAAGAGGTTTTGGATCTAGTGGATTCATAGTGTGTACCTAGATAGCTCTAGCTTTGGACAATAACCTAGAAAGGTGATGACCATTGGGCCTTGAAATCTATTCTTCATGCAAGAGGCTGGAGGATCAATCTTGAGGTTTTTTTTCCTTAATGTCATCTCCCTTCTTCTCTCAAACTCCAACCACCCCCATGTAGGGGCGTGCGTGGTAGGTAAAACCGAATACTGGTTCACCGAAGTTTCAGTTTTGAAATACCCCAAACCTTGATATGTGGTTTAAATATCAAATTATTATGTAAAGGCTAAAAAGTGCCTTAGTAACATCAGTGAACAATTTAAACATATAAATGCAATAAAGCTAAGACACAGTTTGAGCAAAAACATGCTCTAAGCTATGAGTGAACTTGGTTAGGACCCAAAGAGCCTACCAAGACTTGATAACATTTAATTATGATTTAATAAGGCTAAATAAGTCCTTAGGAAACTTTGGTAGACAATGAAACCAAACAAAACACAAGGTAATACCTTAAAGTCAATATGAGCAAAAATGTGCTCTAAGCTTGGGATGAATGTGTATAAGACCTAATGGTCATACCTATACCTTATATATGTTAATGAACATATTAAATCAATTACAAAGAAAACCAAGCTTGAAAACAAGTTAAAACACAAAATGTGCTTTAAGGAGTCTTAAAGCACGTTTTTGAAAAATTGTCTTGTAAATGAGTTTTGAATGGCTAAATGTCCATCATTACTCTTTAATTAACATGTGTACTATATAGTATCACATTTGGGTGGCCATATTAGTGGGAAATCAAAAATTTCACTTCTATGTGCCTTGTTATAGGTGAATAGTGATTTTTATAACTAGTTTGTAACATATAATGTTATAAGTAATTAAATTGGTCAACAAAGACCATTATACCCTCCTAGGCATATGGGGGCCGGTTTTTCATGGTGTGAGTCACCAACATGTAAAAGAAATCAAATAAGTAAACTTAAGCTTAAAGTAAAGTACTATTTGCTTTAACTTACAAATATCTTCAAAAGTAACTTCTATCTTCATTCTCCCTTCCTTTCCTTCATTTCCCACGGTTCCAAACACCACCAACCTCTCTTCTTCATTCTCTCTCGGTAATACCACTACCTCCATGAGAACTCAAGCTTTGAACTCTTGTCAAATCTTGCTCTCTTGACCAAATCAAAAACAAACACCACCATTCTCTTAGTTAAGCCAAGCTCTACAATCTTGTCTCTTCAAAACTTCAAAACCTCCATTTCGGTGCCAAGAGAAACCACCATGGGAGGAGCTTGAGCTCATCTTTTCACATATTCTTGTTCTCCTTTGCTTCAAGGTAAGGAAACTCAAAGAAAATCCATGTTTCCTCCATGTTTTGTTGTTGTCCGAAAATTCACCATTAATGGAGCTCTTATATTGCCTTGTTCTAGCTTCATTTGAATCTTCCAAGGACTAGGAGGAGTCCTCTCTTGATACTTGTTCAAGTTCTCTTCCAATTCCAAGGTAAAACAATTACCTTAATGTGTTAAAACAATATGTGTAACTAGGGTTTACAATGAGATGAAGCATAATGCTTGAATACTCATTATGTTGTTTGTATAATGTTTAGAAGTTGACAAACAACCAAACACCCCACCGGTTTACAAGGAACCAAGAAAGAATTTGTGAGGAAAAGGAGGTAAACAAACTATCTCAATGTAGTTTAAATGCCTTAGGAACATGAGCTTGATTTGCTTGATAAAATACCTAAGGAGCCAATGGTGAGTGACCTAGTAAAGTGTTCTCAAGGAGACTAGTAAAAGAACATATGTTTTGGTGTATGTATTTGCAGGTCAAAGGCATTAATATGTGGGAAATTCAGTGTTTAAGGTATGCAATTTAAGGGCCTAAGAGCCATGTTATTTAAGGGCCTAAGTGCCAAGCAATTTAAGTTATGCACTATATTGTGATGTAGTGCTTAATGTGTGAAGTTTGTGTATAAAGTGTGTTTGATGGATTTTAGGTGTTCTTGCATGAAATAAGGTAAAAACCTAAGTGTTGGATGTGAGTAAATACAAGGGAAGCTATGGCCAAATTTGGAGAAATGTGTGAGAAGTTCTAAGTGTTTTAAGGTTTTTGGTGAACTAGGAAGTGTTAAAGGTGAATGAATGTTTACTTGAGAAGAACACATGTGTTAAGGTGATTTAGAGCGATGTAAGGATTTAGGTGTTGTCTTTGAAGTTCTAGGAATTCAATGTGTGTTTTGGTGAATGTATTAAAGTCTTGGAGGAGTTGTTAAAGGTTTAGGTAATGTTGGTGTTCAAGGAATAAGTGATGTTTAGGTATGATGTGAAAAAGGAGATTTAATTAGTAAGAAAAGAAGTTGAGGGATGATGATAAGGTGTAGAGGATACACCTTGGTATTTTGGTCATTATAGGTGAAATGCCACCTAGAAATCATAAGGAGAAAACATTGTAAGTGTTAGGAATTTTGTGGAGATATAAGTAAAGGTTTAAGGAATTAGGAAAAATAATTTTGTGAGTGTTTAAGAATATCTTAAGGGTGTGTTTGAAGTGCCAAATGATGTTAGAACACATTAAGAGGCCTTAGGAGAAGTTTGGTGAAGATTTGACAAAGTTTGGGTAAGTTTAGGAGGCGACCGACCCAGGGGCCGACCCAGTTTGTGGGTCGGTCGAGCCTCTGTAAAATGTTAAGAATATGTTCGGTAATGGACCGACCCAGAAGGTTGGGTCGGACATGGGTCGGTCGGTCAAGTTTCAAAGGTGGAAAAATGTTCGCACATGGACCGACCCAGAAGGTGGGTCGGACGTGGGTCGGACGGGCATGTTAATAAGGAAGTAAAAAGGGGTCTGTAATGGACCGACCCAGATGTGGGTCGGTCGGTGGGTCGGTCGGACCAAAACATGGTTTAAGGTTTGAATGATTGTGATGATGGGGATTGGTAGGTAATGATGTTATAAGGATGAAGGGCTTGTAGGGAGTTTTAATAAACCTAAGTGGGTAAAGGTTGTATTAAAATGTGAGAGTAAAACAAGTTAAAAATGTAAAGTTATGTAACAAGTTAACGGGGAAAATTATAAGCTTTGGACACTAAATAATCAAGCAAACCCCAATGTTAATGAAAACACATGTGATGTTAACAGTTGTTCGAGAATTGCTCGAGGAACATAAATGGACGTGGTAAAGTGGACCCCGGTGACAGGTATGGTTTTCTTGCAACCTGTGTCCTCGGATTACACCGGCTTGTGTGCCAATGTGTTTTTCTGTATGTTTGCCACGTTATGATATAAACCATGAAACGAGTTTACAGTCATTATTGTTATTGTATGTTTACGTGCCGATACCGGTAACCTCTAATGCGCTTGAAGGGCTAGTTAACCACTATTAAGGTAAACGTAAGAGAACGGTATCCGGTAATAACGTTTCCGACTTAAGGAACGTTCTAACCACGGCTATGAGTTGGATGATGAGTTGGATATGTTTGTGCGTGGTGTTTGTATGTGAATGTGACTCTCTTTTCCCTCGTGTATGTCTGACAAGACTTAACTCAATGTTTGTGATGTTTAATAAAGTTCAAAGATGAACTTCTAATAAGTGCTAACGGGGGGAATGAGGAGTCCGGTCTGTTCCGGCCACGCGTGTGAGTATGGGGGTCGTTGTCATAGCAGGTTCGATCCTCTCTGTATGTATTGGTTGTTTTCCAATTTGGTTCCCAACCTACCCTTTAGCTTAACCAAGGCTATTACTGACTCACGTCGGGCCACAGGGGCATACTATTGTTATGTTTGTTTCGGTGTGCTTGGATCACTATATCCGAGACACCTTGTGTTAAGTTAACCGTTCATTTAACGAAACGGTAACGAGTTATGTAACGAGCTTATCATGAGACTGGCAACAATCTCTAGGCTCACCAGTATGTTGGTGATGTTTGGGTCGGTTCCTAAGAGAACCATTCCCGTTGTGTTATGTGTTTTGTTGTGATGCAATATTTATTGCGGTGTTATGTTGTGCACATGGAAACGTGCAAAGTGTTGTTAAGTGTTGTTACGTAGTGTATGTTAATGATGTAAAATGTGAAGTGTGTGGATCTTGGAAATGATTCCAAGTTTGTGATAAGAGGCATTTGAGGATAACCCGATTTAAGGGTATGTGTCGTCTATTAAGGAAGTAGCTCCGTTGGAGGAGAAACACTCTAGGGATGATGAATACCATGGGTGATTTATTAAGTAGGATGTATTATCCGATTGTTGAGCCCATTGAGGCGAAATGTTTAATGTTGTGTGTTTGTTGTTACATGTATGATTTAAATATAATCAACTGCATGTTAAGACGACAAGTAGTTGTGCGTGGCCCGATAGCATGGGCTGCGGGATTACCATACCAGCAAAGGTGCTGAGCCCCTTGGGGCCACCCCTTTCTCTTCTTTTCTTATTTCAGGTACAGAGAGCTGGAAGCCGTCCGAGAGTAAGACGGGGTAGACATTGTACATGGGTATTCATTTAAGTATATATATACAGTAGGTGTAGTAAGACCGATATTGTTGTCGGCACCAGTTATAAATACTCGGTATAGTTGATAAGGTGTATGTTGTTGTTGATGTTAATGGAAAGGAATATAATGTATAGTTGCTCGGGAATTTAGCCCATCAGACCGGTACAATGTGTATGTATTAGCCTTGTTAGCCACGTGGGTGGCTAACGGCGTGTAACACAACAAGATAAGTAATGTGATGAGGTTGTTCTTCCGCTGCATTTGTTGTAAGTATGTTAATGTTGGATGGGGTGTTACAAAAAGTGGTATCAGAGCGAAGTATCGCTCTGATGACTGAATTACCGAGCTTAGGAAGTACCGAGTTAGGATTTAAGTACTTTGGGTTAAGGGTTGAGTGATAGCGTGAGAGATACGCTAGATAGGAACTACCAGTGCCACTGGAAACCTACAATATCCATCCCACCCTCCACAATCCCTGTATATAACTTGGGAAAGAACGCCAGAGAGATGAAGTCCTCTCTTACTCGGGAAACCCGATCTGGCTGTTATTAAATACCTTTAGGGTACGGAGAACCTGTACGGTTGATCCCGAAAACTGGGAATCCCGGAGACGGTCTCCATCTAAACAATGTTAACCGCATTCCATAGCGGCAAATGAAGGATTTTGTGTAAAGAGGAATAGAATTCCGGCAACCTGGGTCGACATGCAGAGCAGTCGAGTACAACCAGCTTGCAACGCACCAACCGTGCAACAGGCAAGAAGTGGATTAATAAAATCCGAGACAAGAGTCTACGGAACCACAGTGATAAATAAAACACCAACGGTATACCGACCGACAAGGGAACTACAACGTAGTGCCCAAACAAGAGACAAGTCTCAGTAACCACGACAAGTGCGTGGAACGGGCTATAAAGAGAATACAATACTAAGATAAAGGGGTCCCCCAGAATGGGAAACACCCTAGTTGATGACCGTCATATGAAGACAGTAGGATCAGTGAGGGCCAACAAGGCCACTGATGACAATATGGGTAAAAACAATACCACAACCGGTATGTGTTAAACTGATAGCCAGTTAGCATGGCGCACTTGCCAATAGCAAGTGCTGCTATAACAGGGCTATTCGGGAAAATTTATAACCACTACAAAGTACTTAGTAAAGTACCATAAAGTTAAACGAGACCACTATGACCATGGAAGGGCTTAATAGCCTAACCTCTGTGATTGTAAGTACACCAGTCAGCAAGAAGCTAGACTTGGTTAAGGTAAGAAGATGTTGTGAAACCATGAAAATTTTTCTTTCAACCCAGATTTTCACAAACCCTTTTCTTTTCAAACCAGATTTTCTTTCAAACCGACACTTCTTTCCAACCTTCTTTAAAACCAAATCAGTAAAACCAAGAGCAGTTGATAAGATACAGCAATGGATAAACTTTCCCTCGATTAAGTTCGGGAAGCAGGGAATGAATATTGTCACGGGACAATATAAGGGAGTTGACAACTGAATACTTCACCTAGGCGTGTGACGGACACTACAAGTGTACCAACTGTGTTGTGGGACGACCGCACTCCGATAGGAGCATGTGGGCCTGACAGACCTACTTATGGGTTAGTTGGGTAAGTAGCAATGTATCAAAAGATACCCCATATATGTATACGAGTAGAGTCCGAAACACGGGGAGTAGTCGACTCCGTCTACGGTCAGCAGTATAAATCAAACGAGAGCTAAGGATTACAAGGAATAGTCGAAGTTAAGGAATTCAGTTAAGTTAGCAAGACTAAAAGGAAAACTCCTTTCAAGGAAATGTTTAAGAGTTAGGAAGTGCGATGTGCACTGACTGTTATGCAAAGACACCATATATGTCTTAAGGATCCTTAGGGATAAACATTATAGCTGGAATGGTGACCCAGCCTGTACATGGCAAGCAGATGCCTAATGTGGACACATTAATGTGCAATGAACGGGATGAAATTCCCAGAATAAGTACCTACACTACCAGTAAATGTTAATCTTCACAGAAGAAGATAATAACCAGTAAAAACGCGAAAGGCGTAGCCAATGGAATGTACCAATAAGTGTGAGCCAAATGTAATGGCATAACTTAGCAACACCCAGGAGAAACCCTTAAAGGGTGTTTGCATCAGCAATTGTTGCACGAAATAACGTGACAGAAACATAAGGGTTGAAACTAACACCAGTTTAGACATAAATTGTCAGGAGACGGACTGACAAACCTAAGGGGCATCCCATGAAAGGAAACGTGATACAACGACCTTGTAATATTGTACAGAGAAGTACATGTGTGTGGACAGCCTATAATGAGCCCAGCTCAAGGCAAATAAGGCTTATAATCCAAAAGCAGGATATATTATATAAATTCAATTGATTGTAGAAGTTTGTGTTGTATAAGTGAATAGAGTGGTAAACGAACCACTGCATTAAGAGTGGGGATACCTCTCAATATTGTGAGACCGCAGGAGCGGTAGTCATGTGGATCAAGTTCAAGAAATATGTTAAGGATGGATGACGTTATTAGTGAAAGGGAGCAATTAACTTAGTACTATGTGTGTATAAAGTGAAGCACTTGGCTGGATAGTGCCGGCTTGTGACTCGAATGATCGATGCTCAAGGAGCATTCGGTAGTCATCCAAATGAGGGATGAACCATAATGTGAATAATGTAAATTTATGTGTGGAAGTTGAGGTGACAGTAGATACGATATAAGTTGATGTTATACAGGGAGTAAGAGCACGGTGCGCAACAAGCGACCGTTGTATAAATGTTGTTAAACGATAACGTAAGTGGAGATGCAAGATGAGTGATGTTAAACAAACTGAGCAATAAGCCAGTGGTAGGTATTGTGTGATGAGGAACTCAGTGTGAATTCCATGGCGAATCGCATAAGGGATTTACTGTCGAGAGTTTACGCCTCTGCACTCTGTATGACTGAGTGTTTTGGTATTGCTCTTGCGCAGTAATGATCGAATGAGATAGCTAGGAATTGGAAACATGTTGATTGTGGACAATAATGTTATAATGGCCGATGCATAGGAAATGCAAGACCACACCAATGAAAGAGTACTTGTACAAAATCAAATGTGGTGACATGATTAACAGTAAGTGACTACAGTAGCACTAACTGCCAAATATCGGTATGGAATATACCCCAAATGTTGAAATAGCTAAGAGAGCACTACACACTAGGTAGTAGCTCAAACTCAACCGACAGTAAGTCGGAAGGGAACAAGTCAATCATTGTGAAATACATAACTGTATACACAGTAAATTATCATGGAAGTGGATGGAAAGTTTATAACTCACCGAATTCGCTAACGGTAAAAGATACACGCGTCGGTTGAGAAACCATTGTTACCAAGAGGAAGGTGACAATTGGGGATGTACAATACAGTAAGAATAACAAAGAGAGCAATTAAGCTCTACGTTATTAGAGTTTCGCAGCAGAAACTAGGAACCAGTGATTCAAATGTACAACGTGAATAACGAATATGAGTGATGGCTAATTATTAATGCCTAAAAGCCTCACAGGCCAGGACCGAAACCGGTTATGAGTTATAACTCCAATGAGAATTCTTGGTTTAGGACTAAACCGCCAATATGGTTAAGATCCTCTAATCAGAATCCATTGTGTAATGGACCGCGTGGAAGTTAAGATACTTCACGACGGCAAAACATTTTAAGCTAATGTTTAGTGACTGATTACGTGGGCGTAATCCCTTTTAAGGGGGGGTAGAGCGCAAAACCACTTGGTGTATATTACCGTACAAGTGTACGTAGTGTATGTGACTCATATTGTGCATAGCACAAAATTATATTGTTTTGATGATTGGTGTGTGTGTTACGTAAACATACACATTCATTCATGGTTTAATTGTGGTAATTGCGCACAGAAGATGCGAATACCATTGTGTGTGTGTTTGTTAACAGTTGTGTGTGATTGTACAAGTGTGGGGAGTAGATAAACTCCCGGGGGGGAATAAAAGCCCCGACAGTGTATAAATGTAAAACCAGGTGTTGTATTTTGATAATATATATATTGTATACTTAATAGTGATGCATGAAAGGCATGATCGACATAGAACCTAGTGAGAATAAGATCCCCTAGGCAACAAGATTAAACTGAGTGGAGGTAACTGATAGACGGAGTTCTATCCTTTGGAGATGTTGTGATCATGACTAGAATGATTCAAAAGATAGAAAATTGGAAATGAGTGACTTACTTGATGCTTGAAAATGAAGTGGGAGGTGGAACTTGATTTGCATGTGATCAAGGGAAGCCGAACACAAATTGGAGTGGAGGATAGTTCAACACTGATGCTGATCACATCAGGGTTGGATGACTCTTGAAACTCCCTATAAGTGGTCACGAATAACCACGCTAATAAAAGAAGCAAAGAGCTTAAGTTGGACTTGGAGTTGTGTGTGTTTTCAAAAGGATTTTAAATTGGTATTTATAAAACGTTGATGGATACTTTACGTAATTAAAGTTCTCTTACTTAACCTCACAAAGAATTTTAAACTTATGTGATTTTTAATCTCCTAACGGCACGGGACGAAGGTGTCCATCGCGACCGTGTTCTGCGGGATCACAGTGTATATCAAGGATATTTTTGATTGCTATACATGCTCTGACATGTTGTGTGGTATGTGTAATGAATGTTGTTTTGAATTGGATTTCCTAAAGTGTATACTATTAAGGCCTATGAGTCTAAATGTGTGGTGTCACATAGACCTATGTGTCTAAAGACTGTTATGTTACCAGGACTATGTGTCCACAATGTTGTTATGTACCCAAGACCAGTGAGTCAAAGGGGTGTTTGTATGTGTAAGTGTTGTTAAGATACCGGACCATAGAGTCCGAGGTTATCATTTGGATATGTTGTTATGTGTGATGTGAATGTTTGCCGGACCATCAAGTCCGAGGTTGTGATGTAAAGTGTGTTTGGTTAAGGAAGTTTATTTCCAAGTGATTACTGTGTTCTAATCTAATGATGTGTGAAAAGTGTGAACTTCGAGGACGAAGTTCTTTTAAGGGGGGTTAGATGAAATACCCCAAACCTTGATATGTAGTTAAATATCAAATGTGTTATATAAAGGCTAAAAAGTGCCTTAGAAACATCAGTGAACAATTTAAACATAGTAAATGCAATAAAGCACTAAGACAACAGTTTGAGCAAAAACATGCTCTAAGCTATGAGTGAACTTGGTTAGGACCCAAAGAGCCTACCAGACTTGATAACATTCAATTATGATTTAATAAGGCTAAATAAGTCCTTAGGAAACTTTGGTAGACAATGAAACCAAACAAAACACAAGGGTAATACCTAAAGTCAATATGAGCAAAAAGGTGCTCTAAGTTTGGGGATAAATGTGTATAAGACCTAATGGTCATACCTATACTTTATAAATATGTTAATGAACATATTAAATCAATTACCAAAGAAAACCACTTGAAAAAAGTTAAAACGCAAAATGTGCTTTAAGAAGTCTTAAAGCACGTTTTTGAAAAATTGTCTTGTAAATGAGTTTTGAATGCTAAATGTCCATCATTACTCTTTAATTAACATGTGTACTATATAGTATCACATTTGGGTGGCCATATTAGTGGGAATCAAAAATTTCACTTCTATGTGCCTTGTTATAGGTGAATAGTGATTTTATAACTAGTTTGTAACATATAATGTTATAAGTAATTAAATTGGTCAACAAAGACCATTACCCTCCTAGGCATATGGGGGCCGGTTTTTCATGGTGTGAGTCACCAACATGTTAAAAGAAATCAAATAATAAACTTAAGCTTAAAGTAAAGTACTATTTGCTTTAACTTACAATATCTTCAAAAGTAACTTCTATCTTCATTCTCCCTTCCTTTCCTTCATTTCCCACGGTTCCAAACACCACCACCACCTCTCTTCTTCATTCTCTCTCGGTAACCACTACCCCATGAGAACTCAAGCTTTGAACTCTTGTCAAATCTTGCTCTCTTGACCAAATCAAAAACAAACACCACCATTCTCTTAGTTAAGCCAAGCTCTACAATCTTGTCTCTTCAAAACTTCAAAACCTCCATTTCGGTGCCAAGAGAAACCACCATGGGAGGAGCTTGAGATCCATCTTTTCACATATTCTTGTTCTCCTTTGCTTCAAGTAAGGAAACTCAAAGAAAATCCATGTTCTCCTCCATGTTTGTTGTTGTCGAAAATTCACCATTAATGGAGCTCTTATATTGCCTTGTTCTAGCTTCATTTGAATCTTCCAAGGACTAGGAGGAGTCCTCTCTTGATACTTGTTCAAGTTCTCTTCCAATTCCAAGGTAAAACAATTACCTTAATGTGTTTAAAACAATATGTGTAACTAGGGTTTACAATGAGATGAAGCATAATGCTGAATACTCATTATGTTTTGTATAATGTTTAGAAGTTGACAAACAACCAAACACCCCACCGGTTACAAGGAACCAAGAAAGAATTTGTGAGGAAAAGGAGGTAACAAACTATCTCAATGTAGTTTAAATGCCTTAGGAACAGAGCTTGATTTGCTTGATAAAATACCTAAGGAGCCAATGGTGAGTGACCTAGTAAAGTGTTCTCAAGGAGACTAGTAAAAGAACATATGTTTTTGGTGTAGTATTTGCAGGTCAAAGGCATTAATATGTGGGAAATTCAGTGTTTAAGGCTATGCAATTTAAGGGCCTAAGAGCCATGTTATTTAAGGGCCTAAGTGCCAAGCAATTTAAGTTATGCACTATATTGTGATGTAGTGCTTAATGTGTGAAGTTTGTGTATAAAGTGTGTTTGATGGATTTTAGGTGTTCTTGCATGAAATAAGGTAAAAACCTAAGTGTTTGGATGTGAGTAAATACAAGGGAAGCTATGGCCAAATTTGGAGAAATGTGTGAGAAGTTCTAAGTGTTTTAAGGAAGTTTTGGTGTGAACTAGGAAGTGTTAAAGGTGAATGAATGTTTACTTGAGAGAACACATGTGTTAAGGTGATTTAGAGCGATGTAAGGATTTAGGTGTTGTCTTTGAAGTTCTAGGAATTCAATGTGTGTTTTGGTGGTGAATGTATTAAAGTCTTGGAGGAGTTGTTAAAGGTTTAGGTAATGTTGGTGTTCAAGGAATAAGTGATGTTTAGGTATGATGTGAAAAAGGAGATTTAATTAGTAAGAAAAGAAGTTGAGGGATGATGATAAGGTGTAGAGGATACACCTTGGTATTTTGGTCATTATAGGTGAAATGCCACCTAGAAATCATAAGGAGAAAACATTGTAAGTGTTAGGAATTTTGTGGAGATATAAGTAAAGGTTTAAGGAATTAGGAAAAATAATTTTGTGAGTGTTTAAGAATATCTTAAGGGTGTGTTTGAAGTGCCAAATGATGTTAGAACACATTAAGAGGCCTTAGGAGAAGTTTGGTGAAGATTTGACAAAGTTTGGGTAAGTTTAGGAGGCGACCGACCCAGGGGCCGACCCAGTTTGTGGGGTCGGTCGAGCCTCTGTAAAATGTTAAGAATATGTTCGGTAATGGACCGACCCAGAAGGTTGGGTCGGACATGGGTCGGTCGGTCAAGTTTCAAAGGTGGAAAAATGTTCGCACATGGACCGACCCAGAAGGGTGGGTCGGACGTGGGTCGGACGGGCATGTTAATAAGGAAGTAAAAAGGGGTCTGTAATGGACCGACCCAGATGTGGGTCGGTCGGTGGGTCGGTCGGACCAAAAACATGGTTTAAGGTTATGAGATGATTTGTGATGATGGGGATTGGTAGGTAATGATGTTATAAGGATGTTGAGGGCTTGTAAGGGGAGTTTTAATAACACCTAAGTGGGTTAAAGGTTGTATTAAGAATGTGAGAGTAAAACATGTTAAAAATGTAAAGTTTTGTAACAAAGTTAACGGGGAAAAATTATAAGCTTTGGACACTAAATAATCAAGCAAACCCCAATGTTAATGAAAACACATGTGATGTTAACAGTTGTTCGAGAATTTGCTCGAGGAACATAAATGGACGTGGTAAAGTGGACCCCGGTGACAGGTATGGTTTTCTTGCAACCTGTGTCCTATCGGATTACACCGGCTTGTGTGCCAATGTGTTTTTCTGTATGTTTGCCACGTTATGATATAAACCATGAAACGAGTTTACAGTCATTATTGTTATTGTATGTTTACGTGCCGATACCGGTAACCTCTAATGCGCTTGAAGGGCTAGTTAACCACTATTAAGTAAACGTAAGAGAACGGTATCCGGTAACAACGTTTCCGACTTAAGGAACGTTCTAACCACGGCTATGCGTGAGTTGGATATGTAATGTTTGTGCGTGGTGTTTGTATGTGAATGTGTGACTCTCTTTTCCCTCGTGTATGTCTGACAAGACTTAACTCAATGTTTGTGAATGTTTAATAAAGTTCAAAGATGAACTTCTAATAAGTGCTAACGGGGGGAATGAGGAGTCCGGTCTGTTCCGGCCACGCGTGTGAGTATGGGGGTCGTTGTCATAGCAGGTTCGATCCTCTCTGTATGTATTGGTTGTTTTCCAATTTGGTTCCCAACCTACCCTTTAGCTTAACCAAGGCTATTACTGACTCACGTCGGGCCACAGGGGCATACTATTGTTATGTTTGTTTCGGTGTGCTTGGATCACTATATCCGAGACACCTTGTGTTAAGTTAACCGTTCATTTAACGAAACGGTAACGAGTTATGTAACGAGCTTATCATGAGACTGGCAACAATCTCTAGGCTCACCAGTATGTTGGTGATGTTTGGGTCGGTTCCTAAGAGAATCATTCCCGTTGTGTTATGTGTCTTGTTGTGATGCAATATTTATTGCGTGTTGTTATGTTGTGCACATGGAAACGTGCAAAGTGTGTTAAGTGTTGTTACGTAGTGTATGTTAATGATGTAAAATGTGAAGTGTGTGGATCTTGGAAATGATTCCAAGTTTGTGATAAGAGGCATTTGAGGATAACCCGATTTAAGGGTATGTGTCGTCTATTAAGGAAGTAGCTCCGTTGGAGGAGAAACACTCTAGGGATGATGAATACCATGGGTGATTTATTAAGTAGGATGTATTATCCGATTGTTGAGCCCATCGAGGCGAAATGTTTAATGTTGTGTGTTTGTTGTTACATGTATGATTTAAATATAATCAACTGCATGTTAAGACGACAAGTAGTTGTGCGTGGCCCGATAGCATGTGGGCTGCGGGATTACCATACCAGCAAAGGTGCTGAGCCCCTTGGGGCCACCCCTTTCTCTTCTTTTCTTATTTCAGGTACAGAGAGCTGGAAGCCGTCCGAGAGTAAGACGGGGTAGACATTGTACATGGGTATTCATTTAAGTATATATACAGTAGGTGTAGTAAGACCGATATTGTTGTCGGCACCAGTTTATAAATACTCGGTATAGTTGATAAGGTGTATGTTGTTGTTGATGTTAATGGAAAGGAATAATAATGTATAGTTGCTCGGGAATTTAGCCCATCAGACCGGTACAATGTGTATGTATTAGCCTTGTTAGCCACGTGGGTGGCTAACGGCGTGTAACACCAACAAGATAAGTAATGTGATGAGGTTGTTCTTCCGCTGCATTTGTTGTAAGTATGTTAATGTTGGATGGGGTGTTACAAGTTTGCAAAATTGAAATCCATTACCATTCCATTTAAGTTGGGTTAACTGAATCAGTTAACCTACAATATCAGTACGGTATTACCGGTTTACCAACAATTGAGAATATAATATTGTTTTATGTCATAGAATGAAAATTAAAATGTGAAAAGTTATAAAATAAAAACAACAACCATTGAATAAATGGTAACTAGCCATACAAAACCATAACTATCAAATATACATAATTTTTCAAACACAAACATACAAATCTACCAAATAACATAAACTTAATTATATAATTATAGTAAAAGGGAAACATAACTCTTGAAGCAGCCACTACAAATGGTTGTGTAGCAATCTACCAGTTTTAAAACTTAGATCTTATGTCATATCATTGTCTCATCATCTAATGGAGATTGTAGGTTGACTTATAGTCAAGGCTTTTATCCCAACAAGTTAATGCATACAAGTCAACAAATTTAAAATAAAAGTTATAAACATTTGTCATACAATGCTAAACATGAATTACAACACAAAGATCTAACCTTGTTCCAAAGTTTCTAATTTGAAAGGAATGTCTTATGTTATGTAGGTTGTTCAAATGTGTAGAGCCAGTTTTACATAGAAACAAGAGCTTCTTATATTCTTGGTGTCAAATAAGTTTCAGGAACTAGGCCTCCAATGAAAGTTCATTTAGAATAAATTGTTAAAACTCGAATAGTTAGCAATTTTTTCCATTGCAGCCATAGAAGGATATCTCACACTTTGAAATTTCCACTATTTCAAATATCAAAATTCCCTCCCAAAGCTTCAAGACCCTTATCCATATACTTATCATGTTCACTTTTTCTAGTAGTTGCATCCTAAGTATTGTTTTCCTTTAAACTTCAATAATAAAGTTGATGGGATACTATTTTCTTGCATCCAAGCATTAGATGAAAAAGTTGACTTTTCCTGATTGGTCTTTGATGTGGGCATTGATGAAGCATAAAAGTCAAATAATAATTAAAAAAGTGTGTTTGATGGTGCAGCACAACCCTTCAACCCTAGTATCATTTTATCCAAAATTTATTGGTTATAATTTTAGACGCTAAGGGCGCAAGTATACATAATGGCCCTAGAGAAGTAGGGTCGGATATATAGTGAGAGAGAATACTAAGAGATTAAGTTGGTATAAAAGATAAAAAATATATTAATTTTTGAAATAAGAATGACTATTTTTTTTTATATTTTTTTTGTAAAAATCGGTATGGTTCTCGGTAAACCAGTTTCATAAATATTAAATTTGTTACCGAATAGACTGAAATTTCTATGCGGTAAATCGACTTACATTTTTTTGGTATGATTTACTGGAAACAAAACTTTTTGCACACCCTACCGCCATGTGGGCAATTTTTATACTATTGCCGACTCCAATCCTCCTTACCGGCTTGGTCTAAGAAGCAACACTTCTTAGATCTCTCACTTCTACAAAAGGAAGAGGCCAATTGACATCATGCAACATGCCACTGTTTCTAACCATTTTATGTCATTTGGATAATGATGCAAGTGAGTTACGACGAATATTGCCGAGACCCAACACCTATTGTTGTGGACATCTAATTTGCGATTAAAGCTTTCATCTAGACGAAGATGAGGCCTCTTCCCAGAACCATGATTGGTTGGAGCGTGTATACAACTGTAACATACATAAAGATCCTTCTCCTTATTCTTACTCTTTCCACACCAATCCTAATAACTAGAGATCAATGAGGAGCTGTTGTCAATTGGTGATCTGGGTAGATGGTGTAACACAATGTGTTTTATTAATATCTTAGTTTAGTAAATTTTGTAGACGTTTAAAAATAGTGAAATATATATGGACTAGACATGATATATTCCTGTAAAGATGAAAAACATAAACGGAAAATAAATTATACGCACATAAAACCATAAAATTATGATAAAGTCGTGCCTAATTTCAATAATAATAAAAAAATAAAATAAGACCCAATTATCACTAATATCATCATAATCTTCCATCCATGACCTAACTCGACATAGAGGGAGACAGCGCATATCTTGAAGGCTAGTTAAATTGGAGGCCACCAATTTGTTGTCGCAAGGAAGATTCCGAGGCCCATTCTTTTGTCCACCTTTCAGCTGGCTTACGTATTATCAGTTAGATTATTCAGTTCAGTTTATTCTTTTATAATCAGTTATTAGTCAGATTCAAATTGTCTCTCGTATTCAACTAGTTTAGTATCTTTGACTGAGTTGACCAATTCAACTCATTCTATTACAATCAACTATCAATCAATATCAGCTAGTATCAACTGTCAACTAACAGCCCCTAATATATATTTTGGGCCCATAGATTTCAAAGTAATTCAGTCCAGGAGTACTTATTCCTTCGTTCTCCATCATGCTTTTTTGCTCTGTTTTTTTATTATTCTTCTCAATATATCCATGAAGTAGATTAATTAGTAGCCTTATACTAGCAATGCTAGCGCTACACTCATTTTTTTAATTGTTGATTATTGTTGCTCTGGTGTACAGACTGAATGGTTCAAATTTTAAGTATTAGTGTTAGTTTCAACTTTGAAGCTTTCGGTGTCCTACATATAGGTCGGCAGTAGACGAGTCACGACTACTACAAACGAAAGGTTGCCAAGGAAAAGTCCTTGGATGTGTGAAATGTTCAAACTGTTCAGCGATGACATATGTATTTATAGAGCGGGGTTTGAGGTTCATTTTCTCCTTAATATATTGAAAAGTAGGGTATATCCTTACATACACGCGGGGAAACATTTCTAAGTTTGGACTTCAAATTGTATCTTCTCGACTATATATCGCTTAGAATTTAATAAATAAGATACTGATCCTTGAGAATAGTATTAGGATAAAAACGAATAATTTATAGTAACAACTTTTAAACCATATGTAGCTATTTTTTGTTACAGTAAATGTACGTGTGGATCCACAAAACTGTACATGTAGGATACAAAATTGTACATTCCGTATACAATAATGTACATAAAATTATATTTTCATTAGAAAGTTCATTACGTACAGTTTTTTTATACAATTACATATTTATATTATCTGGGTTGCTATTCGCAGTACAAAATTACTAATCACTGCAGTACAAATTTTTTTTAATTCATACTGGCGCTGTACACATGTAATGATGTCGTGTTGTAACTTTTGTTTTTTTATAAAATAATTTCTTGAGCGTAAACAGTAAAAAACACTCGGGTGAAAAACGTTTTAATTGTAATAAAAGACGTTAAACCCTTTTTAATCGCATTTAAATGTTATAATTGTGAGTCCACGTAAGTTAAAGACATTTTATGTTGTGTTTGACTAAATTACAAACATTGTTACACTTTCAGAACGTCGTACTGAAATCGCAGTTGAAAACGTCAATTTTGGGTAAAAAACACTCGTACTATATATACCCTAACCTTCCTTGGATTACTCATTTCTCTCTTACTCACTCTCTCTCCTCTCTCTCTCTCTCTTCCTTAAGAAGCTCTCTTCTGACTGTCGGAGCCGCCGCCGCCAACCACCGCAGGACCACCGCCGGAAAAATTTTCCGGTGAGTTTTTCGAAATTTTTTTTTCCAACTTATAGATTTGGGTGTCCCGAGTATGAATTTAGTGTTAGTTTTTTGAAATTCAACATCAATTGAGCTAGATCTAGCATGGAAAATTCGGATGAAACTTGAAAATTTTGAAAAAAAAAATAGTACAGGGGCGTAGAGGAGTGGTGCGGCTCGATCTGTAGAGGGGTGAGGAGCAGGGATACTCGGTTGGGAGTACGGCGAGGACTGGTGGTGCTCGCCTGGAAGACCCGCGAGGACGAGCGCTACTCGATCGACACCAGAGCGAGGAGTGTCGCGGCTCGCGACGTCAGTTCTCCAGCGACACAGGGGGCGCGAGTAGTAGAGCTGCTCGCCGGCGTCTTCGTAGAGGAGTGTTGCTGCTCGACCTCGTCGGCACAGAGGAGAGGCGCTGCTCGCCTGGGACTGAACCGAGGACCTGCACTGCTCGTTTTGGAAGGTAATTTTTTTTAAAATTCTAATATTGTGAATGATTTTTAAATGTTTTAATTTGTTTATTTTTAAATTCTAATTAATATTGTGAATGATTTTTAAATGTTTTAATTTGTTTTTTTAATTCTAATAAATATTGTGATTGATTTATAAATGTTTGAATTTTTTTGAATTGTAATAATGTGAATGATATGATTATAAATGTTTGAATTTTTATGTTATGAATGAGGAATATAACTGTGTGATATTCGTATGCAGTGATGGATCGACTGAAAAAAGCAGTGAAAAATGTATCACGAAGAGGAAGAATAAAGATCGGGGTACGTAGCAGCCTATGACGACCTCGTACCGTCGTGGTGTACGTGCTCCTGGTGAAGGGCCGAGTGATCCTGCCCCCCGCATGGAAGCAGCACGCCATTCATCGTTCCATCCGGGTCAATCTTTCAACGACCCGGCGTTTGAAGCACCTGCACCACCAATGGTAGCGGAGGATGACTCGGCGGTGTTCAATATACCGAGGAGACGCATGTCAGTGGTGTCATCATCCAGTAGTGCTTGGTCTGACAGATCACTGTACAGCACTAGCTACAATATCTCGGGGGAAGCAAGCCACCAGACTGCTCCGTTAGAAGCTCAGACGTCAGGCGGTGGTAGTTCATCACGTCCACCACGCCCATCACCCGCCCGTGCTGATGAGGACCATGTGATGACTGAGTGTTCGCCACATGCTGATGACGGTGGTCGTGGTGCTGATGATGAGGACTCACCCGACGTGGATGAGGAGCAGGATAATGAAGATGATAAAGTCATGGACCTCGACTAAGGTATGTTCTCTATCTTCTCCTGTATTTGATCATTTAAATCGTACAACGTTTTGTAAGTGTTGAATATTGGTCATTATATAGGATCGTGGGGTTTTGAGTTTCAAATCCCGTAGGGTGATGCTTACATGCTGGCCAAAAGATCAAGTAACCTGCAAAAGAGCAAGGAACATGCTTAATTATTCTCGTAAAGGGCACCTATAGGATATTACGATGCCATACAACAATATGTCCCTCATCAGTGCTTTTGTGGAGAGGTGGCAGCCTGATACAAACTCATTCCATATGCCATTCGGTGAGATGACGATTACCTTGCATGATGTGTGGATGATACTGCAAATCCCCATCGTCGGTCGTCCATTGATAGGGGAGATGTCGAAGGAGGTAATGGCTGATTGTCTTGATTTTGGAGGAGATGTCGAGACTATGACAGAGACACTGTTTAATACCGGTGTTGTATCGATTGCGAGCTTGTTGGAGCACTGTAGGGATGAACCTGAAGACCCAATGAAGCAGGCATGTGGTTGGTTGTATCATTTGATCGGTACCACCATATTAGCTGGAAAATCAAATGGTCGTCTGAGTCCACAGCTGTTCTCGTTAGTAGCTCCCATGAAGAAAGCTACCAAGCTTCGTAAATATGCATGGGGAGCTGGGACTCTTGCATGGTTATATCGCCAGCTTGGGATAGCCTCTCGTGCCGGCTCCAGTGGGATAGCTGGTTCTATGACGTTACTTGAGGTATGTGTCCTAATGTGCATCTAGTATATGATAACTCACTGAGTATTAATAATTGGTACTGCTTAATCATTCTAGTATTTTATATGCACAGTGCTGGATTTATACGTATTTTCCTACATTAAGACCAGCGATTAGCCCAGACTGGCGCTCTAATGATGATAGACCTTGGGCTCTAAGATGGGTGAAATCTACCTCTCAAGTGCAGGATCATCGTTCACTACAAGGCTATCGTGAGCATCTAGATGCTTTGACTGCTCTAAATGTAAGTGTTTGTAGTTGCTAACACGTTGAACCATTATTATTTTTGTCTTTCATTGTTGGTTACATCTTACTATTTATGTTCATTGTAGATTGATTGATTGCCCTACGGTCGGGATAATGTTAATGTTCATGGAGGGCGCACATGGTATAGAGGTAACATACAGGTTTTGGGGTTGAATGAGCCATACTTGCCTGGGCGTTGTATGCGTCAATTTGGTTACATTCAGGGTATCCCTGAACCTCCTATTAGACCCAACCCAAGGTCTGAAAAAAGAGGAAAAACCCCACCCTACACCTGTGTATACCCCCCCCCCCCCCCATGTATAGTTTGTGGGAAAACACTCCTAAATTGCTGCTTCCAGGGTATACGCCCACAAATGCGCGGTTGCATGCTTGTGACCCACTCTACCTAGATTGGTACACCAAGCATACACACCCGAAGATCCTAAACCCTGAGAGTTATCAGACCACCCTGGTTCATCGTCCAGATCCCTGTCTAGTAAGTCATATTTTCATAGTACTTCATTACATATCACTTTTATTTTTTATGTGTACTTACCTGACCAAGTGTGTTACAGCTACTGCATGAGGCAAGTGAGCTTGCACGCCCATACTACCAAGAGAACAATGCATGGGACTGGTCAAACTATCGTCAGGGGATGCCAGAAGAAGAACAAAGGGCTGCAACTCATGGTCTTGAGGATGTGTTCAGCTCTTTATACATATGGGATAGTTACCAGCGCCAGCATGGTGCACCCTAGTGGTTGTCATCTTGGATTTGGATGTAATAAACTTTAGTATCATCTTGGAACTATTTGTTGTCTTTCATTTTTATTTGGTGTGTTAGACGCTAGTACAATTTGTGTGGTTGTAGTTTTTTTCTGGTGGACTTGGTGATGGTGGAATTATTGCTGACAATGCTGGTGACCTTGTTGATTATATTTTGGTTGATTTTGTGGAAGTTCTTAGAACCGGTGGAGATAAGAAAAACAGGGGAGACTATGGCAAAAATTTTCTAGAAATGCATCGTTTCTGCAATGCCAATATGGGTGGTCTATATTCTTTGTTGGTCGTTGAGTGTTCTCCAGCAATGAGAGTGTCGAAATGAAATATCTAACATGTACCAAAGATTGTATATGTCATGAGAAATGAAATATATCAAAATGTAGAAATTCCTAAGAAAGAAAAGATGTGTGACCAACTTCAATCTAAACTCCCCGGAATGCCTTTGTTTCTGTTGAGCTTGCTGCCTGAGAGAAAGAATTGTGATAATGTTCCTCCTGGCACTGTTATTGATAATACGGTGTGTCACGAGAAATGAAATATATCAAAATGTAGAAATTCCTAAGAAAGAGAAGTCCCCGAATTCAAATCTGATGAATCACATAATTAAAAGTCAATAACTATAACAACACGTTTATTCCACGTCCAAACATCTACTAAAGATTATAAATCCCGAAAATTATAACAACACGAGAACTAACAAGATCAATTACGCAATAACCGATAACCTAATTATTTCCTAACCTTTGTCTCTCTATTCCCTGTGCTATTACATTACGTCTCATCTCATAAATTGGTTCTTGGTGTTGAAAATCATCATCATCGGGCTCAATAGGATCATAAATAACAAGTAATGGAATATGAGCGATGAAATCATTATACTCCATGTAATTCTCCATCATCCGGCGAACTGATGTGTCATTTCGTACATGAATAAAAGTCCACTCGTAGTCGCCTTCCAGCCCCAAATATACCATTGTTGTTATGTTTATTCTGCCGAGTAGGGACTGTAGTGCTCGAATTACTCGTCGTTGTAGATCCCGGAGATTACTAGGATATGGCATAGTAACTTCTACGCGTCTGTGCCCCATTCTTCTATCAAATTAAGCTCCATGACGACCAAAAGTAGCTACATAATTGACGTGCAAACAGAAAGGAAACTCCATTTGATTTTGAGAGCGAAATGGGAATTAAGGTATGAAGAGTTCAAGCAAGATGTAATTACACAGATTCTGAGAGCACAGGTTAAGGAATGAGTATGTTGGGACACTAATACCCACTTTTATAATATTTGAGTAACACTGACATGCCCAACGGCTAGTCAACCAGCTACTGAAAGGAAGCGTACCAAACACACCATGGAGAAGTTGATGATCCGGTACAAAGTGAATTCAAAGTTACCATAGGTAAATACTTTTGTCAAGAAAGGTACACGTACCAGGTTACCGTTTGCAGTACAAAGTGAATTCAAAGTTACCATAGGTAATTACTTTTGTCAGGAAAGGTACACGTACCAGGTCACTGTACACGTACCAGGTTACCGTTTGCAGTACAAAGTGAATTCAAAGTTACCATAGGTAATTACTTTTGTCAGGAAAGGTACACGTACCAGGTCACTGTACACGTACCAGGTTACCGTTTACAAGTGAATTCAAAGTTACCATAGGTAATTACTTTTGTCAGGAAAGGTACACGTACCAGGTCACTGTACACGTACCAGGTTACTGTTTGCAGTACAAAGTGAATTCAAAGTTACCATAGGTAATTACTTTTGTCAGGAAAGGTACACGTACCAGGTCACTGTACACGTACCAGGTTACCGTTTTTTTAACTTGTAACCTTGTGGCTAGTTCATGACCAACCTCTATATAAGGGATGCCTCCTCCATTTCATCTTCACACACTCACTCTCCATATTCTCGAAGCTCTCTATCTCGTAACTCTTTCCAAAAATTTTCGTAAAACTGTGCAAGCTCTCTCTCTAAACATGAGTCAATCTTCAGATTCCGATCATGAGTATGTTCCAGTATCAAGCCCAGTAAGTATTTAGTTCATTGTCTTTGTAATCATATTCACACTAATATTTCATATTTCAATATTCATCTAACATTCTCTCGACCCTTATTGCAGGAAAGTGACTCAACCACTGATTCAGATTGGGATGAATTTGATGAAGGCGTTCCAGATCATAATGCAGAGATATGACTACATGCAAGAGATGTATAATCGACCTCCGGTGGTGGACACAGGTTACTTATTTCAAACAAACCAGGCCTTTAAGTAAAGAAGAAGCGAAAGCTTGGGTAGATAGTGTTGGCCATCCCAACCATATCTACACCATAATTCAAAGTTCTCGGGCGGGCCAAGATTTCCACATAACATGTGAGAGGTATTGGAAACCACGAAGGACATCACGACCTGGTGTCATCAACCGGCGCAGATCATCTGGTTCAAAGAAATGTGGTTGTCCTTTTCGAATTAAGGGGTATTACACAAGCTACGGGTGTTTCTTGCAAGTGAGTCACGGATGGCATAACCATGATCTCGCTGAGTGGGCAGAGGGTCATTTTGTGGGAAAACGCCTGACTGAGGCGGAGGAGATTATGATCGATCAGAGAAGCAGAGTCGGTGTGCCACCATGTGCAATTTATTAAGAGCTCACAACAATCAACCCAGAAACTTCAGCAACAAGGAAAGACATATACAACCGGATTCAAAAAACAAAACTAGTAAATAGAGATGGTCAATCTATGGTGCAGACTCTGCTGAGTGAGCTAGACAAAAACAACTACTACTACGATTACACTACAGATCCAAGTAAGTCTACTCAGTATGTCTCAAATAACTTCAATCATTTAGGTTTCATATTAATTTGATAGATAACATGATTATATTTCACAATTTAGGGGATCAAACACGACTTGGGTCCATCTTCTTTGCACACCCTACCTCTAGATTACTGCTCCATGCGTTCCCGTATGTCATATGCATTGATGCTACCTATAAAACAAACATAGCAAAAATGCCTTTGGTTCAGTTCATCGGGATGACGAGTATAGGCAAAAACTTCAGCATTGCCTTCTCCTTTCTTGTATCAGAATCAACAGACATGTATGTGTGGGCACTTCAACAATTAAGGGACCTCCTCGGGCGGACTACAACCTCTACATTTATCACCGACAGATGTTTGGCCCTGATGAATGCCTTAGAAGAGGTATTTCCTGAATCTCATCATCTACTATGTCGGTGGCACATAAGTAGGAACGTTCAGGGGAAAGCCGAGACTTATATGGGTGATAGAGGAAGGCGGGCGGCTGCAGTCCGAATGTGGACTTCAGTTGTCTACTCGAGCACAGAGCAGGACTACAACGAGAGGTACGAAAATTTCAAGAATACATACCGAAGCTACCCACGTTTCATTACGTATGTTGCATCAGTCTGGGAAAATACAAGGAAAAATTTGTGGAGGTTTGGGTCAAGAATGTGTTGCACTTCGGCAACACAACGACAAATAGGTAAAATTGTTAATCTTGTAATGTTTAAGATAATACAGTGATTGTTATAGATTTATAAAACTTACTTAAACATTTGATAGGGTGGAGAGCGCACATTCTTCTCTAAAGGCGAGATTAAGGAGTGCTAGACACACTTTGGATGTAATCTTTCCAAAGATTAACGATCATGTGAATACAAGCATCCGGGAGTTAAAAAGGATTTTGAGGCAGCCAGGACAAAACACAGAAGAGAGCACATGAGGGTTCCAATCGCTGACTTGATCGGGAAGGTTAGTACCCTTTGCTTAGATGAGCTAGTCAAGGAGCTTGGAAGGGCGAATTATGTGCAAATGGACAGCTCAATCTGTGGATGTGACAAGGTAACCTCTCATGGATTACCTTGCACTTGTAAATTAAACTACATGCTGGATAGTGGTATACTATGCTCGAAGAGGGATATACATCGTTTCTGGTATACCCTAAGCTGGGAGAAACATGAATCGACAATTGATATGGTATCCTACATGGAGGAAGACCAAAATAGATGGCGAGACATAGCTTTTGAGGTAGCACAGTTAGATGATCCTACTCTGATGGCGAAATGTTACAGTCAAATCCAAAACTTCCTTCACCCAGATATGGTGTGCCAATTAGGAGAGCCATTGGAACAGGTTGGGATTGGCAGACCTACCGGGCCCTCAAGACCAAACTGACGGGAACCTTCATCTTGGGAGCGTAACCGACCAAGGGCAGGCCAGTCAGAAGGAGCGCCATCAAATAGAAGATCACGTAATAGAAGATCATCAAATCCGAGTTGATTCCTGCCCTAGACATGCCACATGCCACTACCAGAATTTCAACCCCAACCTATATCAATATATGACTAGGTATATTGATGTTCGTGGAGATGGGAATTGTGGTTTCAGGGTCATTGCTGACTACCTATATTCAAACGAAGAGAGGTGAAAAGATGTCCGTGTAGCATTGTACAATCACATGAAGAATCAAGCACCTGCGAATCAACAATACAAGGCCATTTTTAACGAAGGACCGTACAACGGCATGTTAAGAGCGCTTCATTGGAATTCAGGAGAGTCAGCACCTCCACAGAAATGGATGCACACGGAAATGGGGTTGGCGATCGCGACAAAGTACACTTCGATAGTAGTTTTCTACTCTACTATCTATGGGGGTGCGGCAAGTGCCACATACCTTCCGCTCGATAATTATACCGATCGTGATAGCCCAAGAGGAGAGATCCATATAGGAATTTGCCCCCAGGGTCATTTCATAAGGTTCGGCATGGTTGATGACTCCCCACTCCCCCCTGTCTATCCGCAGTGGTTCGTTTATAGAGATCCAAACACTGTCGGACCTTGGATTCATCAAATACAATCTAGGTTAGATAGTTGGATCAACGTTGTACCTTAGTTTTTCTTTAACTTAGTTGTTGTAACTTAGTTTTTCTATAAATTAGTTGTTGTAACTTAGTTTCTCTTTAACTTAGTTGTTATTTTACTCATATTGATCTAAATTTGGTTATTCAATTGTCTATTATTTCAAAAAAAAGTGTCTCCCCGTAACATTCAAACTTATTCAACTAAGTTTGCTGGAAAAAAAATTTTGTACTGCGAATAGTAAAGTATTTTGCTATTCGCAGTACAAATTAATTTTAAGTCAAATTAATAATATAAACACATAAAAATGTAATCCAACACTTTTTTTTTTTACAAAAAACATGTTCCTGTATTGATTCGAACAAAAAAGTAACTAGTAAAATTCGCTACTAATCAACTACAAACTACTTCAGTAAATTTACTTTCAAATATCATTTTTCGAAGAAAAAAAACACAGCGACACATTATTACATGCGTACAACGTCAAAATATAAATTAAAAAAAAAAATTGTACTGCGGTGATTAGTAATTTTGTACTGCGAATAGCAACCCCTTATATATATTATTAGGTGTACAATAAACATAACAATCTTTAAGTACATAGACTGGAATTCGCAATTTTGTAATCTGAGTTTGGTATGATATATTGTAGTTGTATAAGAAATATATAGTATTATTTTTCTTACAAAGATTTTTTTAATCGCTTGTAATTAATTAATAGACATGCCTTCACGTATAACAGAAGATAATACGACACATATATTAATAGACATGCATGTTGATTAAATGTGATGGAATACCCTAGCTAAAACCACTCTAACTAGTAGCACCGTGGCAAAACGAGAGTGATGCAGTACCTAAGACGTGAAATTAAAGCTAACATTTATATCTACCGTTACTACGCAGCTATTACTTATTAGTACAGCCTACTGATTATATTGGCTCACCTCGCTTTCCTTTTTTTTTTTTTTTTTGATAAAGGGGCTACAAAAGTAGCATAGACACCGGTGTGTGGTGTAATTAGGGTTCCTAGCCAGAACAGTCTCCCAAAAAACATACAGGGTCGATAAAACAGACAAAATCGAGAACAAAAGGAAAATCCCATCTGCTGTTGCAAGCAGGCCTTCATATCATCCGACGTTGCCAATTAAAACAGACAAAACACCACTCAGTTCCTTATTGATCCCCACCATTCCACCGTTTCTATCTTGTTAATTGTGCTGTCTCATCCCACTTCCTGTCCACATTGCCATATAGTCCACGATTTCCCCATTATTCCTGCGCAACAATAGCAGACAACACTAACAAACACCATCGAGGCTTGCATCACGCTTTGAACTATTTCTCAAAACAGGCTGCTACAGGCAGTCTTTCAGGTTGCCAGTACCAAGAGTACCAAGCCAAGAGAAAAGACAGACCATACATAGCAGACACAGCAACCTGATCAAAATAAACAAACTAAACAAAATAATCAATCGAAGAACTCAGCACTGCTGCTGCGCAACTCAATCTACTCCACCGAGAACCTCTGAATTGCTGCTGACTATTTTACACCAGCTCTTTGATGTTATCTGATGCTAGCAAAAATTAATAGATCCCATCATCCCTCATCCTTCAAGCCCCACTCCAAGATCTGAAATTTATTTGACAATGCTGCTTAAACGAGTTCTTTTCTACTTATATAGTATTAATTTATCGTTTCATTTTGAGGATGCCATGATCTCTAGCTATAAATAGTGCACATTCGGTTGCCAAAAGATTTATGCAAGTGCGCTCATCTCATCAACTCTTCCAATACGCTGATATATATATTAGCCCAGCAAAACTTGCCACCTATTCTTATTCCCTTTTTAGACGCACTACAGCGGCGAGTCAGTTTATTAATATAGCTTCATCAAGATATGGCTTGCGGCAGAAGTACAAAGGATTTTCTCATTGTTGGCCTTATAACCATCCTAGTAGCTTCCTACCATGCATCAGCTCGTCAACTTGTCAATCATCAGACAGCTAATGATCCAAGTGAGCTTTTCCTTTCACACCTGTTTTCTTTCTTTCAAATTTCACTTGCTTAGAAGCTAATATATATTAATTGGCACTTTTTAATATTGTTTTTTTATCTTCATTTTACCATTTCTTGAAATTGCGCAGATCACTTGAAGGATTCTAAAGCTTACACCAGCTACGTGAGCAGGGGTTATGTGTACTCAACACAACCTGATCATGACCATGACCATGGAGATTATCAACAGAGGATGAGATACAGAGGATACCCATACAGAGGTGGCGCCGGCGGTCGATATGGTGGTGTTTACGGTGGTTATCCCGGATATGGATATGGTTATCAAGGCGGTGCCAGCAGGTATCCATCATATGGACGTCCACTAGTTGGTTATCCTCGCTACCGCCCAGTTCTCGGCTATGGAGGCTACCTCCCTCCCAGACGGAATTAATGACATATAAAATATAGATCTCCAAGGAAAAATGTATACTCCAACTAGTTATGTTTGATCATTTGAAGGATATACACAGGTTGTAGTGAGAAATTTCGTTAAAAGTTGTAAAGCGACAAGAATAAAAGCAGCTGGCCGTTCAAGGTTTTTATGTCGGAAGGGCTAGCTAGTAAAGGTGTTGATGATGGAATCGATTGTGTTAATGGTAAACATTCTAATGATTTTATTTTCAAAAATTGTGAATTGGTCGTGGTCAACTGTTTACTCCCCCTCGTGGCAACTAATGATGATATTAACAAGTGCTTTCAAAAGGATATTTTACAGCTCAACACTACTACAGATTTTGTTTTTAAGTACAGTTTAATAGACAACTGTTATAAAATTCTAGTAGTCTTTGATGGATTTGTGCAAAATGGGTTACCAAAACATTAGATACTACAACTGTTATAACATTTGTTCTCTTAAAGTAGCTTTATACAACTGTTATACATTTGACAAATCTGGGCGTGCAGAGGGTTACTCTTTTTAGACCCAAATGACATAAATACCCTTATGATTCTAGCATATACCTTTGGTGTCCCTGTTTGGACAAAGCTGGAAACGTATACTGGGCACGGTATTCTCCCGCCCAGTAAATCCCTAAAATGCTGCTAAACCGATAATCACTTGCCTCCTCTTCTCTCTCATCGTGAATGCACCTCCAAACTGTCTATACACCTCTTATGTTCTAAATTCCCTAAATTTGGAACCTTATACCCTTGCACATCAGAAACTCCTGTGAATTAATCAGCTGCACTTTTCGTCATAGCCACCAAGTTTTTGCTACTGCATTGCTCTCGTTCCGTCGTTCCCGTCACTCAAATTCATTCACAGTCATCCACGTCGCTCCAACTCATTCGCGGTTGCCATCCCTGAAGCTCCTGTTCGTTCATGGTTGTCGGTAACCATCTCAGCTTTGGATGTGCTAAATCTGCTGCAGGTAAGAACCCTAATCACTTGACATTGTAGTCTAATTGTTGGCACGCCTAAAATTGTTTTGATTAGGTTTTTTATTGTGAAATACCATATTGTTGGTGGCAAGCTCGTTGTTGCACCTCAGTAGAACTAGAAGCAGATCAGGATAGACAAGTTTGGTTTTTCATTGATTGAGTAATATCATGAAAAGAAACCCTCCATGATGAACAAAGTGGCGACCGATTAAAAATCATTAGATAAAAATGCATTTATATAAAGAGAACTTTACTTTTTGAATCCAAATGAAAAAAAGATGTACAAAACGAAGAGGCATCTCTCTGACTGGTGATGTAAATGAGCGAAGACTCCAGTGAAATAATGGTTAAGGTTGTGGAGTATTAGTTTTACAAAACCACGTAGTAGGGATTTGCATATATTGAAAACACAGTAATATCCACCACATACATGGTATCAGTGAAATAATGGTTAAGGTTGTGGAGTATTGGACTCCATGACTTTCTTAACCTGTTTGAATACTAAGTGAGCAGTACCTCCTCTTCCCTAGAAGACAATTAGTGCAATTTTAAATTTCATTTCAATGATAAAAGTATCCAGCGACACTATCTGAAGAATACATTTAATAAGGATCATCTGTCGCAGCACATTGTCAAACTTGATGAAATACCCCAAACCTTTATGTGTTAATTAATTATGTAATTATTATTTTCTAATGCTAATTAAGTCCTTAAGAACTTTGGTGAAGAAAGTATAACCAAAAGCAAGAGGAAAACGCGTAAAAGTCACAAAACGTAAAAAACGCGTATTTAATTATCTTAGGAGGTACATAACCTTAAATAGGGTTATAAATATATTTTTATACCCTAATTACACACTAAGAACATGTGGGAAAAATTCCCAAAGAAAATGGATCCAAATAATGCGTTAAAACGCTAACGGAGTCTTAAAGCACGTTTTTCGAGAAAACCCGAAAACGTGACTTTAAACAGTTGAATGACCCCGTAAAAATTATAGTTAACCATATAACTATAATTAAACATCAATGAAAGTCTAATAACCATTAAAATTAAAGAAACGGAAAAAATCCGGAAAACGCCCCGGTTAGTGAATAGTGTCAAACGGGGACTTATGAGGTGTTAGTTGCTAAAAGACCAAAATGCCCCTCACTTATTTTTGTAAAAATCTGGCATCCACATGTGTGCCCACGTTTTTATACTTCCCCCTTCTACTTTTACTTATTCTACTCTATACACAAAAGACAAAATAATAAAGTAAAGCAAAAGTACAAGTTACTTTTTCATATTCTCTCTCTTCCATTTCTCTTCTCCCACGTTTTTTCTTCTTCCTCCCAGATCCTCTCTGCTCATTCCTTCCTCCAATGGCGATTTATACCCTCCTCCACAGCTCATGCCTTCTTCTTCCATTTCCAAGCCTTAAACCAACTCAAAACAACAAAAATATTACATAATCTTGCTCACCTCATCTTGGAGCTTCTTTCCCTCTTTTCGAAATATGAAAATATTGAATTTCAAATTGAAGAGAAAACACCATTTCCACTCCTTGTTGGTCCTAAGGTAAGAAAAGCTTGAAAAACCTTATTTTCCTAGCTTTTCCTTATGACCGATTTTTCCAGATTTTTGAACTCCATTGCTTTCCTTGTTCTATCCTTGTTACATCTTCAAGAAGTGTTGAAGCTTGATCATTTTGATTGCCAAAAAAATACTCCTTTGGAAGTTGGAAGGTAAACCATTCTCTTTGTGCCTTAAACACTCTCTTAAGTTTTAGGTTTGTTTCAAGAGCTTAAGTAGTCTCTTAATGCTCATTATTATTCCTTGGGCATAGGTCTTTAGTTTAACAATAACCCCATTGACCGGTTGGAAATCAAGAACAAAGAGAGGAGGAGGAAAGAAGGGAAAAAATGGACTTGAAGACTTAAGGTAAACACTTTACCTTGATGTCTATTTATGTTGTTTTCAAAATCTTGAGATGGGTAAATAAAATAATGAATCGAAAATTGTGTTGGAAGTGTGTTTGGTGTTGAGAAGAGGAGATTGTGATGATGTTTGATGTATTGTGCATTGTTTATGATTTAAGGGTCTAAGTGTCATGCATTTGAGATTAGTACATTATAATGTGTATAATGAGATTTGGATGAGTTTTTATGTGCTGGTAGAATCCTTTATGGACTTGGTTAGCTAAGCTTGAAACTAGTTAGCTTGTGTTGAATTATGAATATTTTGGTTTAGGTGATGAAGATGGTAAATTTGGATAAGTTAGTGTAGTTACGGAGTTATGCGAAATTTCTGTGGAAACCTAAGGGATTTAGGTGAATTGGTGAGTTATTATGACCTAGGGTTAACTAGGTGTTGTTAGGAATTGGTTTGGTTGGTTAATCACCTTGAGGTGTTGGTTGAAGGATGGAATGGAGTTAGGCAAAAATCTGTAGCAAGGATGAGGTTGAGAGTTGGTTTTGCTAGAAATGGACTAGGATGTAAGATCTCAGAACTAGTGAGTGAACTTGGATATTGGAAGTGCAATTTCTTAAGAATGAGTTGGAATGGTCAAAATGGTTGAGGATGAGGTAAGGGCTGTCAAGAAAATGTTGTAATGCACTAGTGTGCATAAGTGTTGAAAATGAGAGTAATAAATGTGTAGAATTGAACAAAAATTGAACAATGAGTTTGGTGATGATTTAGGGAGGTTTAGTGCATGTTTATGGTGTTATAACATGTTTAGAAACTTGTGGAAAGATTAGGAAAAGTTTGGGTGTGGATTAAGGTTGGAATAGGGGTTGAAAAATGGACATTTAGCAGCTTTTTAGTAGGGTCTGGGATCTAGCCCTTGTATAAGGTCCCAGACCAATCTTAAAAACAAGCCGAAAGTCAAGTTTACAGGTGGTCCGGGTCCTTAGTCCAGGACCAAGACCCGGACCAATGTCAAAAATAGGCCGAGAGTAGAAATCAGCTTTGGTCCGGGACCTTGGGTCCTGACCAAGTCCCGGACCAGACCAAAATTTGTCCAAAATGTGTTTTAAAGGCTTATAAAGATGGGGGATTGATTGGTAATGGTATTAGATGATGTTTAGGACTTGTTTGGTGACATATAAAGGTCATTAAAAGTGTAAACAAGTGATAAATTAAATATGAAAGTTGTGAACTTAAAACCCCCATGAGTAAAATTAAGATTAACGGGGAAACAAGGTTAACTACGGGCGTACCAATTGTTTACATACCGTATAGTCTTAATGTTAATAGGATCACTTGAAATGTTATCAGTGATTCGAGGATTATCCGAGGAACATATGATGGCACGTTAGAGTGAACCCTTGGTGACAAGTATGGTTTTCTTGCAACCTGTGTTCTACCGGGTTACACCGGCTTGTAAGCCAATGTGTTTTTCTGTATGTTTGCCACCTTGCAAGATAAAGCATGGAATAAGTTTACAGTAATTCAATTATGTGGCGTAGTTTTTCCGATACCGTTTAACCACGGATATGTGTTAAACCGTAGCTAACCGACTCTAGGATCACATAAGAGATCGGTATTTAAATGTAAACGTCCCAACCTACGGGGACGTTCTAACTACGGCTATTCATGTGTTATGTGTGGACTATTGTGTGTGTACATATATGTTACCTCCTTTGTGTGTATTTAACTAAGTTGTAACACCATATGGTGTCATGATGTGATAAGTTCCATAAGGGAACTTCTAACTAACGTATAATTGGGGGGTGAGGAATCCGGGTGTCCGATCGCACGCGTATGTATGGGAGTTGATATCTATATTTGATTCAACTCTCTCCGTTGTTCGGTTGTTTTCCTTCTTAGAATTTCACCTCCCACGAGCCAATAGCTAGCTCTCCTACCTTGACTATTATTTGGGGCTAGGGGGATTTATGTATGGTGTGCTCGGGTCTATATTATGGCGACACATCTAAGTAAAGTTATTGTGTATGGTGTGATCGGAGCTATATTATATCCGACACATCTTAAGTAAAGTATACGTTCTCTAAGAAGAACAGTAAGTTGTTATGTAACGAGCTCAACATGAGAATGAAAATATTCTCTAGGCTCTCATAAGTTGGCTAACTCTCATTTCGGACCGAGTCCTCACGAAACTCATTCTCGAGTTGTGTTGTGTATATGTTACTAAGTGATGTGTGTTGTTATGTTTGTGTACGTTGATCACCGAAATCAACCCCGTATTAATATAAGAAGTAATTGGTTGTAACCCGATTAAATGGGTAGGTGTTGTCTAATAAGAATTTAGCTCCATTAAGGTAGAAACCCCCAAGGGTCAAGGAACACAATAATGTGAACTAACAAATGTTGATGTGTTAACCTTATTGTTTGTATCCTATTGATTGGATATGTGTTTTTTGTAAGCATGATGTGTTTATAGTATTTCATGCATGCTCTAAATAAAATCAAGTGCATGCTCACACGACAATTAGTTGTGTGTGGCCCGGTAGTATGCGGGCTGCACGATTACCATACCAGCAAAGGTGCTGAGCCCCTTTGGGGCCACCCATTTCATTTCAGGTACAATGGAGCTAGTAGTCGTTCGGGAGTAGGACGGGGTGGCTGATTATGGATGGGTAGTTTATTTAGTTTGTTTATGTTGTTGTAAGTGGTGTAAGACCGAAGTTTGATATCGGTAATTGAATGTATAGACTCGGTACAGTTTGTAATGTAAATGTGTTTACTCAGTTTAGTTATGAAGTGGAATTATAATGTATAACGCTCGGGAATCTGGTCCATCAGACCGGTACATTGTGTAAGTAATGGCCTTGTTAGCCACGTGGGTGGCTAACGGCGTGTAACACCCAATGATTAAGTTAAGTGTTGTGTATATTATCCGCTGCTAATGGTTGTTAAGTGAGGAGTTTACAGATGGGGTGTTACACTTGAGCTAACTGAAAAACGATAGGCAAAATGCATGCTTCAGTGCATTGTATCAAATCTGGTAAAAATGTCCCAGGTTAAATAAAATGCCACAAGAGAGTAACAACCACCTGTAGACATATTGAAATGCTCCAAGTATTCTCGTTTCTTCACATGTTGCTTGTTATCCTAGCATTTTTAGAGCATCTGGTGCATGAATAGCCAAAATACAGTTGTCGTAAACTTCTTCTGAGTGGATCTCTGGCTTTTGTATTTCTCAACAAACATTCTCTGTGATGTTCATCTCTAAATGAAAGAGATCAGAGCACTTGCAAGAGAACTATTTGTAATGCAGATTCGAACATGTGAAGCTTAATCAGACTAAATAAGGCTAGCACAACTAACATTGCAATAGCTAATTTGAATCCAGTAAAATTCTTCAAACGATACTCAAACCAGCAAAGCAAACATATGAACAATATATACAAAGGAGTTAGATGATAATAAAAAAAGTTGATATGAGCATTTTAACATTCTTTGTCACCAGATCTGTACAAATAATCACACTGACCAGCTTATTGTGTTCCACCACTTCTTTCTCCAGCCCACCAGTTTGATAATCAATTCATTATCAGCGCACCATATTGATGTTTATCATTAGTTGTATCAGCTCTTATAGGGGCTCCTATTATTTATAATGATGTAGTTTTGTGTATTTTTTATGGCAATTTTGTGTTTATCACTAGTAACTTTAGGAAATTGCCTAGCATGTCTGAGCAAACTGTTTTTTGTTTAGTGACTTAGGTTGTTCATGTTGATGAAAAAATTGTGGATCTAATCTTCCTTTCCTTTGAATGACCTTAGGTTTGTAGCATACTGATAGCTTTCTCAGTTTGTCAATAATTTATAGGTCATTTGTAGGTGATCCCAGTGTGTATGATTAACTTTGTTTCATAAGTGACAACGTAATTGGTTTATGAGGCTTTCTATGTTATGAGTAACTGTACTCTTTCAAGCCTTATCTACTTATTTTTTCTAATCAGGATAATATCTCTTCAGTACCCCTTGCTTAGCCTTGAACTGATTTAACAGTGTAGTATATATAGTGCTGAAAGTAATGTTTGTTTGAAATGTGTGCTTTGTGATGAGAGTTTGATCTTACACATTTGCTCTCTGGGCAATTTATAGTGAACTCGTCACTAGGAACCTGAATAAGTTAAAAAGATACACATTCGCTTTCTGTCGCACCATGTGAAGATTGCAAGATGGAAAACTGTCGGTGGATATAACTTGTGTGATCATGTTATTTAATCAAGACACTGAGAATGTATTATGTTTTTCCTTTAATTGTACTAGTGTTTTTCAATAGCATCATTGGTTTTTTTTCTTTCAATAGTAATCATGATAGGGGTGAAAATACTCATGTAATGCCGTTTCTTGAAAGAAATGGAATCCTGTGTCACTTTCTGAAGACTTCCTTTGGTAATAAAAGGGAGGCATCGATTTTGGAATTGGTTCAGAATTCCGATTTTGTAGTTCTTGCCGGGTATATACAGGTAGTAGCGGACCTTAAAAATACTCAGCGTTTTTAAATTTTTCACTTGTTTTGGCTAAATGTTGAATATTGTTGTTTTTCTGGTTCACAATTCTCTCTTTTTCACTGCTGAGTAATGGTGTGTTGCTCTTGTTGAAAGAATATTAGGCTGCACCACAACTCGGAAGGGTACTGAAGTTATAGACATTCATAATTCACTAATGCCCACAAATAGCATTTTCATAGGAAATATCAACTAATTATTGTTGCAAAACCAATATAGTATTATATATGAGTCGTGATCGATCGATGATAAATATTTAGCATGTGATCTAAACTGGGATTAAGTAATATGATGATAAACAAATTAATTATCAATTTTTTGAGGTTTGATTCAGATTACCAATTAGAAGTACAAATTTATTTCTGGCTAAGTATAATAAAGTAAACAAATTTGGAGATGTAATTACCTACGGAATCGACGGAGAGAGGTTTGGCTTCATATGTTAATGAATACTGTACTTTTCTACAGTATTAACGACGACATATGCAAACATTTACCGACGGTCTTGGTCCCGTAGGTAATACGTTGAAACTGATACGGACTACCGACAGTCGACAGACTTTAGTTGCGGTGGAAAATAATTCAAACCAATTGTAAACTTTTAAGATGTGTCGTTTTGTTAATTTTGGGTGCCCAATGGACAGATTTTTGCCTAACTCTCATCACAAAGCACACATTTCAAACAAACATTACTTAAAAGTTTACATGCAACCTTACCTTGTCGAGGAAGTACTTCCAAGAAGCCAAATCTTCAGACTCAACTATAGCGAATGCAACAGGTATAATTTTGTTGTTTCCATCTTGTGTTGCTGCTATCAAAAGCTTACCTTTGAACTTACCATATAGATGTGTACCATCTATCTGCAGCATGGGTTTGATGTGCTTGAATGCTAAGATGCATGGTCCGAACGCCCAGAAGCATCGTTGGAAGAATTTGACTTGCGTTGTTTGAGTGTCATCTTCATAACCTGGAACTGATTTCAGATTAACAACCGATCCAGGTATTTTATGTTTTATTGCCATGAACAACCTTGGTAGTTGGGCATATGATTCAACCCAATCTCCGTACATCTTTCCTATTGCTTCGCACCTCGCCAGCCAAACTTTTCTGTATGAAACCGTCCTATTGTACTGGCCATGGACTTGTTCTATTACATCTGGAACACTCATGTCTGGGTTACGACTGATATGGGGTAGAATGGCCTCCGCAATGAAATGATAATTCATTTGTCGGTGATCTTGTCCGTCGGTTTGAGGAGTGCAGGAGTGTGGCCTCTGTTTTGTTATCTTCAATTCTGTCTCACCGGACAACAACACTCCCCTTATATAAAACCTACATTCTTCCCCACTTGCACATTGGACAGCATACGCTCAACTCGAGCTTTTTACAACACGAAAATCAAGATTATTTCAAATGTGAAAGTCTTTAACAGCACTAACCAGACTCTCCTTGTCATCGAACTCTTGGTGGACTTCAAAATTTCCTCCAGACTGCCATTGTGGAACACCTCGTCGTTCAACATCAATACTCATTGCGTTGATAGCATTCCAATCCACGTGATGATAGAATGGCACATCCGGGGCTTCTTGACTAGTGCCTTCATCAACATCTGGTTGATGGAGAAATTCTTCTGGTAATAGTTTGACTTCATCATCCGATGATAGATTATCATCATCCCCGGGCTCGTACAGGTCATCATCTTCATCATCATCGCCATCCATCTCCACATGAATCTCCATGCTCTGGGAGAGGTCCCAACTACACTTGTAGTTGTCAATCATTGCTTGAATATCTCCATTAGTGTTCAATTGAAGTGCAGAGTACACCATTGGGTTTCTTGAAAACAAATTTCGATAAGTCATCCTTCCTACATCGTATCCGCAACCTAGTTGACGAATGGCCTCCGTGACAGATTGCTTCAGCATTTCGATGGTGAAATTATCAGTGACCCGAAGGTGGAAGGTCTTAGTTTCTTGGTTCCAAGAGAAATAGAGGCTACCATGTGGATTGTAGGATAGCTCAGCATTAACGAAAATTAGACAAGGATACGCCATATGTTTGTGGAGTGATTGAACGAAATTAGGCAGTTGTATTAGCTTGATAATGTGGATATTTAAGAGAGTGATAGATCAGATTGAGAGGGAGGGAGAGAGAGCTGAATGCTGAGAAGTGGTGCAATTGAAGTTTGCCACAACCACTTCTATATATAATTAACGAAAAATGGGCACAACCACATTGGTCAAAGATTTGAAATAAAGCACTCTATAGACCCATTTCAAAAAGGAATGGCTGATATTAATTCGTGGGGTGGTGTGATAAGTGTCCAAATGAGCATGATTTATAGGTGTATTTCATATAATATATTAGCACTTTTCTTGCTCATTTCTCCACTTCGGTTAGTTTTCCTCTAGTTTATGTTTTATTGTTTATCTCACAAATTTATTGGTTTAACATGAGGAAAACCAAGCTGGGAGTAAAGTAGACGAAGAGACGAACGCATAGACGCAAACGGCTCAGAAAAGGAGTCCAAACGAAGAAACTAGAGCCAGTCAAAGTTGGAAGGAAAATAGGTCAACACATATTGCAACCGCCTGGTATGAGGCGGTTTGGGAGGCGGACAAGCTACAACCGCCTGGTATTGGGCGGTACCGCAGGCGGACGTGAGTAAAACTCGCGCGCGCAAGAAACATAGACACAACCGCCTCATATAGGGCGGTTCCACAGGCGGTTCTGAGGAGAACATAGACACAACCGCCTTGTATTAGGCGGTTCCACAGGCGGTCATCAGGCGGACAAGAGTAAATCGCGCCCGAAACAGTTTTCTTCTTCGCGCGCCGTCTGCAACTTACCTTCGCCGACTTCTGCAACTCGTCCACTGTCTCGACGCCTACCTTAATTCACGCCTGTCAGCTGTCTGTCCCCTGCAATAAGTGAGCAATCAATGAGCTCAATCCCTTCACGCGTCATCCTTCTTCATCTGCAATCAAATTCGTACGGATCCAAACCTCTATATAAACCCACGCCCTCTGCTCAAATAAATTCATTCCTTACACCACGAATTCACCAATCGATCCACGACCACTTCACCACCATCTCATTTCTCTTCTCCCGCCTTCTCCATTTTATTTATTTTACAGTCCACCAACTTCACCTCTAGCCCTACGTACACAAATAGCAGAGCGAGACGGAGTGATTACGGATGATTTCTATCATTCCTGTTTCTGTTATTCTATTTAATATGTTAGGCTAGTTTACGTACGCTCTGGGAATGGTTATTATATGTTTGTATTAATTATCCTATATTTTATTTATATACAGTTTGTTACGCTTAAAGGTTATCACGCACCCTTTTTAATAGATCTCGCGAATTTATTAAATTGCTCTACTAAGTCTATTTTGATCAGACCAGGTGATAAATAGACAGGTTAATTAAAGCGTAAAACTGGAGCAAGCTTTATTATGATTTAATGAGTTAGTATTCAGTTGCAAATGTAATTCCTCAAATACTCCTCTGCCGTTCGCAGGCTTTTGCTTGAACCTTGATTAGAACCTTGCATTACAGGTGAACGAGTTCTTATGAGGCTATGACTTAGTCCTTAAGATATTTACAGGAACCTTGCCAAATTATTAAACCGGTAGAGATAGCTTAATTATGCAGATTATATTAACCTGACCCAGAGTTCCACTCTATTTATCTGTTAACTTAGTTTATTTTATCTTTTCTTTTTATTTATTTTACAAGTCAATTAATCCCCCCTCTTGTGACACGCTTAGGAACTATTATATGTACATTAGTCCCACGGTTCGACATCCGGTTGCTTACATTTTCACTATACTACTGCGACCGGGATTTATTTGCAGCCCGACGTTTATTTTTGGGTTTTAATTTCTTTCTTTTATGTTAATTATACCTGTTCTAACCACTCACAAATATAACGTCTGCAAAATGGCGCCGTTGCCGGGGACTAGTTTATTCTAGTCCCTAAGCCCCGGATTATTCACTTGTTATATTAGAATATTTTGTTTATAGTATTTTTGTTTGTTGTTTATATTAATAGTCTTTTATATTTTTTGTCTATTTTATTTTGTTGTTTATATTTATTATCTTTTATATTTTGTTTATATTATTTTTATGTTTGTTTCTAATCATTTTATTTTCTAATCTTTTTCAGTAGTTTTGTTTTATACAGAAAAACACAAAAAAAAAAAATCTCTGTACGTGGCAAATGGAAGAAGCGTTTGAATTTTGGCAGGATTTATCCTGCTCCATATGTGGGGGAGCTCATGATTTTGAGGATTGTCTCACTTTTCAAGAGCAACTCTGGTTAGAAGATCAACCAGACTACCTGGAGAGAATCGCTCAACTACTAGAGCAATCAATGAGCGAAACAGTTCTTGAGGTAGAACACCCCACTACAGACGAGCCATTAATAAAGACCCCTCCCTCTGAAAATTACCGCTATTTTCCATCCTTCTCTATAATATACCCAGACAATGAGGATATTTACATTCTCGGAAATGAAGAGAAGGAATTGCCACCACCTCCCGCCAATTTATCCAAACAAAACGCCACTATCACTTTCAAAGAATTAACTTTCTCTGAAGATGATAACGAGCGTTCTTTCTACGAGCCTCACCTACAAAAGGAGGAAGTTTACATCCTCCAATTTGAGGAAGACAAAGCATCACCGCCGGGTCTTCTGTTAGAACTACGTTCCCGGCAATACCTCCTCAAACACCTGATTTTGTGGAGTATTAATTTTCTTATTTTATATGCCGAGGTAACGTTTTGTTTTGATCCAGGATAACGAGCAGGCGTCTAGCCAAATACGTTAAAGAAGGGCAGCTTCCCGGGAGGCAACCCGGGTGTACTTTTATTTTATTTGCTTTTATGCTCTTTTAATTTTCAAGTTCTCTTTAAATTTTATTTTTGCTAACTTTAAACCCCGTTTTTAGTATGGTTGCTTCTAGTGTCTTTTGCAGGTGCACCTCCATGTGGACACCGCAACCAAGCTACGCTACTTGAGGCTGAAGCTCAAAGTGTGGGGGGAACTCCTTTAACGACTAGCAAAAATAAAATCAGGGGAGCACCAGTTTCTTTTAATTATGCTTTTATTTAAATAAAAATTGCAGAGGAGCGTTTATGTGCTTAAATGTTTATTTGTGATCTTTGTGTTATCTCTATTTTATCTACTTACCGAAAAGGTCTTCTGAAACCTTCCCTTGTTTTTCTGGTGAACAATGAGGACATTGTTCAATTTAAGTGTGGGGGAGTGTGTCCTTTTCGGTGACATTTTATGCTAAAATGCTTAATCTCTCTGCTTATCTTGCGTTTGTCCAAATTCAAATATCGTGGACCCTTTTATGTAGGTTGTTCTCTTTAAGAATAAATATTGTTATGAATTGTAGGATAAATGGTACAAATTTTAAAATTTTGATTACTTTTGAGGAGCATTTTATATGCGGTGTGACCAAATAATCTGCAAATGGTTGGATTTTATTGCTCAGGGTTTCTTTCTGTCTTCTCTCTTAGGGATTGCTAAGAGGTACTTCTCTGTTAAAAAAAAAAGAAGAAAGAAAAATTAAATAAGGGACTTGTGAGACACCATTGGTAACCAACAAAGAGAGTTGAGTGTTCTTAAATACAAAAGCTTGATGCTTATCTATTATCTTCTCATCCCTTATGCAAAAGTGAAACAAATGCATGAATCTATTTTTCCTTTTGTTTTCTCCTCAATGCCCATTCTTGAGAGAAATTGGCCATGGTAAAAGTTCTCAGAGTCACCTAAAAAAAAAAAAACATTGAAGTACCTTGGATCATACCCCGAAACTCTATATTTTATTTTTACCCTGAGCACACCTATGCCACCAGCAGTTAATTTTTCACACTCCTCAATAAGTTAAAAAGATCATGTTTATCCTACCCTTCATAATAATATTTGTTAGTATTGAGCATTCCTTACTTACTTGGGTACGTGATTTTGCTTGAGGACAAGCAAAAAGATAAGTGTGGGGGTGTGATAAGTGTCCAAATGAGCATGATTTATAGGTGTATTTATAATATATTAGCACTTTTCTTGCTCATTTCTCCACTTCGGTTAGTTTCCTCTAGTTTATGTTTTATTGTTTATCTCACAAATTTATTGGTTTAACATGAGGAAAACCAAGCTGGGAGTAAAGTAGACGAAGAGACGAACGCATAGACGCAAACGGCTCAGAAAAGGAGTCCAAACGAAGAAACTAGAGCCAGTCAAAGTTGGAAGGAAAATAGGTCAACACATATTGCAACCGCCTGGTATGAGGCGGTTTGGGAGGCGGACAAGCTACAACCGCCTGGTATTGGGCGGTACCGCAGGCGGACGTGAGTAAAACTCGCGCGCGCAAGAAACATAGACACAACCGCCTCATATAGGGCGGTTCCACAGGCGGTTCTGAGGAGAACATAGACACAACCGCCTTGTATTAGGCGGTTCCACAGGCGGTCATCAGGCGGACAAGAGTAAATCGCGCCCGAAACAGTTTTCTTCTTCGCGCGCCGTCTGCAACTTACCTTCGCCGACTTCTGCAACTCGTCCACTGTCTCGACGCCTACCTTAATTCACGCCTGTCAGCTGTCTGTCCCCTGCAATAAGTGAGCAATCAATGAGCTCAATCCCTTCACGCGTCATCCTTCTTCATCTGCAATCAAATTCGTACGGATCCAAACCTCTATATAAACCCACGCCCTCTGCTCAAATAAATTCATTCCTTACACCACGAATTCACCAATCGATCCACGACCACTTCACCACCATCTCATTTCTCTTCTCTCGCCTTCTCCATTTTATTTATTTTACAGTCCACCAACTTCACCTCTAGCCCTACGTACACAAAATAGCAGAGCGAGACGGAGTGATTACGGATGATTTCTATCATTCCTGTTTCTGTTATTCTATTTAATATGTTAGGCTAGTTTACGTACGCTCTGGGAATGGTTATTATATGTTTGTATTAATTATCCTATATTTTTACTGGTTTTATTTATATACAGTTTGTTACGCTTAAAGGTTATCACGCACCCTTTTTAATAGATCTCGCGAATTTATTAAATTGCTCTACTAAGTCTATTTTGATCAGACCAGGTGATAAATAGACAGGTTAATTAAAGCGTAAAACTGGAGGAAGCTTTATTATGATTTAATGAGTTAGTATTCAGTTGCAAATGTAATTCCTCAAATACTCCTCTGCCGTTCGCAGGCTTTTGCTTGAACCTTGATTAGAACCTTGCATTACAGGTGAACGAGTTCTTATGAGGCTATGACTTAGTCCTTAAGATATTTACAGGAACCTTGCCAAATTATTAAACCAGTAGAGATAGCTTAATTATGCAGATTATATTAACCTGACCCAGAGTTCCACTCTATTTATCTGTTAACTTAGTTTATTTTATCTTTTCTTTTTATTTATTTTACAAGTCAATTAATCCCCCCTCTTGTGACACGCTTAGGAACTATTATATGTACATTAGTCCCACGGTTCGACATCCGGTTGCTTACATTTTCACTATACTACTGCGACCGGGATTTATTTGCAGCCCGACGTTTATTTTTGGGTTTTAATTTCTTTCTTTTATGTTAATTATACCTGTTCTAACCACTCACAAATATAACGTCTGCATGGTGGGTCAGAGATATTATTGTTGCCCACTAGAGGACAATAGTCTGAGTCATAGAGTGTACAACATTAGTTAGATCTCGAATGTCTTTTGTAACCACAACAGCGAAACCTTGTAACCTCTAATTGAATCTGGTCCCGGTCTTTGACCCAACAATTCTTCACACAAATCTGCAACAGGCTGATTCATCCGAACAACGACAGCATCTCCTTCCACCTTCAACCCAAACAAATGATGTACATCTTCCAGAGTAATGGTTGCCTCGCCAAAAGGCATCATGAAAGTGTGAGTCTCTAGTATCCATCTTTCAACAAGTGCGCTGACGATGGCATTGTCAGCCTTGATTCTAAAAAATACTGGCCCCAGAAAACCAGCTTCGCTGATGTAATGATGAAGTGCATAGTGTGGAAGCTCCACTTCCAGATTTCGGGACCGCAGCTTCCTCTCAGTGTATTTTGGATTTTGCATTACCTACAGGCCATGGTTAGACAATTTAAGGTTATGATCCAATATAAATATTGAACAAAATATACTAAAGTTGAACGGCGTATCAACGTACCGGATCATCTGAAAAAAGAGCTGCTGATATGTGAGTGGACTGGTATGTGAACAATTCATTGTCCTCGGGTCCCACCTCGGCAGCTTGGCGCTGGAATTGTTGAGCCATCTACATAAACAATAACATATAAACAATTAAGAGAGATAACAAGGACTAAATTGTAATACATATGTTATAAGAATCCATAACAAGAACGACTGGATTTTTCATTCTTTTTGAAACAAGTAAGAGTAACAAACCTTCGCTAGCTTGTACAGATTAGGACACAATCAAAGACCTGCATTTAAAAAAAATTACATAACATTATAATAACATTAACATAAACAATTAGTGCATAAAACCACCAAAATTGGTGATTTTGTAACTCATAAATTAAATGGACAATTTAATTACGAATTTAAATTATATTAATGAGCATTATAAATGCAAAAAAAATGGCACAAAACTATAATAACATTAACAAAATTAATCAATGCATAAAACCACCAAAATTGGTGATTTTGTAACTCATAAATTAAATAGACAATTTAATTACGAATTTAAATTATATTAATGAGCATTATAAATGTTAAAAAAATGGCATAACACTATAATAACATTACCAAAATTAATTAGTGCATAAAACCACCAAAATTGGTGATTTTGTAACTCATAAATTAAATGGAAAATTTCATTACGAATTTAAATTATATAAATGAGCATTATAAATGTTTTAAAAATGGCATAACACTGAAATAACATTAACAAAATTAATTAATGCATAAAACCACCAAAATTGGTGATTTTGTAACTCATAAATTAAATATACAATTTAATTACGAATTTAAATTATATTAATGAGCATTATAAATATTTAAAAAATGGCATAACACTATAATAACATTAACAAAATTAATTAGTGCATAAAACCACGAAAATTGGTGATTTTGTAACTCATAAATTAAATGGACAATTAATTACGAATTTAAATTATATTAATATGCATTATAAATGTAAAAAAAGAAATCATAACATTATAATAACATTGACATAATTAATTAAGGCATAAAACCACCAAAATTGGTGATTTTGTTACTCATAAATTAAATGAACAATTTAATTACGAATTTAAATTATACTAATGAGCATTATAAATGTAAAAAAGAAAGCATAACATTATAATAACATTGACATAATTAATTAAGGCATAAAACCACACAAATTGGTGATTTTGTAACTCATAAATTAAATGGACAATTTAATTACGAATTTATATTATATTAATGAGCATTATAAATGTTAAAAAAATGGCATAACATTAACATTAACAATTAATGCATAAAACCACCAAAATTGGTGATTTTGTAACTCATAAATTAAATGGACAATTTAATTACGAATTTAAATTATATTAATGAGCATTATAAATGTTAAAAAAATGGTAAAACATTATAATAACATTAACATTAACAATTAATGCATAAAACCACCAAAATTGGTGATTTTGTAACTCATATATTAAATGGACAATTTAATTACGAATTTAAATTATATTAATGAGCATTATAAATGTTAAAAAATGGCATAACACTATAATAACATTAACAACATTAAATAGTGCATAGAACCACCAAAATTGGTGATTTTGTAACTCATAAATTAAATGGACAATTTAATTACGAATTTTAATTATATTAATCCGCATTATAAATGTTAAAAAAATGGCATAACATTATAATAACATTAACATTAACAATTAATGCGTAAAACCACCAAAATTGGTGATTTTGTAAATCATAAATTAAATGGACAATTTAATTACGAATTCAAAAATTTTTAGTGAGCATTATAAATGTAAAAAAAATTGCATAACATTATAATAAGATAAAGAAAATTAATTAAGGCATAAACCCACCAAAATTGGTGATTTTGTAACTCATAAATTAAATGGTTAAATTAATTACGAATTTAAATTATAAAAGTGAGCATTATGAATGTAAAAAAAAATTACATAACAAAATAATAACATTAACATAATTAATTATTGCATAACATCACCAAAAAAGGTGATTTTGTAACTAATAATTTAAATTGTTAAATTAATTACGAATTTAAATTATATAAGTGAGGATTATAAATGTAAGAAAAATTACATAATAAAATAATAACATTAACATTATTGATTAGTGCATAAAATCACAATTTTGGTGATTTTGTAAACAAATTGCATACAAAAATAATAACATTAACATATGTTGGGAAGAATACTAATATGATAAAAATATATTAGAAGAACTAATAGAAGATAGAAGAAGTAATTAGAAGATAGAAGAAGTAATTAGAAGATAAAGAAGTAATTAGAATTTGACAAACAAATAAAAAACACAAAAAATAAGTACTTTAATAAACATAATATTTAATCATAAATAAACAATACAAAAATTGAAAAAAAAGTTAAATATTGCAACTTACTTAATGAAATTCGGAGGTTAGAAGATTGTAGAAGTTGGGAGAATGAGAGTTGAAGAATTGTGTGGAGAATGGGGGAAATCGGGGGAGGTTTTTATAGAGTTTTCCGCCTGCTGGAAACCGCCCCAACCCCAGGGCGGCTTCAGTGCAATCGGCGGATAACCTTATCCGTCCAGAATCTGAATAAAATCTTGATCGACGGCTCTGATTGGTTGTCGAGATTTTCTGGATGAGGGGGAAAATTGCAAAGAAGCCGCCCTCGCTTCAAGGCATCTTTCGGCATTTTTGCCTAAAGCCGCCCCAGACCCAGGACAGCTTCAAGCAGAAAAATGCAGAAGCTGCCCTGCTACCGCGGCGGTTTTTGACAAACTACTCTAACCCTAAGGCAGCTTCTTCACACAGATTTGGCACGTCCACGTAAGTTTTATCAAAAATAACCACCGCATATTTTTACGAAAATTTTCCTTTCCATCGGTAATTGTTTTTCCATAATTAAAGCCCGACCGGGCTCTTTCTTCCTCTTCACTCTCTACGCTACCCTCTTCAATCGAAGTTACCCTACTCAATATTTCCTACCTTGTTCAACCCATAATCGTGCTCATCCTTGCTTCTTCCCTTTCTTTCTTCGTTTAATTTGGTTTCTCCACCACATTGTCAAGTAATAGCAACGGCGACCGGAGGAGTTTCTGCCAACAAGCTCAGACACGGTAAGACTGAATTTCACTCTCAGTTCTAGGTTTTAAGTCCAGTTCGATTTCTTCCTTTGACTAAGAAAACCTAATCCAACCAACGGTGACCATTGAACTTCGTCATCAACTAGAGCTTTGTTCTCAAAGAAGTTTGAGGAGATCGGTGGTCTTCTTCTCTCTGAATTTTGGGAACCCTGTGTTGGTATGGTTCCAACTGAATCCGAAATTCTTCCCCAAATCTGTCTATTTGCTTAAGTTAAGCTCTTTCCTGCTTGTGTGTCTTCCGTAATGGCTGCATTTGAAACAGAAATTTTATTTAAGCAATGGCTGTGAATGTGTGTTTCAAATTCTTCCCAACTGATCATATGTCTCGATTTTGTATTGCGGTTGCACTAAGTCTCTATCTTTAATGGAGGCCAAGGCTTTCGATGACTAATGTATGAAAGATTTCATTGCCAGAGTCCAAACAGATCCTGCAGTTCTGTTAACTATAACCTTGTGAAGTTCAATGTGACTGACATGTAACTGTTCTGTTAGATGCTTTCAAGGTTTTAATTGGATAGGACATTAACATTTATCAACTATCTCTGTAGGACTTTGCCTAAGATATCCAGTCAAGATTTTGAACTGATGTTTGATGAGCTTCACGATTCTCGTGATTTCAAGGTAATATTCATCTTTAAAACATCATCTATGAAAAGATAATTCTATTTGGAAACATCATTGCTTGTATTCTTGTTATCAGTTTAGTAGCTGTCATCGTTGAAACAGCAGTACGTTCCTACTCGAGTGTTGCGTTTGTCTTTTCTTGATCGCACTAAATCTCTTTTGTATTTTACAGTGACATTCATGTTATTGTCTAAATTTTGAATCATTAGGCAATTCTATCCTCTAGAATTATTGATCGCACTTCTCTATCACCTCTCAGGGCCTTCTATAGACTCATTGTGCTGTCTTGTCTTGTGACGCCCTTGGTCTTTGTCCTCATTGGAACTTGTGCTGTGATTCTCATTGAAGTGCAACAACTCGGTTTGAAGAAAAACTTAATACGTACATGCTATGACGTTTAGGAAACAATTTTCAAGTTAACATAATGGGACCATATTGATGAGGAAAAGCCTGAAATTTAATATGCTTTCTCGGACATGGATATGATGAATATTATATGAATCTAATGATTAATATTTGCACTGGAAGCCTCGCCGAGAACAAATATGCTGGACAAGTGTGTATGTGTATGTGTAAATTAATTTTATATATTCCTAGCCAGCTGGATCTCTTACTTCCATTTTCCAGATTGCTTATGTTTGATAAACTGCTCAGATGTATTTCTCTTCTTGTCAGTATATGATTGCATCTTTTTCCTAGTAGCTTGAATGAAAGTGCGAGACTAGATTGTATTGAGTGCACATTAATATTCTTCTTTGTGTTTTGTGGTTATAGCTGGATCTAGAGGATAGTACTGCATAAGAGGTTTGGCAGACGGTTGAAGAGGGGGCTGAAAATATTTCATAATCGGAACCGGTAATATACTTGAACTTATCTCTGTAATTTTGCAACCCAAAGTGGCGTACTTGGAAGATACATGCTCTGCTGCATCTCTTCATTCTTTTCTGACTTGTGGTTATGCGCCTCTGCAGAGATAAGTAGGTACTGCTGCACCTCTCGCAAATCAGATTGAAGAGGGGGCTGAAACATTTCATAGTCGGAACCGGTAATATACTTGAAACTTATCTCTGTAATTTTGCAACCCAAACTGGCTTCCTCTGAACATACATGCTCTGATGAGGTTGTCCTACAAAATTGACTAACAAAGAGAAAGCAGAGCACTACAGTGTTTTCTGAGTTTTGATAATGGTCAATGTAGGCCTGATTAATGTTGCTGCTACAGATGTTTGTTTCAGAAGTTCCCTCCTCAACCATGATCTGTTTTGCTTCAGTTCTATTGTCTGTTTAAAGCCTCGATATGAGCATGATCTGTTTTGCTTCAGTTTGGTTCTGATGAGGTTGTCTTACAAAATTGACTAACAAAGCGAAAGCAGAGCACTGCAGTGTTTTCTGAGCTTTGATAATGGTCAATGTAGGCCTGATTAACGTTGCTGCTACAGATGTTTGTTTCAGAAGTTCCCTCCTTAAGTCAACCATGATCTGTTTTGCTTCGGTTCTATTGTCTGTTCAAAGCCTCGATATGAGCATGATCTGTTTTGCTTCAGTTTGGTTTTGATGAGGTTGTCTTACAAAACTGACTGACAAAGAGAAAGCAGAGCAGTGCAGTGTTTTCTTTGCTGCATAAGCAGTGCTAACATCACTAGCATGAAAAAAATAATGAATAAAGATGATAATGTTTTGTTTCTTGTTCTCCACATAAGCAGATTATGTTATTTATTGGAATTCAACGATCAGCATCTCATCTTATCCCTTTTCTAGTGCCGCTTCATGCAATTTACAATTGCCTCTTAAACCAGCCATTGCATTCCCATAAGTAGACCTGGCAATTTGGGTCGATGGGTTGGGTTGATATCAACCCTAATCTGACCCATTTAAAATATCATCAACCCAATCCAACCCAAAAATGGATGGGTCAGAGAATCATACCCTAACCCAACCCGTTTAAAATCTTTCAATCCTAACCCAACCCGCTTAAAATCCTTCAACCCTAACCCAACCCACCCAACCCATTTTTAAGCATACAATAATCTAGATGGATTAGGAGTAGAAATTAACATCCAGTGCGAGTTGGGACACAAATTAGGATGAAACAAAAGAAAGAGAAGTAGTCTTGCTTGATCAATCCAACTTTAAACAAATTTCATGTTATGCGAAGAATCTAGAATACTGCGGGGAGGCTTATGTGTACAAGTGGTTCTTCGAACTTGGAAATTTCCCATGAAAAGAATAAGTCGTACTTTATCGGTAAGTTTATTTTTATCATCTGAATCTAGAGCTCTACCTTTGTTGGGCAGGAATCCTATATAGATATGCACATGATCCTAGTGCCCTTAATAATAAAAACAAGGAACAAAAATGAAAATCTTCATTATACATTAGAGAAATACACTAAAGATAAATCTTCTAAAGTTAGAAATAATTTAAAACTGAGTGCTCAAAGCCTTTAAAAACCGAGTGCTCATGCTTGAGAAAAGTACAATCACAATCACTTAACCGTTACCCATAGTTGAGTAACTTTTATGCAGCAAGCTATCCGCACTGCTGGCTTCAGAATTCACTGAGAGATCTATAATCAATATCCTACTTACAAAAATATATATCACCTACTTTTTTTCACCATTCTAGATAATCTAAACATACCTATGTTCTCAAGAACGTAATGACAGTGAGAATAAGAAAAACAAACCTTGAAAGAGATGAAGAGCGACATAGACATTAACAACGGCGTAGAGAATAAAGATTGATATGAATCTGCAAGATGAGAGCATTAGGGTTTTCAACATTATGTTAAGGTTTGGTTGGACCCTTTGTTTGATACGCAGCTGGTTGAGCCATCTGTTTAGTTAAGATTATGTGATATTATTAAAGGTTGGATAGTCCAACTGCATTTGGACTTAAGACTAAGGTGTAATTTGATCTGAAAATAATATATATACATATATGTGAATTAATATTTTTATTTTTTATTATTAACAAATATATTTTCGGGTATTGAGTTGGCTCATGGGTTTAGATCTCTACCCTACCCAACCCATAAAATTAGCCTATTACCCTTACCCAACCCAAAAAATTAATGGGCCAATAATCATGACCCTAACCCGCAAAAGTATGGGTTGGGTTCGAGTTGGGTTTTGGGTTGGGTCAAAATTGCCAGGTCTAGGACTAGTTGGTCCCTCTCTGGATTTCTCCTCTGACTTTTCCTTGGGTGAGTACCCTAACTCTTGATCTTAACCCTCCCCTTCTGGTAAGAACGACGAGTCATCACCACCACCTGAACTTCTAATCCGGTCCAGTTTTTCTCTGTAGCTCCACCACTAGGAAAGTGGACGTCTTTTCTGATATAATCTGCTCTTTTGCAGAACAGTCGCTTAACTATGTAAGAGATTCGTTACTTTTTTTTAAAGATTTGGGCTTCATTTCATTGACACTCCGGCCTTCTGTTTATGCAGACTAGAGACGAATACATTGTATTTTTTCTGTCATTCTTCTGCCGTTATTGTGTTTGGCTCTAATCACAAGCCATTCGAAGTTGAAGAAAGAGTAAGCGTTTTGGGTGTGACATCTGATCAAAGCGAAGGACTTGGATTCTGCGCGCTTTGATTCGTTTCGATCGTAGATCGTTAGCAATGGAAGAGGAGGCGAATTTGACGACGTCCAGTGGCACCTTCTCCGCTTCTGCTGGTAAAACGGTAGAGGAATGCCAACTTATGATCCTGAAAGCTTTCAGAAGTAATCATCTGTTGAACCCAGTCTCTCTTTCTCTCTGGTTATCCCTGAATTCTGGGTTTAGGGTTATTGCTTTGTCAACTTTTAATAAAAACCTCTAAAGTTCATCCTTTTTTCGGAGTTTGTGTTGCAGCTCCTATGGTGAAATTCATGAAGGAGCATTTAGAGAAGGCAGGTTGTATCATGGGAGAAGGATTTATTAGAGCCGTCAAGTGTGATAAACAGATTGGTGGTGGCTATATGCCAGGCCAAGGGGTATTGCTCTCGTTCCCTTGTTCACATCTTCTCCCATCTAAGAACTGATTTTGCTACAGTTTTTTAGGAACTATACTTTGAACTTTGGTAATCATTTTATCCAGATACTGGTATGTATCAATCACATGAATATGCAAGATGATGTGAATCAAGTGTTGATTCACGAGCTAATTCACGCCTATGATGAATGTCAATCTGCAAACTTGGATTGGGCTAATTGTGCTCATCATGCTTGTAGTGAGGTCGTTCCCCAACTAAACCTTATTGTGGCATCCTTCAATATTACATGTCTGATTGTTGCCCAAGATTGACCCGTTCTGCTTCTTGCCTTTGCAGATCAGAGCTGGTCATCTAAGTGGTGATTGCCACTTTAAACGCGAGTTATTGTGTGGCTTTATGAAAATGAGAGGCCATGAGCAAGTTAGTTTTCTCTCTTTTTCCTTCTTTTGTTTGTTTGGCTTGAGTTGTTTTGATGAGCCTCTATATCTCCATGAGTGTACATTATCGTTTGAAACAATGCAATGGAAATAAGTTATTTTTAAAAAGATGGTTATAGTAAGTCTGATGCTAAAACCTGGGATGATTGATGCAAATGCTTGCACAACTAGGAAAAGTAAGAGCGATGCTAAAATGTTGCATGATAGCTGCAAATAGCTTCATTCTTGCTAAATCAATAATTCCTAACTTTTCCCATACATGTTTCAGGAATGTGTGAGAAGAAGAGTGATGAAATCCATGGCGGGTAATCCTAACTGCTCTGAAGCAGCTGCTAAAGACGCAATGGAAGCAGTCTGGGAAACATGCTATAATGACACAAGACCGTTTGATCGAGCCCCCTAAAAAAAGGGGGAAAAAGCTTCCTCCATGGTGTATTAGTTCTGTGAACTAACGGAGAACGATTGTTATACCCATTGACTTTGGATTCATTGCAACTGAGTGTATTAATGTAGGCGTTATTCTTCACTATAATTAGTTTCATTTTGCATCGTGATTTTATAAGTGGCTTCCCAAGTTTTGAAGAACTATATAATTCAGTTGTTAGACATCAATTTTTGTGTTGTAATGTGTAGTTGTACTCAGTCGAGCTATGTTGGATTGATTAATAATAAACCACATACCCTTCTGCTTTTAGCATCTAATTGAATTGAATTGAATCAATCTTATTCTTCTTGGCTGGGCCTGCTTTAGTGCCAGTGGATGGGTCTTCTGCTGACCAATTAATTGTAGTGTCTATTGCTATTCAGTCATATGCTTGAAGGGGGTTCCATAACTACTTGCTCTTCTCTTATCCAACATACGTGCTCTTTATGTATGAACTATTAAGCCCTCCCAGAGGTGGGAACTCACTGCTACCCCTTTCTTCTGGGAAGCTGTACAAGTGTACTTGGATTTCAAATTGAAGTTCAAAAGCAAAAGGAGGGGTGGGCTCCATCTGGATATGGTGGATGGATGATGGCCCATAGTGAATGCACATGACTACAAGCTTATAGATGGGTATGTTCCCCTTTCTTTCTTCAAAGTAAGTGTCTTTACGACTCATAAAAGAGACAAAGAGCTCTTAACATGCTCAGCACGTTCGCCTATGAGAATTTTGTCTTTAGATTTTCTAAGATCCTACTTTATTATATTGCATGCCTATACCTTTTTTATTCTAGATTATACTCATATCAAAACTTTCATTCCATGCAATGCTATGCCACTTGCTTTAACTAGACCTTCTCATCTTGTGCCGGGACAATTGATCATATACTTCTGTGTTTCTGGGGGGGGGGTGTGAGGAGGAGCTTAGATGGGGGATATGGTGATCGTGATGCTGAAACTCTTGGTACTCTTCTCACTGTACAATCGTGACTAGTCACTCGCTAGGCCTTTACATACAGGTGCTGTATCATAGCTTCCATTTTTGTCCTTTTTTAAAATCTGTAAACTGAAAGGGAAAGATGAGATTAATCATCTGTTCGTGGTTTGTGTTTATGTAGATTTAAAGACAATGGTCAAAATTCAGCAAAGGAGGGTGAGTGAACGAATTGACAACAAAGATGACCTGCCAGCAAGCTCTTGGTTGTCGGAGGACTACACACTGGCTCATAGGCGCCGGTCTGTACACAATAAGTTGGAAAATTAATATGCTTAGAAATATCATGATGTAGGATGGTCTAAAGTCACCTCTCTCTGAGGTGATAAGACAACAATAAGAAGAGTCATGCTCTGTGTATATAATCCTATTTTGACATTGTTTTGGTTCTATTGTTACAAGGGGTAGGTTGTGAGTAGTTGAACTATTGGCATGGCATTAGGTCAATCTAACCTCATACTTCTTCCAAGAAACCCAAGAGAATTTCTTTTGAATTGGAGGGTGTCGCTTGCAAAGATAACTCAATGGCACTTGGTGTGGTGGATCTGGTGGTGGGTAAGCTATATGCATGAAGTTCTGAAGAGGAGTATGTATGTATACTGATCTGCCATTACGGCCCGAGAGTAGTTTCTTCTCTATTAAGTAGGTCTCACCTGTGTGTTTCTCCCCTGTTTATTAGATTATTATGTATTGTTCTGTAATCATTAGTGGAAGAGTTCTAAATGCTCCTACGATGTATGTGGTCGATAATGCCATATGTGATGCAAACCGTTCATGTTATCAGACCGGATTGATTGTCTCCTAGAATGAATTGTACAATTGGGTTTGTATACATGAAACACCTCCGGGGTTTGTAGTGGTTCTTAAACTTTAGTGGCTATTCTTTCTGGGTATCAGTCTTTTGGGGGGGAGGGTTCTCAACTTGGATCATCAAAAATTGACTTCCATTACCGTATTGTAACACCCCTACCGCTAATACTGTCATTACCGTCTAATCTCCTTATACATCCATACTCACGCAGCGGATACATACTTACACAACAGTGGGTGATACAATGCCGTTAGCCACCCACGTGACTAACAAGGCTACTACTACTACTACATACAGCATCGGTCTGATGGACCGGAATATCCGAGTACTACACACTTACAATACATGCTCCAATTACCAAAACAAATACTAGAACTTCCCATTCATTACAATACTCCATAAGTTCAATACAATATAATACACCGAGTTTACTAAGATCCTTATACAAATACAACACCTCTTTCAATTTCATAAATACTCATTAAGAGTCTAACCACTACCCATTCCTCACAAACTACTTACTTTCTAAGTACCAGGGGTGTGCCACTTAGTACGCTTCTACATTCTACTTCTAACCATCCAAGTGTAGCCACCGGTCTCTTACCTTGACCATATCCGCTTCGGGTACCTGCACACTAAAAACGTTCCCCCTAGGGGGTCAGCTTACGCTGAATATGACTTCCGCATACCCCGTGTACTAGCGAGGGTACGCCGACCACTTGGTCGAATACATGCAATTCATTTATTTCAAACATACATGCATACATGCTCTTATACACAATACTACAATACTTTACGCATGGAATACACACATACACTTCAATACATACAAGGAGATTATACAAGTCCAACCATTCTTACTTACCTTCTTCCGAAATACACATTTACGATACATACACAGTACATACTCATTACATACTCAATCCATACACAATACCCAGTTCCTGTTAGCTTCATTTGTCCACCCGGGTTAATCGGGTGGAGATTAATCTTTTACTCGGGGTCAATGACTTACACCAGCCAAGACCATTACTCATACAATACTTACTTTACTTTACTACTTACTCAAGTCAAGTCGTCGGGACCTCCGGCCCGGGGACTACTCTGTCCCACAACCGGGATTTACTTGGTTCATTAATCCAGGATGCTACCCATTTAAGGGGTTTGGGCAGTGGACCAGCTTACAAACCAGGAATCGGATCCAACCTCTTGTGTCTCCTCATCTTCACGCGTGGCCGAAACTATATCGGACTTCTACTCATTCCAATTTACTCAATACTTACGTTAGGAGTTAGGTGGTTAGGAATTAGTAGAAGTCATTCACATTCAAGCCACACAATAAGTACATTACTCCCTATTCATACTCACTGGTACAATACAATATACAAGTGCACTACGAGATACATACACACTTATCATCATCCATACATTTCATGAATTATACAAACTGATTGTTCAAGATAAGCATATCAAGAACAACCTAAAGCAAGCACAAGTAAGTGCAATATAGTCCGATTCATGCATTTATCTTATTTAGGTGATCAAATAAGCACACAAATCGGGGTAACCAGGTTAGGATACCGAGCATGAAGAAATCATACCTTTCACTGGGATTTACTTCACCGGGTGTCCTCACGTTCCTTTGGTTCACTCTTGTTCCTCGAGTCTTATTCTCGAACCAATGACTACATGCCAAATGATTCTATTAATACTAAGCATTACTATACATGCACAGTTACTACTCCCGTACTTACCCCGTTATCCCGTTATTTCGGTCTAACTTAATGCCTTTAAACTTACAACTTTCTTAATTATTTCTCATACTTGTTTACACTACTTAGGACCTTTAAAGGTCACCAAAAAAGGCCTTAACAACTTCTAAAACCATTACCAATCAATCCCTCATGTTTAGAAGCCTTAAAACAATTTTTTTTGCTCTCTAGTCTGGACCGCCCCCCAGGGGCGGTCCAACTACATTATCCTGCAGAATTCGACTGGACCTCCCCACAGGGGCGGTCCACAACAGACCCTATTTTTAAAAGTGTTTTTCTACTCATTTTGGACTCCAAATTCACCCCAATCTTTTCCCACTTATTCCACAATCTTTCCACATGTTTCTTACATGTTTAAACACCTTAAAACATGCACTAAACCACTCCAAATCATTGGTTAAACCCTTACTCCAATTCTTGCTCAAATTCACAAACATCAATTCTTACATTTTGCACTTTGCACACTAGTGCACTTCTAACTTTCTCTTGCTAGTTTCCTACCTCCTACCAACTCACTTAATAACCATTCCAAATCCTTTATAACCATTTGCAATAACTATACTCAAGTTCTTCATTCATTTCCAAGGTTATGCACACCAACTTTCTTCCTAAAATTCAAGGTACTAATACACTGTTTTGCTACAGATTTTTGTTCCCACTTCTACCATTCAATACTCCCTCTATCAATACCATTCCTAGCATCCTAATTGCATTAGCTTCCACTCAAGTTCTCCCCATTATCTAGCTCCATTCAAAGTCTGTTACAACATGGTTAATCACTCACAACTACTACCAAAAACACCTAGTTATTGTCTAGGTTGTTCCCTCTCCTTACACATCTAAGTCCTCCAACTTCCATACAAATTTGGGCAGAGTTTCCCCTAAAATTCTCACTTTGCCCACATACCATTTCAGCTAAAAATTCATTCCCAATCTCCATATCGATTCATACATCATTACTCACACTACAACACACAAATTTTCCTGCACATATACATACATTACCCATGGTTTTCCCAAGCTTTTAAACAACACTTACAAGCTTCAAAACAGCTACATTACCTTACTCATCATACCTCAACATACCTACTACTCATAACCTCATTCATTACCCATTTCAAGTACTTAAAATATGTTACAATACCATACACCAAAACTAGCTCAACGTAAGGGCATTTACCTTGTTCTTTCTAGCTTCTCTTTCTTTCTCCTTTCTTCTTTCCTTCTTCCTTCCTTTCCTTTCCTCTCTTCTTGACCAACCGGTTATGGGGGCTCAATGTTCTAATGCTACAACCCATTATACATACCCATTTCAATTCCAAAATCATCCCTTAAATCAACCTATAGCTTATAGCATGTTTCTAAGGTTTAGAAAAGGTGTTACCTTGCAAGGGTGTAGATGAAGTTTAGAACAGCAACCGAAGCAAGATTTCCACTCCAAATGTGAAGTCAAAATCGGCTGGGAAGCAAGGAATAAGAGGTTCCAAACTTAGAAATTTCTATTTTGCAAATAAGAGCTAAAAGTGCTAGTTTTTTGGATTTCTTTTTACCTCAAACCAACAAGGTGAAGGAGGAGCTTCTAATGGTGGTCCTCATCTTCAAAACCAGTCATACCCATGGAGATGAAAGTGGGTATTTTCGAATTTGGAAAAGAGGGAAATGTTCTCCTTGATGAGAGGAATTCAATGGTACAAATTTTGTAATTTTTGGAGAAGATTTAAGGGTTCAACAAGAGGAGAGAAGGGAGAGTGCTGGAGGGGTGTTTGAAATCGCCATTAGAGGCAGCTTGAGGAGGAAGAAAATCAGAGGGAGTGAGGGTGCAATACGTGAGAATGAGAGGGAGTAGAAGAGAGAGGGTAAAAAGTGAGTTTTTACTTTTTGCTTTTGTTTACTTTATTGCCTTGTCTTGTAGTATATTAGAAGCAATTAAAATAAGTGAGAGAGGGGGGAATAGAGCCGACCACACTCACCACTTCCTACAGATTTTTAGTTTTTATTTCTAAAAGTGGACACACTAGTTCGTTCTTATTACGGTTTACACCCTAAAATTTCCCGTTTTTACAGTTTTTACTATTTTCTCGTTTAATTGATTTTATTGGTTCTAGACCTTCATTAATGTTTATTAATGACTATTTGGTTGACCAAAATTGTTACAAGTCTATTTAACCCGCTTAAAGTTGCGTTTTCCCGGTTTCCTCGAAAAACGCACTTCAAGGTTCGTTTGTGGTTTTAATCCATTTTATGGACCCGTTTTCTTCGGGAATTTTTTCCGTACACTAATTAGGCTTGAATAAGTCTTAGGAATCCACATAATACTCTAACCGAGGTTTCATACCTCCTATGGTTATTTAACGCTTATTTAGCGTTTTTCGCTTTTTAAGCGTTTCTTACTTTCTTTTGGATTTATTTTTCCTCACCAATATTACTTAGGTGTTATTAGGCCCTTAAATACGTACTAGGATAATCTTAATCTCTATATTTAAGTTCGGGGTATTTCAATCTACCCCCTTAAGAATTTTGTCCTCAAAGTTGTTCAAGGTTATAGGTTTACGATGCTCACTCATTCTTACATGTCTAATACCAAAAGTCTCACATTCTTCCTCCTTACAATTTCCAAATCCATTACTCACGGTCTCTACATTCCATACCATACAAATGTACTATAATTTCTCCAATCCACATTACTACCAACCATTGGTTCCACATTACCAGGTTTATACATACATACAGTGCAAAGCTATCCCCAAAGCAATGCAATACACATACAATCCCGCAGACACTCAGGTCATCTAGATACATGACTCCTCTATGTCTCGCTGCCCTTGGAATAGTACAACATGATAAACTACTATCTTCACCAGTATAAGCTTCTAACAGATTCTCACTCTCCCGTCTAAGGGAAATTCTCTCACAACTACTAATTAGAAATCTTTCTAAAACACACATCTCCAAATTCAAATTTATATTCATTACTTCTATCCTATGTGTGATTCTTGTGACCACTTGAGGGGAGCTTCAAGAATCATTCGACCCTGATGTGATCAGCATCAGTGTTGAACTATCTTTCCACCCTAATTTGTGTTCGGTTTCCCTTGATCTGATCAGGATCAAGTTCGACTTCCCACATCAGTTTCAAACAAACAAATAGTTCAGTTATTTCCATTTTCTATCTTTTTACTCTTCCTAGTCATGATTACAATTTCACACATATCCAAAGGATGGAATTCAGTCCATCAATCCTCCTCACTCTACTTCCAAATACTTTACTTCGAAATTCAATGCCTAAGTGCTCATTTCATCGACCTTCGCTACTTCCATCCATTACTCTCCATCATTTCAAATAATCTAACTAAGGGATACAATACCCACTGAATCCGGTCGTCCTCAATTTACTTCCAATGACTTACCTACGAATACACTACTCATGGGCTCCATTCATTTACTACTCTCAATCAATTCGTACTATTTCTTTGCAGGATACAATACTTGTGGAGCTCCGCCCACTACTCATTACTCTTCTTTACTAATACTCTTACACTGGGTTACAAGATGGGTATATTCGTCCTAGGGTATTTGCATCTCTCGTGCCTAATTACCATAATTACAATATGAATGAATACATATGTTTATTTAACATAAGTACCAATCATCAATTAGATCATCAATTCGATTCTCATTTGTGCTATGCACATTATAGTTTAAGTGTTTTATTCATGAAACTTATATTAAGCGGTTTTCGCTCTACCCCCCTTAAAAGGGATTACGCCCACGTAATCTACCATATGTTATTATTATTGAACATTGGTTTACTCAATTTGGGCAATCTGAAGCATTTTCGCTTTTCTATGGTTTATTACTCCATGTATGCTAGTCAAAGGGTCTTAACCATACTAATGGTTCAATTCCTGCACCAAGAATTCCTATTGGAGTTTATTTAATTCCTAATAAATTCAGTCCTAGCCTTTCAGGCTTCAAGGCATTAATCGCCATTCTCTCATACTTACTAGGTGTATTAAGCCTCTTAGCTAGGGCCCACTAGCTTCTGCTGCGCGACCCTAATAACCTTAGTGCTTAATTCGCTCTTTGGTTATTCTAGATGTGCTACTCATCGCCTTTTTATCCCTCTTCTGTGGGAATAAGGTTTATTAAACAAGTGTGGTATTCTTTTACCGTGCTTGAACTCGATGGTTTAGATTTATAACCAGCTCTCTAGCGATCTATTATACATGTTATTCGTACTCCCACACTTATTCACTGAGTTCCTCCAACTTATTGTCGGGTGAGGTTAAATCACTACTCAGTTGTAATGCTTCCTCCATTGTCAATAGCTTCTGAATCATACTAGTTATCCTGGTTCAGTACAAGTGTCCTCTACTTGTATGACCTTGCATTTTATATGCATCGGTCCTTGTGACTCTCTTTAATTCCCTTTTGTGTAACACTCTTCGTGCTTCTTTGGCCTTAGGCCGCACGGTTTGTTGCTAAGCTTGCTTAACTGGCTTATGCCATGTTTATTGGTGAAAAGAAGGGTTTACTATGCTTTACATTTCCTACATTCCTAGCTATCCCACTTGATCATTAGCTGCACAAGTGCAATACCAAAACACTCAGTCATACAGAGTGCAGAGGCGTAAACGCTTGGCAGTAAATCCCTTATGTGATCGCATAGGAATAAATACTTCTGTCTGTCTTCTCATACCTATACTTCGTGTCGTTGTCTAACTACTTCCTCATAGTGGTCGCTTGTTGCGCACCATATTCTTACTCGTTGTACAACATTGTTTTTACTGTTTCTGTTACTGTGGTAGCTTCTCTTTACTCATTGCCATTGTCATTGGCACCATTTATTTATGGTATGAATACTTTGGGGTTTCCAATGTTCGTGTGTATGACGGTTGTCGTAGCATACCGCAGTGTTATCATCCTCCCATTTTGGAGATGTTTTGTTCCAATTCAGGTTTCATGTGTAGGTTGGCTTACCTCACATTATTTCATAATCTATGATCCAATTTACCGAGTGTCTTGGCCGAAAATGGATGAAGGAATTTATCGGGTTACAAGCTCTCTTGAGCGTTGATCATTCGTGATGTCCAATGTGCGTTCGCATGGATTGTTTTTGACAAATACTGTTTTCCAGTGCTGAGCATTGGTTATAGGCTCTAGCTGTGTCGTTTTATTTTGGTATGTACATCACCGGGACATCCCAAGAAACTTCAAGGGTTTTCTGGTCCCGTTCTCCAATTGAGGAGTACTTTGTCATTGGTAAATGAAAGTTCTTGTTAAGGGTTCTATCTCCACTCATATGCCTCATGGCAAGGTTACTATGTCAGTATCTCTTTATGTACTGCATATGGAGTATACTTACTCCTTTAGACCGTAATTGTTTGTTCTGTCGCCTCTTGGCAATATCTACATGCACATGCTTTGTTGCTATTGTTGATGGAAGCCTTCTCTAAGGGTTCACATCTTCACCACGTTGGTGGTCTTCGGTTACAAGGGTATCTTTCCTCAAGTCTCTCGTAGTGTCCAAGTGTGGACTAGGCCATTGTTGGCATTATCATGATTCTTATGCCTCTGTGCTACCATTGCTACAGAAGGCATGAAGGTAATTAAAAGCTTGTCAACTGTATACTAGACTGATGCTCTAGTGACAGTGACACTAAGTTGGCCATTACTACAAGCCACTCAGGATGTTGGGTTTGAATTGATGGTCCAGTTGTTGATTTCTTTGTCGTATGAGACAATATCTCTTGCAAGTCTTGTTATCAAATGGTGTGGGTTATGCAACCGTTAAGGTTTACATAACATAGTGTAGACACCAAAAATTCTCACCGCATAAAAACAAAATTCAAAAAATAAATAAAATAAGATGATCATCGTCTTCCTTTTCCAAACCCTATCTATGTGCATACCAAAACGAAACCATCATTTTATGACAAAATTCTTAAATCTTTTTTTAAAGAATTTCAGAAAAACAATTCTTCGAAAATGAATTTCCAATGACAATCCAATTTCAAACTCATCCCTTTTCGTTTTTTTATCTATTCATTTCTTTTTATTGTTCATGGATCATGTTTTTTCCATTTATTGTTATATTTTCTTGTCTATTTTTTTAGTGTTTGTTTTTACTTCTATCATTACCATTTTTAGTATTATTCCCATCATTTATGTCGTGTTATATGTATATATATAAATGAGTTATTTTATTGATAAAATCCTTTCATCTTTACTTTGCATTCTCATTTTTTTTAAACATTAGCGTTTTAGGGAGTCTTCAATTTGAGTTATAATCTTTGTGTTATTTCATGCATTTCAGTCCATGTTAGTTTATTTTTCTTTCTTCATCCAGTTAAACCAAATAACTAATCAGTCAATTTAGTCATGACCCAATCTTGGTCAGACGTTACACCGGTCAAAATTTTCGTAACCCAATCTGCTTCAGAGTCAAGTGTGTGGCCCAATTCAGGAGACCCGTTCCAGCTTCTTCGTTTGTCCACGTTTTACTCAGCCCAAACAAACTGAAAACCCTAGCCTACTCCTGGGATCACTCACCTCTCATCGTCTTTCAATCTCCTTCTGCCTCTCGACTAAGAGCACCCAACATACAAGGTTGTACCTTCATTCCCATTCTTTCCTTCACGCGAACAAGGAACATTATGCTCCTTCCTCCTTCATTCTCTTCAAAGGTCGAACGAGCAACACACATGCTCTATGCCTTCTTCCATCTCCTCACTCACGGTCTTTGCAAACAAATTGGCGAACAAAGAACATCACCTCCATCCTCTTTTCATTCTCTTCTCTTCGAACGAAACATTTGCCCTGCGCTCTTCATTCTCTTAACTGACGGTAATCATCCACCCAAACTGGCAAACACGAGGCAAGCCACCTCCATTCACCCGTCTCCATTCTTCTTGCTCGTATCGTTAAACCCAGAAGACACTTCACTCACCCACGAGTCCGCTGGTGGTGTTTTGCTCTGAAATTTTTTATGATTTGTGTTCCTCAAATCAATGGGTTCTTCCCATGGATTCTCCTCTTCGACCTGCATTTTAACCGACGTCCACTCCTTTCCGGCCTTTGGAGTTAGCGGCGTTGCAACCCAGTTCCACTGGCGACCATCGCTTGGCATCTGTCCTTAAGAAATCGATGCCTCCACCCCGATGAATTGACGACACTTGTCCCCGGCCTTGCGAGTTTGTCATCAATCTGGCGATCCCTGATTTTATCGCCTTATTCGTAGTGGCCCTCGATGGTGTTCTTCTTCAGCACCGAGCGTATCGATATGGTGGTATTCCCCAAGCTTTATGTGTTTGAACTCCATCTAATAGCTATTCTATTCTCCTTAATTTGATTGTCTGGATTTGTCGCTAATTGAGACTGGGTATGAGCCGATTCACTGGCAGGGTGCATTACTATCTGTTTTGAGCTTCTTCTTTTTGGAGCTTCTTTTGAGCATTTTCGGACTTGTGCTAGACCTTGTGATAACTTGTTGGCTCGTTTTGATTACGCTGTGGGGTTTGAGCTAGGGAGCGATTGGTCTCATTAAACTTTCTAGGGTTTGTTGGTGGTGTTTGCTGAAAATCTCATCCCTACGGCCAGCATTGGCATTTACTTTGGCCTAATCTCTGTAAGACAGTTTCAGCTGGTTTACTCGTTGCAAATTAATCTTGTGTATATCAGAGTTTTGTTGTCAAATGCTGTCTGAGAATGATCTATTCATTTCGCGGGTGCCTTCCATGTCTGAGCTTGGTTTATCTCTATTGAAATTTCATTTGAGTTTTGCTTATGACCTTGGCTGGACTGTGGGTTATAGTCAATACCCGTGGAGTAAAAAATCTGGTTGAATGACCAAATCGTATTTTGGTATTGTTATGTACATACTTTTTTCTTTTGGTCCTGACTTTGTATCTGGCGTGGATTGTCTTCCTTGTCCCATCCGTTGTTATCACTTCCATTTGAGCAGATGGAACCACTATACAATAAGATTTTGCCACTGACCGTGTTTGTGGACTTTCGTTTGCTGCCTGCTGCTTCCGGTTCAAAAATATTGATGTTTAAAAAAAAAGAGTTGTGTCAGCATCACTTTCCTCTCTAAAGTTGTATTATGTTTAGCCAACGATGTTCATTTGCGCTATCTGTTGGACGTAATCTATTCTTTACCCTTGGTTTCAGTGTTTGCCTGAGGAACTGCTGATTTTTTCCGTGTTTGCTGACTTGGAATCAACACCGGACTTTACAAGTTGACGGTGCCAAAACTTTTGATTTGGCATCTTGGTTTGGAATTTCTATCTTTTAATCATTCTCTGATTTTATTTGATGGTTAAATGCTCCATGCGCTTAGATTATTCGGCCCGGAAATTGTGTTACTTCCAGCACGGCTACTTGGTCCTTTACATACCGATATCTGGCTTTGAATTATGCTATCTGCAACAATGAGTTTGCCCCTTTACGCATTCCATTACAATTCGGGATCTTGTTCCACTTCAGTGTGTCTCTTATCCATATGTACTGTTTATTTGACCTGATTTGCTCACTCCTTTGCTTTGTCATATGACCGAGGTACATACAACATCTTTGGCATTTGGGCTGCGTGTGCTTCATTTGGAGTCTGATGTTGGAATAAACGGATTGGCTTTACTGATGTGCTCTGGGCTTGACGCTGTCTCATTGGGTTTGGAAATTCTATCTTCACGCCTTTACTATGATTCAATCACGTTTAGTATTTAATTGTCCCTTGCGCATCGATATTGGTTTGGAAAATAAGTTGAAACTAGCATAACTTGCCTCATTGCGTTTAGATAAGAACATAAATTGAGTGATAGTTGCCCGAATATTATGATCGTTAAGATAAATCATTCATTGGCCGGATGGTCCTTATTAACTCTTCATCCTAGAGGGAAATGATATAAATCCTTCTAGGTATGATCCCCCATGACTCACAACTTTATCTCTTTGATACTACACTTCGGTTTGAGTCATAATCTAAGATGTTGAATTAATCTGCGTAGCAACCCCAATGTTTGATTTATCATACAATTCATATCATTTGCTGGCAGCTTGAAACTCTTTTCTATGTTCTCGGTTGGGGTGTGGGAGATGATTAAATTGCCCCCTTTCCTCCCATTGAGAGGGGCCGTATGATCCCATTGCACACATCCCAACCTTCCTCCGTTCTCTGACTAATGTATCTTGCCTCTCTCGGTTGTATTATTTGACATGTACATATTGCTTGAGGAACGGGAAACTGCTCGGGACTAAGGAGCTGGACTTTGGCTAGGACTACCGGGGCTCTCCTTTCAAACGCGAAAAACGGTTGGTGTACCTCTTCGGATCCCTATCAGCTCGAGTGAGGCGGCGTCGATGCGACCCCCCCATAGCAGCTCTCTGTTTACACATAAAACAGTGTTTATTTTTGTATTCATTTGTTTATTGTTCTTAATTATTTTGTAATCTTAGGATTCATTCATTCCTGTAAATATCGCCATTTGGGTTTGATAATGAGTTGATTCGTGACTGTTGAGCGCATTTCATAGTGGATTAACGTCATTTTTTATTACTATTCGAGTCACTGTTGGCCAGGTTTGAGGGTAAAAGGCTCATAAGTTTATTCTTAGAATCGATTGTTTATGATACCGTATTCACATTCGGGTTTAAACTCAAAAGTCTTATTTGCATGTTGTATATGCGCATCTACTCTCTGGTGGGCTCAGTTTCTTAATCATCAATTTATTTGTTGTCTTGTTCATTGCAATGCTCCTGGGTTTAATGATTTGATTCGAGACGGTCAATTGAGGGCCTACGATCTCATTATGTCGTACTCGGTGTAGGCATTACTCATACCTTGGTTTCATGTTTTTACCGAGGTACATGCAAAACGGATGAGACCTGAGCACGACTTGCTTGGCGTGGAGTTTACCGTGGACCTTTTGCTAATGAACCATGTTGTTGGTTTTAGGGCTTGCAAAGACGGGATTATGAACATTTGACTGCGGATTCGACTTTGTCTTATATTTGATAACGTAATAAACCGGGGCAGACCACCCCGTATGTTGGTTTCCTATCACCTACACCTCTTCTTGATCATGACCAACATGCTTACATTTCTAGTATCACTGTTTACTCCTTGTGTATAGATTCGATTTGAGAAATTGAGTCAAAGCATGATTCTAGTTTGATCTTCACTTGGGACCAACTCATTTAACTGCTAAATCTTGTTTCATTATGTTATCTCTAGTTGATTTATTTGCGGCATTATTATGATCCTCATTTGGGTCATTTTTAGAAAGCTCATAGGACAAACATTAGGATAGCGGGTGTCCCCCACACTTAGTAGATCCTTGGTGGTGGTGACACCCTACACACAAACCACATCTTTAAAGCCCAAAGTCCTTGTAGCTTACAATATACAAATACTTCCAAAAGTTTCAAGACCAAACACAAACTTCACCCAAACTCGAATTGTCTCATAGATTCAAGTCATCTTCCAACCTCAATTTCGAAGCCCATTTCGAGGCCCAATCCAAGGCCCAGTTCGAGGCCCAATCCAAAGCCCATTTCAAGGACCGTTTCAAGGCCCATTTCAAAGCCTATTTCAAGGCCCATTTCAAGGCCCATTTCAAAGCCCAATTCAAGGCCCAATCCAAGGCCCAGTTTGTGGCCCAATCCAAAGCCCATTTCAAGGACCAGTTGAGGCCCAATCCAAAGCCCATTTCCAGGACCGTTTCAAGGCCCATTTCAAAGCCTATTTCAAGGCCCATTTCAAAGCCCATTTCAAGGCCCATTTCGAGGCCCAATCCAAAGCCCATTTCAAGGACCAGTTGAGGCCCAATCCAAAGCCCATTTCCAGGACCGTTTCAAGGCCCATTTCAAAGCCTATTTCAAGGCCCATTTCAAGGACCATTTCGAGGCCCATTTCAAAGCTCAATTCGAGACCCATTCCAAGGTCCCAATTCGACCAAACTTCTAAGGGCCATTTCGGCCCATATCTTAAGGCCTAAGCCAGACCCATCAGTTCAAAGTTGGCACCCAATCAATCCAAAAACCAATGCAATCCCATCTCAAATTCAAATCCATTCAATTCAGCCCAAATTCAACCCGACTTGTAAATTCCAATTCGATTCAAATTCATTCAATTCCAATTCAACTTCAATTTCAATTCAATTCTAATTTCCCTTAAACTCAGAATGTCTCATAGACCTGAGCGTCTCACAGACTTTGTTATTCCAATGATTCGAATATCTCACAGACCAGAGCATCTCATAGACCCGAGTGTCCCACAGATCCGAGTGTCTCACAAATTTCGACATCTCAAGATTTCAAACGTCTCATAGACCCGAGTGTCTCACAGACTACAACACCCCACACATCAAGCTTTTCTAAAAACCTTCAAACATCAAAACTTCCGAATAATCTGAACTACGTAAGGTCTAATCTCAACAGGGAGTTGAGTACGTAGGCAACCCACACAGGGCGACCCCACATCAATCAAAATTCCATTTTTCACTCCGCCATCTCACCTCCAAACAACACCGTGTTGTCCCACAGACCCGAGCGTCTCACAGACTTTGTCATTCCAATGATTCGAATGTCTCACAGACCTGAGCATCTCACAGGCCCGAGCGTCTCACACACTCAAGCGTCTCACAGACTTCGACATCTTAGGGTTTCAAACGTCTTACAGACCCGAGTGTCTCACAGACTAACATTCAAAACCCAAAAAACTTCTCGAACTCCAAGTTCCTCAAAAGCTTGAATCCCTCAAAACTCTTCAAAAACCCTAAAAATCCCAAACAAACGTGAACTACGTAAGGTCTGATCTCAACAGGGAGTTGAGTACGTAGGCAACCCATCTAGGGTGCGACCCCATTCCAAACAAAAAACTCCTCTTCCCCTCTAAGGTGGCTCTCATATCTCTTAAAACATTTAAACCTTCTTCGGTTCCCACAAACTTCAAACCATCAGACACTAAGTCTTGTCTATTCACTCAACCTCAGACTTTTCCCAATTCTCATTCTACACTCATCCGAATTCACTCATTCCTCTTCTGGGAGCTAGCTTGGCAGAAAAGCTCACCTCATCCACTCTTTTTCTCTCTCCTCATCTCAATCCTCTCCTTTGGCTTTTAAATGAATCTCTCTAAGGTTTTGAAAGAGGGCAATCCCGACAATTAGAGACCGAGGTTTCCTCGGGCACCAATCCGAAGTTGTGGTTGTTGCCACTTCTAAGGGGTGTAACCCAGTACGAACCCACAATAGAATCTCTGCAAATGACCAGATAAGTCCTATCCATAGGGAACAACCTCAGAGTCAACTAACGGTTCTTAGAACCCTCTCTTCTCCTTCTTTCCTAGTTCTTTAGGTCAAACTAGGTGGCGATTCTAGTCAATTCCGCCTTATAGAGGCATAAGCCCGTGTGGGGCCCATTGAGAACGGGTGTAGTGTTCACTTACACTCCCCTTATGCTTTCTGGGAAAGACGGACGATTTAGTAGGTATTTGAGGGATGCCAGAATAACGGGTTTTCACCCTCCACAGAATGACATTTTAGGATCTAGGCTTTTTAGTCAGACCATATTTAGATAGACCCCCCTCATACCGAAAAATCACCCTCCACGGAATGGCGACTCTGCTGGGGAGAACTTGAGTAAGTTTTTCTCATAAAAACTTGGTCAAGGAAGACTGAACTCCATTCAAAATTGTCGAGATTTCCCCAACTTCTTTCAAAACCTTTAAGAGATTCATTCGAAAGCCATAGGATTACTCTACTCCACACTTAGAGTGTGTTTGGTGAGGATAGCTAGGATATGAGTGAAGTGCTTACAGTCGGCCTCATTTGCCATGTGTGTTATATCATTGTGTGATTATGCTAGACTAACATGCAGGAACTTCAGGTAGGTGGGCCCATTAGGGGTCTAACTTCTTCCTTCTCCTTACGTGCGCATTTATTTACCGCTTTTGGTTGTGATTCTGAGCTGTTAGGAATAGTCCGGATGGGGGTCGGATTGGGTAGCTTAAACATGCATTCCTCTAATGGACATGCATACCAAAAAAAGATGTAAACTTCCAAAAATCCAAAAATTGCATACATCCAAAAATCCCAGAAAACGTAGTCACTGTCATATCGTGGGGCTACCATGCGGGAGTTGTCACTCCCTAAAATTCCTAAACTCCAGGAGCCAATCATCAATCGAATACATTCTAAAAAGCTTCTCTCACATCACACCCGATAGCTAGACCATCTTCAGAACAGACATTGATGAGATGAGTTTAACGAACCATCAACTGAAACCGACTCAAGCGAGACTAGGTGTAGCCTTATCATTCATGCATTGCATACAATACAACAAAAAAACATTCAGTCAAACCCAAAGTCAGCATTGTCGTCATCACACCACTTCATGCATCTTGTACATAGTAATTCCATACTATCACTATATATTGCATTGTAGATAGTTGCATTTGCATACTTCCATATCGAAACGACATCTTTGAGGAAAATCTTGAGAGATTAATTGAGTAGAATGCTTGAACCACTAAACTCTCGACCCGTCAGTTCACACATGGGTCCAATCAAAATCAGCACCACAAACCAAGTGAGTAGTGTGCGAAGAGCGGTATTTTCCCTTGAATTTCGAGTGAGCATTTTAGACGATCCACTGAGCGATGAGGGAAGGTAGAGATATCCAATGGAGGTAAAACCATGAGAGACTTGTGCATTCCTTTAGCACAAGGAGAGGCCACAATGCTAAAGTGAGAGTAATGTCGATAAACAAGACACAAGCTGTGATTCATGTCAATTTCTGATTAGTAAGAAAACAATCATTGACTAACGAGAATGACGAGGTACATAGGAACAAAAAATCTCCACAAAACCAAAAAAAGCTTTGTCGGCCCTGTACATAATCCCTTAGTAAGCCTCACTGAGCTTTTCATGATAAACCTTTTTCTGTGAACTCCACAACATGCCAACCCACGTACATATACACACTTACCCTTGCAATAGAGGATCTCGAAAGAGCCGGAGCCATGGTCCCTCCCCATCATCTTTCACAAAACACCAAATAAAATGTTCAAACGAATCAGAGAGGCAATGCAACTCCAAAGCCAAAGAAAGAGCCCCCAAAATGCTCAATCCAAGCTGAAAGCCAAAATACAAAGCAAAGAATGCTTGAGAAAGGCGATGAGCCAAATGCAATTCCAAAAAAAAAATGAAAAAAAAGCTCAAACCGTGCACCAGAAGAGGCACGAAGGATAAATCTGAATCCAAAGGACCAACGATCTCACATAGAAACCAAAAAAGAGGTTATCAAAACCTGTCTAATCATTCCACCCATGGCGAAGGCGAAACATATCCTCTATTGCACAAAAAGCTCCACAAGTCCCAAATTGATCCTCCAGTCCCATGTGACATACATCATACCCATCAGCCCCATTATAACCCAATAAAAGACCTCTGACTCATAAGTCGATGAGCGTTAACTAAAAGTACCGGATCTGAAACATGAATCATAAGCTTCGTACTTGTTATTAGCATGTCCTATCATACTAAAGGGACAATGAGCGAGTGAGTGTGACCTTACCCCACAGGGTCCTTTGAGTGCGAGCGACTCTTTGATCTAAGCACCAAAATATAATAGCCTACCCCATTGCAGGTGAGGAACTTGTAAGGATCGGAAAGTCCATGACCTCGAAAGAAATTCTTAGGAAAATACTGCTCTGAACATTGAGAGTATCATCACACCATTAGCACACATGACCATACTCACGAGAGATTAACCCACATCCCTCCATGAGAGGAAAGTGATTCATGCATTCTTGTTCAACAATCACTCAAGATCGAACCGAAGATGTCTTATATCCGTAAACCTCATGTTAATAGAGATAGAGCCATACACTCTCTCCAAAAAATGCATATCATTGTACATCTAGCATTTAATGTCTACATGCATCATAATCATTTCATCTTCAACATCTGACCCGTAAAGAATATGCATAGTCTCACTGAAAGTCAACCTCAGTTGTAGTCGTTGAAGCATAACTTCCAATCAAAAGAAGTCAAAAATGGAGCCATCCACTGTCATACGCGAGTCTCATCAACACCACTCCCAAAGCCAAGCTGGAGCCATGCGGGATCCATCCTCAAACATTAAAACTATCCCAAGGGCTACACAGGAGTCATTCCCTCGTCAAAGCCTCGTCCACAAAATTTCGAACTACGTCAGGTCTGATCTCAATACGAAATTGAGTACGTAGGCAGCCCGCCCAGGGTGCGACCATCTCAAAGACAAAACCTCCCTTTCCCCTTCGTTCCAGCTAATGCATCGTCATGCTCAACCGACACAAAGTCATCCCGGAGCCATCCCTGAAGATCCTGGAACCATGATGGGGACTACCCTAAGGCTATGAAACCGTGTTTAGCCATTCACCCACCCATGTAAAACCATCCGTACACTATGAATTCCACAACAAACCCTTCAAATTACAGTCATTCCATTTCCGGAGTCATCAAAAACCTCATCAAACCACGATAAATCCATTGTTGGAGTCCCCACACCACCCAGAAAATCCCGAAGGAAAGCAAAATCCACCAGCCATCCTGAACAACTCTAACCAGATCAAAACCCACCAACCGCCCCGAGACCATTGGCCACACCGGAGCCATCAACCCACCATTCGACTCAAAATGTGAACCAAAGAAAAACCACCAACAATCCCGAAAATCTCAATCCAAATCAAAACCCACCAACCATCCCGAGACCCTTGGTCACACCGGAGCCATCAGTGCATACCGGAGCTCTCAACACATGCTGAAGCCATCTTAGAATTCTTGAAGCCATGTTGGAGCCATCCCAAAGCTTCGAAGCAACTCTGGAGTCATTCGCTCACACAAAAATCTACACCCACAAACAGGGAATCTCGATCCAACCAGTACATTTATCTAACCACCTCACATCACATATCATCTGCACATACCCACAAAACTCCTCACTAACTAAAGCAACCTTCATAACCCACTAGACAGCTATTGCGCTACTTGTGCGGTCACCTTTTCGTTTTACACCCACTAGACAGCTATTGCGTTACTTGTGCGGTCGCCTTTTCATTTTACACCCACTAGACAGTTATTGCGCTACTTGTGCGGTCACCTTTTCATTTTACACCCACTAGACAGCTATTGCGCTACTTGTGCGGTCGCCTTTTCATTTTACACCCAATAGACAGCTATTGCGCTACTTGTGCGGTCACCTTTTCGTTTTACACCCACTAGACAGCTATTGCGCTACTTGTGCGGTCGCCTTTTCATTTTACACCCACTAGACAGCTATTGCGCTACTTGTGCGGTCACCTCTTCGTTTTACACCCACTAGACAGCTATTGCGCTACTTGTGCGGTCACCTTTTCGTTTTACACCCACTAGACAGCTATTGCGCTACTTGTGCGGTCGCCTTTTCATTTTACACCCACTAGACAGCTATTGCGCTACTTGTGCGGTCACCTCTTCGTTTTACACCCACTAGACAGCTATTGCGCTACTTGTGCGGTCACCTTTTCGTTTTACACCCACTAGACAGCTATTGCGCTACTTGTGCGGTCGCCTTTTCATTTTACACCCACTAGACAGCTATTGCGCTACTTGTGCGGTCGCCTTTTCATTTTACACCCACTTGTGCGGTCGCCTTTTCATTTTACACCCACTTGACAGCTATTGCGCTACTTGTGTGGTCGCCTTTTCATTTTACACCCACTAGACAGCTATTGCGCTACTTGTGCGGTCGCCTTTTCATTTTCCACCTGCTAGGCAGCTATTGCGCTACTAGTACGGTACTCGATCAAAGTATTATAGGCTCGTCATAAGTCCTATAGCTAGATATCAAGAGGTCTAGTTGAGGCACTCCTAAGTCCTCGTACTTTCAATCGCATTCTAGGCCCGTCATAAGCCCTAGGACTGGATGTCAAGAGGTCCAGTTGAGGCACTCCTAAGCCCTCGTGCACCCCAAACGAATCTATTGTTAGCATTCTAGGCTCATCATAAGTCCTAGGGCTGGATGTCAAGAGGTCCAATTGAGGCTCGTAATAAGTCCTCGTGCATTCAGCTATCATAGCATTTCCCATCGCATTCATATATTATCTTCCTCACGGTCACATCCCAATGCACCACAATACCATAGTGAGAATTTTTGGCGCCCACTCAACCTTGATCCAATTCTGCAAGAACTTGCAAAATTGAATCAAGGGGAGCCATCTATAGACACCAAAAATTCTCACCCCATAAAAACAAAATTCAAAAAATAAATAAAATAAGTGATCATCCTCTTCCTTTTCCAAACCCTATCTATGGGCATACCAAAACGAAACCATCATTTTATGACAAAATTCTAAAATCTTTTTTTTAAAGAATTTCAGAAAAATAATTCTTCGAATATGAATTTCCAATGACAATCCAATTTCAAACTCATCCCTTTTCGTTTTTTTTATCTATTCATTTCTTTTTATTGTTCATGGATCATGTTTTTTCCATTTATTGTTATATTTTCTTGTCTCTTTTTTTAGTGTTTGCTTTTACTTCTATCATTACCATTTTTAGTATTATTCCCATCATTTATGTCGTGTTATATGTATATATATAAATGAGTTATTTTATTGATAAAATCCTTTCATCTTTACTTTGCATTCTCATTTTTTAAAACATTAACATTTTAGGGAGTCTTCAATTTGAGTTATAATCTTTGTGTTATTTCGTGCATTTCAGTCCATGTTAGTTTATTTTTCTTTCTTCATCCAGTTAAACCAAATAACTAATCAGTCAATTTAGTCATGACCCAATCTTGGTCAGACGTTACACCGGTCAAAATTTTCGCAACCCAATCTGCTCCAGAGTCAAGTGTGTGGCCCAATTCAGAAGACCCGTTCCAGCTTCTTCGTTTGTCCACGTTTTACTCAGCCCAAACAAACTGAAAACCCTAGCCTACTCCTGGGATCACTCGCCTCTCATGGTCTTTCAATCTCCTTCTGCCTCTCGACTAAGAGCACCCAACATACAAGGTTGTACCTCCATTCCCTTTCTTTCCTTCACACGAACAAGGAACATTATGCTCCTTCCTCCTTCATTCTCTTCAAAGGCCGAACGAGCAACATACATGCTCTATGCCTTCTTCCATCTCCTCACTCACGGTCTTTGCAAACAAATTGGCGAACAAAGAATATCACCTCCATCCTCTTTTCATTCTCTTCTCTTAGAACGGAACATTTGCCCTGCGCTCTTCATTCTCTTAACTGACGGTAATCATCCGCCCAAACTAGCAAACACGTGGCAAGCCACCTCCATTCACCCGTCTCCATTCTTCTTGCTCGTATCGTTAAACCCAGAAGACACTTCACTCACCCACGAGTCCGCTGGTGGTGTTTTGCTCTGAAATTTTTTATGATTTGTGTTCCTCAAATCAATGGGTTCTTCCCATGGATTCTCCTCTTCGACCTGCATTTTAACTGACGTCCACTCCTTTCCGGCCTTTGGAGTTAGCGGCGTTGCAACCCAGTTTCACTGGCGACCATCGCTTGGCTTCTGTCCTTAAGAAATCGATGCCTCCACCCCGATGAATTGACGACACTCGTCCCTGGCCTTGCGAGTTTGTCGTCAATCTGGCGATCCCTGATTTTATCACCTTATTCGTAGTGGCCCTCGATGGTGTTCTTCTTTAGCACCGAGCGTATCGATATGGTGGTATTCCTCAAGCTTTATGTGTTTGAACTCCATCTAATAGCTATTCTATTCTCCTTAATTTGATTGTCTGGATTTGTCGCTAACTGAGACTGGGTATGAGCCGATTCACTGGCAGGGTGCATTACTATCTGTTTTGAGCTTCTTCTTTTTGGAGCTTCTTTTGAGCATTTTCGGACTTGTGCTAGACCTTGTGATAACTTGTTGGCTCGTTTTGATTACGCTGTGGGGTTTGAGCTAGGGAGCGATTGGTCTCATTAAACTTTCTAGGGTTTGTTGGTGGTGTTTGCTGAAAATCTCATCCCTACGGCCAGCCTTGGCATTTACTTTGGCCTAATCTCTGTAAGACAGTTTCAGCTGGTTTACTCATTGCAAATTAATCTTGTGTATATCAGAGTTTTGTTGTCAAATGCCGTCTGAGAATGATCTATTCATTTCGCTGGTGCCTTCCATGTCTGAGCTTGGTTTATCTCTATTGAAAGTTCATTCGAGTTTTGCTTATGACCTTGGCTGGACTGTGGGTTATAGTCAATACCCGTGGAGTAAAAAATCTGGTTGAATGACCAAATCGTATTTTGGTATTGTTATGTACATACTTTTTTCTTTTGGTCCTGACTTTGTATCTGGCGTGGATTGTCTTCCTTGTCCCATCCGTTGTTATCACTTCCATTTGAGCAGATGGAACCACTATACAATAAGATTTTGCCACTGACCGTGTTTGTGGACTTTCGTTTGCTGCCTGCTGCTTCCGGTTCAAAAATATTGATGTTTAAAAAAAAAAGAGTTATGTCAGCATCACTTTCCTCTCTGAAGTTGTATTATGTTTATCCAATGATGTTCCTTTGCGCTATCTGTTGGACGTAATCTATTCTTTACCCTTGGTTTCGGTGTTCGCCTGAGGAACTGCAGATTTTTTCCGTGTTTGCTGACTTGGAATCAACACCGGACTTTACAAGTTGACGGTGCTAAAACTTTTGATTTGGCATCTTGGTTCGGAATTTCTATCTTTTAATCATTCTCTGATTTTATTTGATGGTTAAATGCTCCATGCGCTTAGATTATTCGGCCTGGAAATTGTGTTACTTCCAGCACGGCTACATGGTCCTATACATATCGATATCTGGCTTTGAATTATGCTATCTGCAACAATGAGTTTGCCCCTTTGCGCATTCCATTACAATTCGGGATCTTGTTCCCTTCAGTGTGTCTCTTATCCATATGTACCGTTTATTTGACCTGATTTGCTCACTCCTTTGCTTTGTCATATGACCGAGGTACATACAACATCGTTGGCATTTGGGCTGCGTGTGCTTCATTTGGAGTCTGATGTTGGAATAAATGGATTGGCTTTACTGATGTGCTCTGGGCTTGACGCTGTCTCATTGGGTTTGGAAATTCTATCTTCACGCCTTTACTATGATTCAATCACGTTTAGTATTTAATTGTCCCTTGCGCATCGATATTGGTTTGGAAAATAAGTTGAAACTAGCATAACTTGCCTCATTGCGTTTAGATAAGAACATAAATCGAGTGATAGTTGCCCGAATATTATGATCGTTAAGATAAATCATTCATTGGCCGGATGGTCCTTATTAACTCTTCATCCTAGAGGGAAATGATATAAATCCTTCTAGGTATGATCCCCCATGACTCACAACTTTATCTCTTTGATACTACACTTCGGTTTGAGTCATAATCTAAGATGTTGAATTAATCTGCGTAGCAACCCCAATGTTTGATTTATCTTACAATTCATAGCATTTGCTGGCAGCTTGAAACTCTTTTCTATGTTCTCGGTTGAGGTGTGGGAGATGATTAAATTGCCCCCTTTCCTCCCATTGAGAGGGGCCGTATGATCCCATTGCACACATCCCAACCTTCCTCCGTTCTCTGACTAATGTATCTTGCCTCTCTCGGTTGTATTATTTGACATGTACATATTGCTTGAGGAACGGGAAACTGCTCGGGACTAAGGAGCTGGACTTTGGCTAGGACTACCGGGGCTCTCCTTTCAAACGCGAAAAACGGTTGGTGTACCTCTTCGGATCCCTATCAGCTCGAGTGAGGCGGCGTCGATGCGACCCCCCATAGCAGCTCTCTGTTTACACATAAAACAGTGTTTATTTTTGTATTCATTTGTTTATTGTTCTTAATTATTTTGTAATCTTAGGATTCATTCATTCCTGTAAATATCGCCATTTGGGTTTGATAATGAGTTGATTCGTGACTGTTGAGCGCATTTCATAGTGGATTAACGTCATTTTTATACTATTCGAGTCATGTTGGCCAGGTTTGAGGGTAAAAGGCTCATAAGTTTATTCTTAGAATCGATTGTTTATGATACCGTATTCACATTCGGGTTTAAACTCAAAAGTCTTATTTGCTTGTTGTATATGCGCATCTACTCTCTGGTGGGCTCAGTTTCTTAATCATCAATTTATTTGTTGTCTTGTTCATTGTAATGCTCCTGGGTTTAATGATTTGATTCGAGACGGTCAATTGAGGGCCTACGATCTCATTATGTCGTACTCGGTGTAGGCATTACTCATACCTTGGTTTCATGTTTTTACCGAGGTACATGCAAAACGGATGAGACCTGAGCACGACTTGCTTGGCGTGGAGTTTACCGTGGACCTTTTGCTAATGAACCATGTTGTTGGTTTTGGGGCTTGCAAAGACGGGATTATGAACATTTGACTGCGGATTCGATTTTGTCTTATATTTGATAACGTAATAAACCGGGGGCAGGCCACCCCGTAGGTTGGTTTCCTATCACCTACACCTCTTCTTGATCATGACCAACATGCTTACATTTCTAGTATCGCTGTTTACTCCTTGTGTATAGATTTGATTTGAGAAATTGAGTCAAAGCATGATTCTAGTTTGATCTTCACTTGGGACCAACTCATTTAACTGCTAAATCTTGTTTCATTATGTTATCTCTAGTTGATTTATTTGCGGCATTATTATGATCCTCATTTGGGTCATTTTTAGAAAGCTCATAGGACAAACATTAGGATAGCGGGTGTCCCCCACACTTAGTAGATCCTTGGTGGTGGTGACACCCTACACACAAACCACATCTTTAAAGCCCAAAGTCCTTGTAGCTTACAATCTCCAAATACTTCCAAAAGTTTCAAGACCAAACACAAACTTCACCCAAACTCCAATTGTCTCATAGATTCAAGTCATCTTCCAACCTCAATTTTGATGCCCATTTCGAGGCCCAATCCAAGGCCCAGTTCGAGGCCCAATCCAAAGCCCATTTCAACGACCGTTTCAAGGCCCATTTCAAAGCCTATTTCAAGGCCCATTTCAAGGCCCATTTCAAAGCCCATTTCGAGGCCCAATCCAAGGCCCAGTTCGAGGCCCAATCCAAAGCCCATTTCAAGGACCAGTTGAGGCCCAATCCAAAGCCCATTTCCAGGACCGCTTCAAGGCCCATTTCAAAGCTTATTTCAAGGCCCATTTCAAAGCCCATTTCAAGGCCCATTTCGAAGCCCATTTCAAGGACCAGTTGAAGCCCAATCCGAAGCCCATTTCTAGGACCGTTTCAAGGCCCATTTCAAAGCCTATTTCAAGGCCCATTTCAAAGCCCATTTCAAGGCCCATTTCAAAGCCCATTTCAAAGCTCAATTCGAGACCCATTCCAAGGTCCCAATTCGACCAAACTTCTAAGGCCCATTTCGGCCCATATCTTAAGGCCTAAGCCAGACCCATCAGTTCAAAGTTGGCACCCAATCAATCCAAAAACCGATGCAATCCCATCTCAAATTAAAATCCATTCAATTCAGCCCAAATTCAACCCGACGTGTAAATTCCAATTCGATTCAAATTCATTCAATTCCAATTCAACTTCAATTTCGATTCAATTCCAATTTCCCTTAAACTCAGAATGTCTCATAGACCTGAGCGTCTCACAGACTTTGTTATTCCAATGATTTGAATATCTCACAGACCAGAGCATCTCATAGACCCGAGTGTCCCACAGATACGAGTGTCTCAGATTTTGACATCTCAAGATTTCAAACGTCTCATAGACTCAAGTGTCTCACAGACTACAACACCCCACACATCAAGCTTTTCTAAAAACCTTCAAACATCAAAACTTCCGAATAATCTGAACTACGTAAGGTCTGATCTCAACAGGGAGTTGAGTACGTAGGCAACCCACACAGGGTGCGACCCCACATCAATCAAAATTCCATTTTTCACTCCGCCATCTCACCTCCAAACAACACCGTGTTGTCCCACAGACCCGAGCGTCTCACAGACTTTGTCATTCCAATGATTCGAATGTCTCACGGACCTGAGCATCTCACAGGCCCGAGCGTCTCACAGACTCGAGCGTCTCACAGACTTCGACATCTTTGGGTTTCAAACGTCTTACAGACCTGAGTGTCTCACAGACTAACATTCAAAACCCAAAAAAACTTCTCGAACTCCAAGTTCCTCAAAAGCTTGAATCCATCAAAACTCTTCAAAAACCCTAAAAATCCAAACAAACGTGAACTACGTAAGGTCTGATCTCAACAGGGAGTTGAGTACGTAGGCAACCCATCTAGGGTGCGACCCCATTCCAAACAAAAAACTCCTTTTCCCCTGTAAGGTGGCTCTCATATCTCTTAAAACATTTAAACCTTCTTCGGTTCCCATAAACTTCAAACCATCAGACACTAAGTCTTGTCTATTCACTCAACCTCAGACTTTTCCTAATTCTCATTCTACACTCATCCGAATTCACTCATTCCTCTTCTGGGAGCTAGCTTGGCAGAAAAGCTCACCTCATCCACTCTTTTTCTCTCTCCTCATCTCAATCCTCTCCTTTGGCTTTTAAATGAATCTCTCTAAGGTTTTGAAAGAGGGAAATCCCGACAATTGGAGACCGAGGTTTCCTCGGGCACCAATCCGAAGTTGTGGTTGTTGCCACTTCTAAGGGGTGTAACCCAGTACGAACCCACAATAGAATCTCTACAAATGACCAGATAAGTCCTATCCATAGGGAACAACCTCAGAGTCAACTAACGGTTCTTAGAACCCTCCCTTCTCCTCCTTTCCTAGTTCTTTAGGTCAAACTAGGTGGCGACTCTAGTCAATTCCGCCTTATAGAGGCATAAGTCCGCGTAGGGCCCATTGAGAGCGGGTGTAGTGTTCACTTACACTCCCCTTATACTTTCTGGGAAAGACGGACGATTTAGTGGGTATTTGAGGGATGCCAGAATAACGGGTTTTCACCCTCCACAGAATGACATTTTAGGATCTAGGCTTTTTAGTCAGACCATATTTAGATAGACCCCCCTCATACCGAAAAATCACCCTCCACACATAGTTGGTTGATGGCTTTTAAGACTTATTGCTGCAAGCTATGCTCTTTGCAAGATGCTTATACATGTTTCCACTCCCTGTATACCCCATAGGTTGGAGGTATTGCTGGGCTCCATGGTAAGTCGTGACATCACGCTTCCGTTCATGGGACGCCCTTTAGGCAATCTGGTGCTAATCAGTGCCTTTTATGATTTAGGGTATTTCCCTTATGCGAAATCCCTTCGGTGTCCTAACCGAATGTTCATTCTAGCTTTCGTGCTCTTATCATGCCGCTTGTACAACTGTTGTTAATCCAGACACCCTTCAAGGATCGCTCCTGGGTGTTGTTGATCACGCCGTTACATCCGGCTAATGTTTATGATATGTTATCACTATATCGTCTTGTGGTATTGTATTTTGAGCTATCCCTTTGTGGGTTATAGCGTCTCCCATCCTTGGGTAGACCGTTTGTAGTTCCTCCTAGTATTCTTGACTAGGTTTATATTCCTCTCCAATGATGGATTATACTTCATGGTAATCTTTGTGATTGTTCTCGTTTGTGAGCACTGTGGTGTTCACGTTAGGCCTTTGCCCTATGGTGTGTTCAGGCTGGGTATGCTTTCCAGCTGTCGTGTATTTGCTTGATGTCTTTCGGACATATCCAATGTCTATGCTTACTAGTCGGCGCTCCTTGCGCTTCTTAATCCTCATTCCTTATCTTCAGATGGATTCTCTAAGTTCTCTTATACCTATTTACTTAGATGAGTTCCTTCTCCTTGAGCGTCTGAAGTGTCCAGCTGTTCTGCTTTGAACTTACTGATGGTCCGTAGAATGGAGTTGACCACTTCCTGTGTTTCGTGCACTACATGCATACGTACGTGGGTTACCATGTTGATACGTTGCCACTTACCTAACTATATGTCAGGCCCGCAAGCTCCTCAGAGTGCGGTTGTCCCACATCCCGTAATTGGGTACACTCGTAGTGCTCGTCACAAGCCTAGGTGAAGTATTCTATTGTCAACTCCTCTCGTATCATTCTATGATACTCACCGTAATTTTGTTGGTTTGGTTTTAAAATTCAAGGTTTAAAAGAAATTTGGGTTTTGAAAGAAAAATCTTTTGGGTTTGAAATAATAGTTCGGTGCTAAAAGAAGTTTCTCAAGGCGTGACCATGTCTCATGTCTTGACCAAGTCCAGCTTCTTGCTGACTGGTATGTCCTTTGTACAATAGTCGGGCCGTCAGGCCTTTCCAAGGTTCCATTCTTCTAGTTTTTAGGATGTATGATCCTGTAGTTGCTTCATTGCGGTCACGGCGCATTACTAAATACTTGGGGTGTTAGGTTCCTCCACAGGTTCCTGTTCTTACTGCACTTGCCCTGGCAAGTGCGTGGTACTGATGGTTTTTGGGTAAACCTATACCGGTCAAAGTATGGTTCCCACTCGTATTTGAAAGTCTTGTCGACTCTTCCCCTGGTCTTATTGATATACGTCTGGAATGCTCGATCCTTTAAACAACTTCTCAATGATCTAGACAGGGTTGTCGTTGATCGAGATACTTCTTCAATCCTTGGAGACTCCCCTTTTTGATTTGGTTGTGTCTTCCCTTGTTGCTCGTTCCACACGTTTGTTGTGGTTACTGAGCCTAAGTTGGTTTAGGCACTACGGTTGTAGTTGCGTCTGATTATATCTTGTGAATGTTCTTGTAGCGGTCTGAGCTATGTTGGCCAGGTTTTGTAACCCTTATGTCGTTGTAGTTTTGGAGTTAACCACTCCTGACTATGTCCTTAGTCGGTTAGCATACCGTTGGTGGTATTAGGTAGCTATTACTGTCCCGTAGACTTATGTCTCGGGTTTGTTACTGTTCCTTTTTTCTGTTCCGTTGCACGCTTAGTGCCTCTTTTCCTGCTGCTGGCTGACTAGCCTTGTTCCGCGACTGCTGAGCATGTCGCCCCATGCTGTTGCATGTTGCAGCCTCCTCATGGTGGGAGTATTCATTCTACCGCTACTGAGTGCGGGTATTATTGTTCAATCGGGATCCATCTCTGGGACTACCAATCGTTGGAATCTACTACATGTCGGTTCTTGTTTGTCGTATACTGGTTTCACAGCTGCCAGATTGGGTTTTCCTGAGTGTGAGAGGACTTTCCTTCTCTCTGGCGTTCCTTCCCAAGTTATACAATGGGTTTGTGGAGGGCGGGTCTGGTATTGTAGGTATCCGGTACTCACCGGCAGTTCCTAACTTGCATATCTCTAATGCTAACAATCAGCCCTTAGCCCTAAGCTTCTAATTCCTAACTCGGTATTTCCTAAACTCGATATTTTCAGTCATCAGAGCAATACTTCACTCTGATACCACTTTATGTAACACCTCTACCGCTAATACTGTCATTACCGTCCAATCTCCTTATACATCCATACTCACGCAGCGGATACATACTTACGCAACGGTGGGTGACACAATGTCGTTACCCACCCACGTGACTAACAAGACTACTACTACTACTACTACTACTACTACTACATACAGCATCGGTCTGATGGACCGGAATATCCGAGTACTACACACTTACAATACATGCTCCAATTACCAAAACAAATACTAGAACTTCCGATTCATTACAATACTCCATAAGTTCAGTACAATATACACCGAGTTACTAAGATCCTTATACAAATACAACACCTCTTTCAATTTCATAGATACTCATTAAGAGTCTAACCACTACCCATTCCTCACAAACTACTTACTTTCTAATACCAGGGGTGTGCCACTTAGTACGCTTCTACATTCTACTTCTAACCATCCAAGTGTAGCCACCGGTCTCTTACCTTGACCATATCCGCTTCAGGTACCTGCACACTAAAAACGTTCCCCCTAGGGGGTCAGCTTACTCTGAATATGACTTCCGCATACCCCGCGTACTAGCGAGGGTACGCCGACCACTTGGTCGAATACGTGCAATTCATTTATTTCAAACATACATGCATACATGCTCTTATACATAATACTACAATACTTTACGCAAGGAATACACACATACACTTCAATACATACAAGGAGATTATACAAGTCCAACCATTCTTACTTACCTTCTTCCGAAATACACATTTACGATACATACACAGTACATACTTATTACATACTCAATCCATACACAATACCCGGTACCTGTTAGCTTCATTTGTCCACCCGGGTTAATCGGGTGGAGATTAATCTTTTACTAGGGGCCAATGACTTACACCCGCCAAGACCATTACTCATACAATACTTACTTTACTTTACTACTTACTCAAGTCAAGTCGTCGGGACCTCCGGCCCGGGGACTACTCTGTCCCACCACTGGGATTTACTTGGTTCACTAATCCAGGATGCTACCCATTTAAGGGGTTTGAGCCGTGGACCAGCTTACGAACCAGGAATCGGATCCAACCTCTTATGTCTCCTCATCCTTACACGTGGCCGAAACTATATCGGACTTCTACTCATTCCAATTTACTCAATACTTACGTTAGGAGTTAGGTGGTTAGGAATTAGTTGAAGTCATTCACATTCAAGCCACACAATAAGTACATTACTCCCTATTCATACTCACTGGTACAATACAATATACAAGTGCACTACGAGATAGATACACACTTATCATCATCCACACATTTCATGAATTATACAAACTGATTGTTCAAGATAAGCATATCAAGAACAACCTAAAGCAAGCACAAGTAAGTGCAATATAGTCTGATTCATGCATTTATCTTATTTAGGTGATCAAATAAGCACACAAATCGGGGTAACCAGGTTAGGATACAGAGCATGAAGAAATCATACCTTTCACTGGGATTTACTTCACCGGGTGTCCTCACGTTCCTTTGGTTCACTCTTGTTCCTCGAGTCTTATTCTCGAACCAATGACTACATGCCAAATGATTCTATTAATACTAAGCATTACTATACATGCACAGTTACTACTCCCGTACTTACCCCGTTATCCCGTTATTTTGGTCTAACTTAATGCCTTTAAACTTACAACTTTCTTAATTATTTCTCATACTTGTTTACACTACTTAGGACCTTTAAAGGTCACCAAACAAGGCCTTAACAACTTCTAAAACCATTACCAATCAATCCCTAATGTTTAGAAGCCTTGAAACAATTTTTTTTTGCTCTCTGGTCTGGACCGCCCCCCAGGGGCGGTCCAACTACATTATCCTGCAGAATTCGACTGGACCTCCCCACAGGGGCGGTCCCTAGGGGGGTCCACAACAAACCCTATTTTTAAAAGTGTTTTCTACTCATTTTGGACTCCAAATTCACCCCAATCTTTTCCCACTTATTCCACAATCTTTCCACATGTTTCCTACATATTTAAACACCTTAAAACATGCACTAAACCTCTCCAAATCATTGGTTAAACCCTTACTCCAATTCTTGCTCAAATTCACAAACATCAATTCTTACATTTTGCACTTTGCACACTAGTGCACTTCTAACTTTCTCTTGCTAGTTTCCTACCTCCTACCAACTCACTTAATAACCATTCCCTCTCCTTACACATCTAAGTCCTCCAATTTCCATACAAATTTGGGCAGAGTTTCCCCTAAAATTCTCACTTTGCCCACATACCATTTCAGCTAAAAATTCATTCCCAATCTCCATATCGATTCACACATCATTACTCACACTACAACACACAAATTTTCCTGCACATATACATACATTACCCATGGTTTTCCCAAGCTTTTAAACAACACTTACAAGCTTCAAAACAGCTACATTACCTTACTCATCATACCTCAACATACCTACTACTCATAACCTCATTCATTACCCATTTCAAGTACTTAAAATCTGTTACAATACCATACACCAAAACTAGCTCAAGGTAAGGGCATTTACCTTATTCTTTCTAGCTTCTCTTTCCTTCTTCCTTCCTTTCCTTTCCTCTCTTCTTGACCAACCGGTTATGGGGGCTCAATGTTCTAATGCTACAACCCATTATACATACCCATTTCAATTCCAAAATCAGCCCTTAAATCAACCTATAGCTTATAGCATGTTTCTAAGGTTTAGAAAAGGTGTTACCTTGCAAGGGTGTAGATGAAGTTTAGAACAGCAACCGAAGCAAGATTTCCACTCCAAATGTGAAGTCAAAATCGGCTGGGAAGCAAGGAATAAGAGGTTCCAAACTTAGAAATTTCTATTTTGCAAATAAGAGCTAAAAGTGCTAGTTTTTCGGATTTCTTTTTCCCTCAAACCAACAAGGTGAAGGAGGAGCTTCTAATGGTGGTCCTCATCTTCAAAACCAGTCATACCCATGGAGATGAAAGTGGGTATTTTCGAATTTGGAAAAGAGGAAAATGTTCTCCTTGATGAGAGGAATTCAATGGTTCAAATTTTGTAATTTTTGGAGAAGATTTAAGGGTTCAACAAGAGGAGAGAAGGGAGAGTGCTGGAGGGGTGTTTGAAATCGCCATTAGAGGCAGCTTGAGGAGGAAGAAAATCAGAGGGAGTGAGGGTGCAATACGTGAGAATGAGAGGGAGTAGGAGAGAGAGGGTAAAAAGTGAGTTTTTACTTTTTGCTTTTGTTTACTTTATTGCCTTGTCATGTAGTATATTAGAAGCAATTAAAATAAGTGAGAGAGGGGGGAATAGAGCCGGCCACACTCACCACTTCCTACAGATTTTTAGTTTTTATTTCTAAAAGTGGGCACACTAGTTCGTTCTTATTACGGTTTACACCCTAAAATTTTCTGTTTTTACAGTTTTTACTATTTTCTCGTTTAATTGATTTTATTGGTTCTAGACCTTCATTAATGTTTATTAATGACTATTTGGTTGACCAAAATTGTTACGAGTCTATTTAACCCGCTTAAAGTTGTGTTTTCCCGGTTTCCTCGAAAAACGCGCTTCAAGGTTCGTTTGTGGTTTTAATCCATTTTATGGACCCGTTTTCTTCGGGAATTGTTTCCGTACACTAATTAGGCTTGAATAAGCCTTAGGAATCCACATAATACTCTAACCGAGGTTTCATACCTCCTATGGTTATTTAACGCTTATTTAGCGTTTTTCGCTTTTTAAGCGTTTCTAACTTTCTTTTGGATTTATTTTTCCTCACCAATATTACTTAGGCGTTATTAGGCCCTTAAATACGTACTAGGATAATCTTAATCTCTATATTTAAGTTCGGGGTATTTCAATCTACCCCCCTTAAGAACTTTGTCCTCAAAGTTGTTCAAGGTTATAGGTTTACGATGCTCACTCATTCTTACATGTCTAATACCAAAAGTCACACATTCTTCCTCCTTACAATTTCCAAATCCATTACTCACGGTCTCTACATTCCATACCATACAAATGTACTATAATTTCTCCAATCCACATTACTACCAACCATTGGTTCCACATTACCAGGTTTATACATACATACAGTGCAAAGCTATCCCCAAAGTAATGCAATACACATACAATCCCGCAGGCACTCAGGTCATCTAGACACAGGACTCCTCTATGTCTCGCTGCCCTTGGAATAGTACAACATGATAAACTACTATCTTCTCCGGTATAAGATTCTAACAGATTCTCACTCTCCCGTCTAAGGGAAATTCTCTCACAACTACTAATTAGAAATCTTTCTAAAACACACATCTCCAAATTCCAATTTATATTCATTAATTTTATCCTATGTGTGATTCTTGTGACCACTTGAGAGGAGCTTCAAGAATCATTCGACCCTGATGTGATCAGTATCAGTGTTGAACTATCTTTCCACCCCAATTTGTGTTCGGTTTCCCTTGATCTGATCAGGATCAAGTTCGACTTCCCACATCAGTTTCAAACAAACAAATAGTTTAGTTATTTCCATTTTCTATCTTTTTACTCTTCCTAGTCATGATTACAATTTCACACATCTCCAAAGGATGGAATTCAGTCCATCAATCCTCCTCACTCTACTTCCAAATACTTTACTTCGAAATTCAATGCCTAAGTGCTCATTTCATCGACCTTCGCTACTTCCATCCATTACTTTCCATCATTTCAAATAATCTAACTAAGGGATACAATACCCACTGAATCCGATCGTCCTCAATTTACTTCCAATGACTTACCTACGAATACACTACTCATGGGCTCCATTCCTTTACTACTCTCAATCAATTCGTACTATTTCTTTGCAGGATACAATACTTGTGGAGCTCCGTCCACTACTCATTACTCTTCTTTACTAATACTCTTACACTGGGGTTACAAGATGGGTATATTCGTCCTATGGTATTTGCATCTCTCGTGCCTAATTACCATAATTACAATATGAATGAATACATATGTTTATTTAACATAAGTACCAATCATCAATTAGATCATCAATTCGATTCTCATTTGTGCTATGCACATTATAGTTTAAGTGTTTTATTCATGAAATTTATATTGAGCGGTTTTCGCTCTACCCCCTTAAAAGGGATTACGCCCACGTAATCTACCATATGTTATTATTATTGAACATTGGTTTACTCAATTTGGGCAATCTGAAGCGTTTTCGCTTCTCTATGGTTTATTACTCCATGTATGCTAGTCAAAGGGTCTTAACCATACTAATGGTTCAATTCCTGCACCAAGAATTCCTATTGGAGTTTATTTAACTCCTAATTAATTCAGTCCTAGCCTTTCAGGCTTCAAGGCATTAATCTCCATTCTCTCATACTTACTAGGTGTATTAAGCCTCATAGCTAGGGCCCACTAGCTTCTGCTGCGCAACCCTGATAACCTTAGTGCTTAATTCGCTCTTCGGTTATTCTAGATGTGCTACTCATCGCCTTTTTATCCCTCTTCTGTGGGAATAAGGTTTATTAAACAAGTGTGGTATTCTTTTACCGTGCTTGAACTCGATGGTTTAGATTTATAACCAGCTCTCTGGCGATCTATTATACATGCTATTCGTACTCCCACGCTTATTCACTAAGTTCCTCCGACTTATTGTCGGGTGAGGTTAAATCACTACTTAGTTGTAATGCTTCCTCCATTGTCAATAGCTTCTGAATCATACTAGTTATCCTGGTTCAGTACAAGTGTCCTCTACTTGTATGACCTTGCATTTTCTATGCGTCGGTCCTTGTGACTCTCTTTAATTCCCTTCTTGTGTAACACTCTTCGTGCTTCTTTGGCCTTAGGCCGCACGGTTTGTTGCTAAGCTTGCTTAACTGGCTTATGCCATGTTTGTTGGTGAAAAGAAGGGTTTACTATGCTTTACATTTCCTACATTCCTAGCTATCCCACTTGATCATTAGCTGCACAAGTGCAATACCAAAACACTCAGTCATACAGAGTGCAGAGGCGTAAACGCTTGGCAGTAAATCCCTTATGTGATCGCATAGGAATAAATACTTCTGTCTGTCTTCTCATACCTATACTCCGTGTCGTTGTCTAACTACTTCCTCATAGTGGTCGCTTGTTGTGCACCATATTCTTACTGGTTGTACAACATTGTTTTTACTGTTTCTGTTATTGTGGTAGCTTCTCTTTACTCATTGCCATTGTCATTGGCACCATTTATTTATGGTATGAATACCCTGGGGTTTCCAATGTTCGTGTGTATGACGGTTGTCGTAGCATACCGCAGTGTTATCATCCTCCCATTTTGGAGATGTTTTGTTCCAATTCAGGTTTCATGTGTAGGTTGACTTACCTCACATTATTTCATAATCTATGATCCAATTTACCAAGTGTCTTGGCCGACAATGGATGAAGGAATTTATCGGGTTACAAGCTCTCTTGAGCGTTGATCATTCGTGATGTCCAATGTGCGTTCGCATGGATTGTTTTGGACAAATACTGTTTTCCAGTGCTGAGCATTAGTTATAGGCTCTAGCTGTGTAGTTTTATTTTGGTATGTACATCACCGGGACATCCCAAGAAACTTCAAGGGTTTTCTGGTCCCGTTCTCCAATTGAGGAGTACTTTGTCATTGGTAAATGAAAGTTCTTGTTTAGGGGTCTATCTCCACTCATATGCCTCATGGCAAGGTTACTATGTCAGTATCTCTTTATGTACTGCATATGGAGTATACTTACTCCTTTAGACCGTAATTGTTTGTTCAGTCGCCTCTTGGCAATATCTACATGCACATGCTTTGTTGCTATTGTTGATGGAAGCCTTCTCTAAGGGTTCACATCTTCACCACGTTGGTGGTCTTCGGTTACAAGGGTATCTTTCCTCAAGTCTCTCGTAGTGTCCAAGTGTGGACTAGGCCATTGTTGGCATTATCACGATTCTTATGCTTCTGTGCTACCATTGCTACAGAAGGCATGAAGGTAATTAAAAGCTTGTCAACTGTATACTAGACTGATGCTCTAGTGACAATGACACTAAGTTCGCCATTACTACAAGCCACTCAGGATGTTGGGTTTGAATTGATGGTCCAGTTGTTGATTTCTTTGTCGTATGAGACAATATCTCTTGCAAGTCTTGTTATCAAATGGTGTGGGTTATGCAACCGTTAAGGTTTACATAACATAGTTGGTTGATGGATTTTAAGACTTATTGTTGCAAGCTATGCTCTTTGCAAGCTGCTTATACATGTTTCCACTCCCTGTATACCCCATAGGTTGGAGGTATTGCTGGGCTCCATGGTAAGTCGTGACATCACGCTTCCGTTCATGGGAGGCCCTTTAGGCAATCTAGTGCTAATCAGTGCCTTTTGTGATTTAGGGTATTTCCCGTTATGCGAAATCCCTTTGGTGTCCTAACCGAATGTTCATTCTAGCTTCCGTGCTCTTATCATGCCGCTTGTACAACTGTTGTTAATCCAGACACCCTTCAAGGATCGCTCCTGGGTGTTGTTGATCACGCCGTTACATCCGGCTAATGTTTATGATATGTTATCACTATACCGTCTTGTGGTATTGTATTTTGAGTTATCCCTTTGTGGGTTATAGCGTCTTCCATCCTTGGGTAGACCGTTTGTAGTTCCTCCTAGTATTCTTGACTAGGTTTATATTCCTCTCCAATGATGGATTATACTTCATGGTAATCTTTGTGATTGTTCCCGTTTGTGAGCACTGTGGTGTTCACGTTAGGCCTTTGCCCTATGGTGTGTTCAGGCTGGGTATGCTTTCCAGCTGTCGTGTATTTGCTTGATGTCTTTCAGACATATCCAATGTCTATGCTTACTAGTCGGCGCTCCTTGCGCTTCTTAATCCTCATTCCTTATCTTCAGATGGATTCTCTAAGTTCTCTTATACCTATTTACTTAGATGAGTTCCTTCTCCTTGAGCGTCTGAAGTGTCCAGCTATTCTGCTTTGAACTTACTGATGGTCCGTAGAATGGAGTTGACCACTTCTCGTGTTTCGTGCACTACATGCATACATACGTGGGGTACCATGTTAATACGTTGCCACTTACCTAACTATATGTCAGGCCCGCAAGCTCCTTCGGAGTGTGGTTGTCCCACAACCCGTAATTGGGTACACTCGTAGTGCTCGTCACACGCCTAGGTGAAGTATTCTATTATCAACTCCTCTCGTATCATTCTATGATACTCACCGTAATTTTGTTGGTTTGGTTTTAAAATTCAAGGTTTAAAAGAAATTTGGAAAAATCTTTTGGGTTTGAAATAACAGTTCGGTGCTAAAAGAAGTTTCTCAAGGCGTGGCCATGTCTCATGTCTTGACCAAGTCCAGCTTCTTGCTGACTGGTATGTCCTTTGTACAATGGTCGGGCCGTCAGGCCTTTCCAAGGTTCCATTCTTCTAGTTTTTAGGATGTATGATCCTGTAGTTGCTTCATTGCGGTCACGGCGCATTACTAAATACTTGTGGGGTGTTAGGGTTCCTCCACATGTTCCTGTTCTTACTGCACTTGCCCTGGCAAGTGCGTGGTACTGGTGGTTTTTGGGTAAACCTATACCGGTCAAAGTATGGTTCCCACTCGTATTTGAAAGTCTTGTCGACTCTTCCCCTGGTCTTATTGGTCTATGTTTGGAATACTCGATCCTTTAAACAACTTCTCAATGATCTAGACAGGGTTGTCGTTGATCGGGATACTTCTCCAATCCTTGGAGACTCCCCTTTTTGATTTGGTTGTGTTCATCCTTGTTGCTCGTTCCCACACGTTTGTTGTGGTTACTGAGCCTGAGTTGGTTTAGGCACTACGGTTGTAGTTGCCGTCAGATTATATCTTTGAATGTTCTTGTAGCGGTCTGAGCTATGTTGGCCAGGTTTTGTAACCCTTATGTCATTGTAGTTTTGGAGTTAACCACTCCTGACTATGTCCTTAGTCAATTAGCATACTGTTGGTGGTATTAGTTAGCTATTACTGTCTCGTAGACTTATGTCTCGGGTTTGTTACTGTTCCTTTTTCTGTTCCGTTGCACGCTTAGTGCCTCTTTTCCTGCTGCTGGCTGACTAGCCTTGTTCCGCGACTGCTGAGCATGTTGCCATGCTGTTGCATGTTGCAGCCTCCTCATGGTTGGAGTATATTCTACCGCTACTGAGTGCGGGTATTGTTGTGTTCAATCGGGATCCATCTTCGGGACTCCAATCGTGGGAATCTACTATATGTCGGTTCTTGTTTGTCGTATACTGGTTTCACAGCTGCCAGATCGGGTTTTCCCGAGTGTGAGAGGACTTTCCTTCTCTCTGGCGTTCCTTCCCAAGTCATACAATGGGTTGTGGAGGGCGGGTCTGGTATTGTAGGTATCCGGTACTCACCAACAGTTCCTAACTAGTATATCTCTAATGCTAACAATCAGCCCTTAGCCCTAAGCTTCTAATTCCTAACTCGGTATTTTCTAAACTCGGTATTTTCAGTCATCAGAGCAATACTTCACTCTGATACCACTTTATTACACCCCTACCGCTAATACTGTCATTACGTCCATCTCCTTATACATCCATGCTCATGCAGCGGATAATACTTACACAACGGTGGTGATACAATGCCGTTAGCCACCCATGTGTTACACGCGATGTCGTCCCTTCGTCTTCTTCGTCCTCGGCCTGTATCCCACGCTTGTTGCCGCCTGGAAAGTTCTCCAATTGAGGAGTACATTCATGCTCAATACATACTTCCATGTTACTTATTCATACTCATTTTCATACTTCAAGTATTTACGCATTCATGCTCGCATTCATACAATTACTTAATACTTAGTCATGCTCTCTCAAGGATTAAAGGTACGGTAGTTACCTGGGCCGGACTTAGTCCCGGTCCCATCACGGTCAATGATGTGTAAGGCCGCTACCTCTACGGTGCGCCCTTCTACGGACCTCGGGATCCCTGTCCCTGTGAGTTATGCTGGGCATGAGCATCGCCAGATGCAACCTCCTTGCCTTCACGCTGCTTGTAGCCCTGATAATTGCCCTTGGGCTTAGAGTTTTTCTGGGCATGCTTAGCACGGTGCCCGGCTTCTGGCAAGTGTAGCAGCGGATCTCCCTTCCTTGGTAATCTGTGTCGGGATGATCCTTGTTGCAATTTCGGCACACATAGCTGCGGCCGTCAGTTTGGTTCTTGCCTTGGCCAAATCCGGAACCTATAGCTTCCAAGTAGCAAGGTTCGGTATACTTACAATACTCCACATACATACTAATTCACGTGTACTAATTCGGTTTCGGGTTCTTACCCCTGTAGGGTTGAGACCTCAGTGGCTTCGCTGCCACTGGTGCGTGTAGGCAAGCTGTAATGGCTCAGCTGCCTTGCCCTTCTCATCATGGGCACCGCCGTCTCCTGAGGTGTTCTTCTGATGGGAGTACTTCCCTTTCTTCTTCTTCCATGGTTTGGATTGGTTTTGGTCGTCGGAGGTGTTACCCTTGTTGTTCACCTTGCGCTTCAGCGCTTGCTCCTCATCTCTCAGCTGGCAGGTGATCTCAACTCGAGATGCAGCGTGGTAACACTCCTGAATTACTTAGGCATTAGGTTACACACATTTACATACGGGAATACTAATTCACATTACTCATGGCTTTTAAGGGTTCGACGTTGTTTACCTGAAGGGAGGTAAACCGTGTGAATCCCATGCCATACCGGAGTCGATGGCTCAATCCGTCGTAGAAGCGGTCGACCAAGACTTGGCCGGTATACCCAAGGTCGGGTAGAAGTCTAAGAAGAGAGGTGAAGGTGCGGTAATACTCATCAACTGTCATCTTCTTCTCCGTCATCTTTAGGGCATCGAGCTCAAGCTGTTTCTTTGGTCTTGACATGCTCGGATAGTACTAGATCGGAGGAGAGAGGTGAATGCTTCCCAACCGAATGTGGGATCGGCTACATGCTCGGCCTTAATGAGCTTCCACCAGTCCATAGCCGCGTCTTTGAGGTAGTACGCAGCTATCCTCACTTGAACTCCAGCGGGAGTCTCAAGTGTCTCGAATGCCGTCTCCATTTCAGAGAGATAGGCCTCGAGCTTGGCGGGGTCACTCTCGCCTCTAAAGCATGGAGGTCGAAGGTCGGCGACTGCCTTTACCCAATTGGTCTCACGGGGATGAGGCGGGTCGGGCTGTTGCCCCTGTTGTTGCTGTTGTTGGTTCTGCTGTGTTGCTTGTACAGCGGTGATCACTTCCGCTAGCATTTGTGCTACCGTGGCGGTGACAATTTCAGCTATCATTCGCGCGTCCGGTCCATCGGATGTCTCTCCTCTAGGTCGGCCTCGACCTCGTCCTGACATCTGAACAGTGTGGATTACATTAGATACGGTGAAACTATGACCTCATGGTCTTGATTCAAGCAATTTATCGTCTTTGTAGACGTCAAGGGTATCCGTTGTTAACAACGGGAGTTTCCTAGTTAGGTTTCTAAATATCCGTTTTAAAACGGTTGAAATCCTAACTCGGTAATCACTACACTTGGTATTCTAATCATCAGAGCGAGACTTCGCTCTGATACCACTTTTTGTAACACCCCAACCGCCAATCTTTCCATTATCCTCTAATCATTCCCATAATTACCTTACTCGTAGCGGAATACTTACTTACTCCCGGCGGGTGATACAACGCCGTTAGCCATCCAAGGCTACAAGGCTACTACTACTTACCGTATCAGTCTGACGATTAGAATAAACTGCATACATATTACTTACTTTACAATACCAAATACTTACTTACATTTGATTACCGAGTATCTAAATCATATGAATTACATTCCAGTACTACTTCCCCAAGATTGAGAGTTTATACATCCTCTCCTTACTATCCAATCAGAAATTCATTATCCAAAAAGGGGTGTACCACATGGTACACCGGCTACTCAAAAAGGGCCTTAGCCGTGTACAACTCGGTACACTATTCCAATCTACTAACTACATCAAAAGGAATTACATCCTGCCCTTACTCTACCATCACGCCTCGCGGGTACCTGTAGAATAAAAACATTCCCCCTAGGGGGTCAGCTTACGCTGCATATGATAACCGCATACCCAGCGTACTAGTAAGGGTACGCCAACTATTTGGTCGAGTACATGCGGTTCGTTTCATTCATACATACATACATGATTTACTCAATACAATTCAATACATTCCGTTCACAAGGCATATATACATTCATACATTCAGTACATGCATGGAAGACGTTACAAGTCAATCGTTCTTACTTATCGAATACTCACCGCATCCCGGAGATACAATTCTCCCTTCCATACAGAAGTCACGTTAGCTTCATTACACACCCGGGTTAATCGGGTGTTCAATACTTTTTACTCAAGGTCAATGACTTACAATAGTCAAGACCGATACACATACAATACTTACTTCTTACATACTTTACTCAAGTCAAGTCGGTATGACCTCCGGGCAGGGATTACTACATCCCACCACCGGGCTTTAGGGTGGCCTACTAATCCAGGATGCTACCCATCCAAGGGGATTGTCCATGGAAAGATTACAGCCAGGATTCGGATCCAACCTCTTGTGTCTCCTTATCCTCACGCATGGCCGGAACTATATCGGACTTATACTCATTCCATTTACTCATTACTCATGTTAGGAGTCAGATTGTTAGGATTTAGTAGAAGTCAGCACTTCATTTCCATACATTCATACAATACACAAGTACACATTACTTACACATACACTTCATCCTCATTCATTCATTTCATGAATTATACAAACTAGATGTTCAAGAGATACAACAAGAACAAAATAGTTCAAACACGGTTAAGTGCAATATAAGTCCGATTCGTGCATTTATCTTATTGGTGATCACATAAGCACATAAATCGGGGTAACCAAGTTAGGATATAGGGCATGAAGAAATCATACCGTTCACCGTCACAATGTACTACCGGGTTCCTTCGATGTTCAACTATTCGATTCCTATACATACATGAAGTTGTATGATCAATGATCTATTATTGATCCAACTTATTCCTTCATTGATACTTTTAATGTATACTTACTATTCCTTTATATTCATACTTGATTATAAAACCATTCTTTTCCTTATTACTTCTTCAACTTGCTTCCTTACTCATTTACTTACTTTCTTACCATTATTACCTTCATTAATGGTGTATTACTACATACATATGCATATATGTGTATAGGCATACATATACATACATATGACTACTATAGTCATATAATAAAACATTTTTTTTGTAAATTATGGCCGTCCGACCCACAGTCCGACCCAACATCTGGGTCGGTCCATTCCAGAAAGTTTTCCGTCTCCTGAAATTGTCCCGTCCGACCCAGAACTGTTCCGTCCGACCCATACGCCTCTGGGTCGGACCATTCCAGTAGCTTTTTGTTCCGTGGTCTAGGTCCGTCCGACCCACCGTCCGACCCAACCTCTGGGTCGGACCAGTCCAGAACCTACCTACAGATTTTGTTTTTCACTTCTTTTCTTACCCATTTCTTCCCCAATCTTCCTACATGTAGTCCCACATGATTTAGCACTAATTAAGCCCTCTAAATCACCTTAATTCATCCACCAAATCCATTACTAAATCCATCAAACAACTTACACAATTTCCTCATCTCATTCCAACACTTACAACAGTTATTTTTACTCTTCACTTGCTACAGATTTTGTTTTCTTCTCTCTGCTACAGATTTTTCCCTCAACTCTTATCCTCCAATACTCCTTACATAGTGCCACTCTTAGCATCTTAAATACCTTACTCATATCCTAGTTCCATCCTCTTAACAAACTCATATCCAAATCTGTTTCAAGATACTAAACACTCCTTTTAAACTCTCCAAATACACCTAGCTACCACCTAGGTTACTTCCTTTTCTTAAACACTTAAGTCCTCTCATTCCTACACAAAATTTGACATAGTCTCCCCTATAATTCTTACTTTGCTCACACACTATTTCAGCCCACAATGGCTCATTTTCACAACCTTTTTATACCACACATTATACTCACATTTCAACTCCACTACACACATTAAATTCCTGCACATATACACATACCACCCATTGTTTTCCCAAGCTTTTAAACATCATTTAAAAAAAAATTCATAACTGTTACAATATCATTCCTCATTATACTACAACATACTTACTACTCATCACTCAATACATTACTCATTTTTACTACTCCAAAAACTGTTACATTACACAATACAAAACTAGTTCAAGGTAAGAGACTTTACCTTGTTCTTTTTAGTTTTCTTTCTTTCCTTCCTTCTCTTCTTTTCTCTTTCCTTCTTCTTGTTCTCGGTTTTTATTCAAGGAATGGGCAATGCTACAGCAACCCATACCAATACACACAACACTTAGCATCCATTTAGAACTAACCCTAGAATCTAGATGTTTTAGGGTTTAGAAATGAGTATTACCTTCCAATGGATGAATGAAGTTCTTAACTAGCAAGAGAGTAGGATTCCTAGCCCACAAGAGAAGCCAAGATCGGCTGGAGCAAGAAGAACCAAGAGTTCAAAAACTGAAAATCCTTATAATGCCAATGAGAGCTAGAAATAAGGATTTTCGAAATTCTTTTTACCTCAAGATGACAAGAAGGTGAAGGTGCTTCTAATGGTGGCCTCAAATCTTCAATGGAGAATACCCATAAAAACGAAAATGAAGCTTTTAGATTTTTGAAAGGAGGAAAGTGTTCTCCTTTGCAAGGGGAATTCAACGGTACAGTTTTTATTGCATTTGGAGGAGTTTTGAGCACTCAAAGAGGGGAGAGAAGATGAGGGTTGTGGGGGTTTCTTCAAATCGCCATGTCCATCGCATGAGGAAGAAGAGAATGGAGAAAATAGAGAATGAGGGGGCCAATGCGTGGGGGGGAGTGAGTGGTGAGGAGAGAGAGTCTTATTTTTGCTTTTTGCTTTACTTAATATATAGGTTTGTCTTTAGCAAATAAGAAAACAATAAAGTGGGTGAGAGTGAGAGAGGGAAATCGGTCCCCTATGCACCCCTCTACAGATTTTTGATTTTTATTTGCAAAGTGGACACACTAACTTTGTTTATTTGTATTCTTGCCCCACAGCTTCCCGGTTGTTACAGTTCTTACTAACCGGAACCCGTTTTCCGGAATTTCTCGTTTAATTAATTTTATTGGTTCTAGAGCTCCACTAATATTTATTTGTGACTATTTAGTTGACCAAAATTGTTACGAGTCTGTTTGACCCGCTTAAAGTCGCGTTTTCCCGGTTTCCTCGAAAAACGCGCTTTAAGGTTCGTTTATGCTCTTAACCCATTTTAAAGGTCCGTTTTCTTCGGGATTTGTTCCCTCATATTTATTTAAGTGTAATTAAGCCTTTAAAATTATAATTAGCCTAATTAATCACTGTTTTTAATTACGGGGTATTTCAATTTTAATGATCAACACTTCTACATACACTACACACATATACAAAATTTCAAATAGTTTCATTCTAGAAGTCGCTAAGATAAATGCTTAAACTTGCAAAAAATCATAACTCCACCATAATTCAAATCATCCTTTTAAGCAAATTGATAGCGATTGGGCTGAAATTTTTATGATCCACAGTTCTAGATACACACTACACACCTGCAAAATTTAAAAGCGTTTCGATGTCTAGAAGTCGTTAAGATAGATGTTCAAACTTGCAAAAACATCATAACTCCACTATAATTCAATGTTTTTGTGCATCATCGGGGTAACATTGTTACAAGTAAGTTTTCTTCTATTGGACTAAAATTTTGAAGATCAGCACTTCTACATACACACTACACGTCTGCAAAATGTCAATTGTTTCGATATCCTAAAGCCGCAAAGATAAATGCTCAAATTTGCAAAAAATCGTAACTTCACGATTAAAACTATTATTTTTAAAAAAAATTGGCAAATAAATCGCAACAAGCTGATACGGTTTTTGGAAAAAAAATCCATAAACTGCACCAGGCCAATGCGATTTCTGTTCGAGGGAATGATTACATTCATGATGTGAAGTTGGCAGAGGAATGTTCAAAGGGTGGGTGACGAGAAGAGGAAGCGTGCAGGATCCAACCACAAGATTGTCAAACTTCCTAAAGCGCCAATGGTAAGGAAAAGCAAACTTTCCAGGCGGCAACAAGCGTGGGGATACAGGCCGAGGACAAAGAAGACGAAGGACGACATCGCTGGGTAACAGAGCACGGGAAAAGCTTTCAAACACTAGGGAATCAGAAGCCCAGAACGATGAAGCCGATGAGACACCCGCAGAAGTAAGAATTTTGACTTTATTACGAAGTTGTGGTTCAATAGTTAGAGATGACAAAATGAAAGTAAGTGACATATTCATGTTAAATAAATTCAACCCTTATTTTTAGGGAGTTGTGTCTAACTTCTAGTTTAATAGTTTTATAAAAAGTTTACTATAGGATCTTTTATCTTTTATGTATCCGAACTAGATGTAATCAAATATTAGTTGTTTATTTCAATTTCGGTTAAAAAATATTGCTAAAATTTGTGGAAATATTTATTAGAAATGTAACTTTATCATTATCACTATAATAAAATTAGAGTCTACGCTGTTAATGTTTAACTTAAATAGTCCAGATAAACTTTAGCACCACCTTCAATGGTTAGTGTGATGTACACGTCAAATTAATCCTAGGTTCCAGGTTTCGGTTAAATGCTCAAGTATATGTTTAGGCACAAACCCTTCTTTCTAAAAATAACAAACAATAATTAATAGGGGTATGATAAAAATTATTAGGGAAAATTCACGAGATACCCCTGTTTTCTTTCGTAATTCACAATATACCCCTGTGATTTTAGTCATTCAACTTTTTAAACATGTTTAAATGTTGTCCAAAATTGATGAAACTTTACATGGACGATGCTAAAGTGTTATATTTTGGTCCAATATCAATTTGAAGTTTTTTAGCTCACATGTGATCTGTGGGACCCAATGAACAGTCACATATGTATTGGGTCCCACAGGTCACATGTGAACTTAAAAAGCTTCAAATTTGATATTGGACCAAAATATAACAATTTAGCATCGTCCATGTAAAGTTTCATCAATTTTGGACAACATTTAAGCATGTTTAAAGTTGAATTATGAAAATCACAGGGTATATTGTGAATTATGAAAGAAAACAGGGGTATATCGTGAATTTTCCCAATTATTAACAAATAAAACGTGAAGACACTCGTTACTTGCTCCTGGTTTCCTCATATTATAAATATGCATACATACACCCCAGCTTCCACCTAAAAGTAAACGATCGAAACCAGGGAAGAAAAACAATGGAAATGTTTTATGTGATCATGAGTTTGAGTTTCACTCTCTTTTGCATCAATTCACTGCTTTCACTTGTTGCGCCACAGCCCCTTGTTCCTCGCCCATGTCACCTCATGAAAAAGGAGGGGAAGGACACCAACGATGATACAAAATGGGTATGCGCTCAACCAACTGCAAACATTCTGCATAAGTCGAAGAAAGCAGGTCCTGCGAGAGCGACGCTTTTTCCGGAAATTGACCAGAACCCGCATTGGTCTGAAGCGGTTTCCGGATTTTTTTTTCTAGAACTCATGCGGTTTCTTTGCCAACTTCTAAAAATTTTTTGGTGGAATATGAAAGATTAGTTTTAAATTGTGAAATGATTTTTTTGTATGTTTGAGCATCTATCTTAACGGTTTATAGACATCGAAACACTTTGAAATTTTACAAGCATATAGTGTGTATGAAGAAGTGCGGATTTTCTAAATTTCAGCCCAATCGCAGCCAATTCGCTAGTTAGGATGTCACCCCAAAGTTGAAAATAAATATTGAATTATAATGAAGTTATGATTTTTTTTTGCAAGTTTGAGCATTTATCTTAATGACTTCTAGACATTGAAAACCTTTGAAATTTTACAAGCATGTAGTGTGTATATAGAAGTGCGGATCATAAAAATTTCAGCTCAATCGTTATCAATTTGCTTATAAGGATGTCATCTCAAAGTTGCACAAAAATATTAAATTATAGTGGAGTTATGATTTTTTGCAAGTTTGAGCATTTATCATAGCGAACTCTAGACATCAAAACTATTTGAAATTTTACAGACGTGTAGTGTGTATGTAGAAGTGTTGATCTTCAAATTTCTACTCAATCGAAGCCAATTTACTTGTAAAGATGTCACTCGAAGTTGCACAAAAACATTGAATTATAGTGGAGTTATGAGTTTTTTGCAAGTTTGAGCATTTATCTTAACGGCTTCTAGAAATCGAAACGATTTGAATTTTTGTGGGCGTGTAGCGTGTATGTAGAAGTGAGGATCTTCAAAATTTCAACTCAATCGGAGCTAATTTTCTTCTAAGGATGTCACCCTGAAATGACACAAAAACATTGAATTATAGTGCAGTTATGAATTTGTTGCAAGTTTGGGCATTTATATTAACGGCTTCTGGACATCTAAATGATTTAAAATTTGGCAAGCGTGTGGTGTGTATGTAGAAGTACTGATATTTAAAATTTCAGCCCAATCGAAGACAATTTACTTGTAATGATGTCACCCCAAAGTTGCACAAAAACATTAAATTATGGTGGAGTTATGATTTTTTTGCAAGTTTGAGTATTTATCTTAGCGACTTTTGAAGATCAGCACTACTACATACACACTACATGCCTTCAAAATTTCAAACCATTTCGATGTTCAGAAGCCGCTGACATAGATGTCCAAACTTGCAAAAAAAAATCATAACTCCCACTATAATTCAATATATTTGTGCATCTTCGGGGTAACATCCTTACAAGTAAGTTGTGTTCGATTGGGCTGAAATTTTGAAGATCAACACTTTTACATACACACTACAGGCCTGTAAATTGTCAAATCGTTTTGATGTCCAGAAGCCGCTAAGATAAAGACTCAAATTTGCAAAAAAAAAAACAAAACTTCACTATAATTCAATGTTTTTTACAACTTCAGGGTGACATCTTTACAAACAAATTGGTGCCGATTGGGAAGAAATTTTGAAGATTGACACTTCTACATACTTTGGGATAATATCCTTTCAAGCGATTTGACAGAGATTGGGCTGAAATTTATATGATTCGCATTTCTACATACACACTACACACCTGCAAAATTTCAAAGCATTTCGATGTCTATAAGTCGATAAGATAGATGCTCAAACTTGGGAAAAAAAAATCATAACACCACTATAATTCAATGTTTTTGTACACTTCAGGGTGACATCCTTACAAGTAAATTGTTTCTGATTGGGTTGAAATTTTGAAGATCAGCACTTCTACATACACATTACACGCCTGCAAAATTTCAAATCATTTCGATGTTTAGAAGCCGCTAAGATTATGCTCAAACTTGCAAAAAAAATCATAGCTCCACTATAATTCAATGTATTTTTGCAACTTCGGGGTGACATATTACAATCAATATGGCTCCGATTGGGCTGAAATTTTAAAGAACAACACTTCTACATACACATACACGTGTGCAAAATTTCAATTACTTTCAACGTAACACCCCAACTCCAAATACAATGATCGTCGCCCTAAGTCCATCCCATTCATTAACAACGCAGCGGAAAAGTTCTACTAAATTGGTGTTACCGCCGTTAGTCACCCACATGACTAACTAGGCCTATTCTCTTACAAGTCACGGTCTGACTAACCGGATAATTACTCGAGCACCTAAAACATTACAATCCATAAATCACAACTTATACCGAGTATCTCATATCCTAATACATCATACTAACATCTCATCAATTTACTAAACGAGTGTACATGCACAACTCGTGTAACAAATGTAAAAGCAACCCGAGGTACTCTACCCGCTCCTACTCTCAGGTTGAGTCTTCGTCCAGTACCTACCTGCAAAGTTTAAATCACAGGCCCCAAGGGGCTCAACACATGGCTGGTACAGAAAACGTGCAGCCCACAAGCTAGCAGGGTTACACACGACTACTTTCTCGTATACATGCAATTGTTTATTCATACAAATAATAATAAGAAGTACGATAGCCAACACACATTTATGTGAAACATTCACAGCTCAAATAAATCGAACGTCGTAATGGACATCCATCAATGATGTAAGTTAGATTGCTAACTCCTGAGGCCTGAGAATTGTTTAGTTCTCGTGTTTGACCATACCTTATAAGTGTCAACCGTTCTCTTAATAGAAATGGTTGTTCTCTAACTGAATTGTTTATTTTTGTCGGGTCAAAGTAACCCTAGCCAATGAGTTATTAGCTCCATTGGATAAATAAACATTAATTCTTAAGTTATGAGGGGTGTAGGCTTGACCCTCCTGCGCCTCCTGAATTTGCCTCCCACCTCGAACTGTTCACTCGAGTTGGTCGGGTCAGTTTGTCGACCCTAGGCGGAAGACAGATCTGATACTGATGCCGACCTCCTAACCTGAACATGCATGACCGGAGTCAGTCCCGGATTCCTCTCTCTCCAAGTTTCAGTTAGCGGAAGTCTCTTTGACAATTGGTTGGTTAAACCTCTCTCGGTATTAACCAACTAACAATAGGGAATATTTGTAATCCTTATACAATTGTTATTAAACATAGTTAATGAACAAGCTCTGAATCAAGTCGTGTTAGTGTGCAATGGACACACAACACAATATAGTAAATCGGTTTCATGCTTAATCTTGCTTGGTCGTATCACAATAACACATAGCACACAAACCGAGGTAGACCTCGTTAGCAAACAAGCTACAAGAATCTCATACCGTACACTGGTGATTGACTAGCTCTTAATCCCTCGTTCGCCTAATCCGCCGAACGCCTCTGACTTATCTAGATCTGTAACCAGAACAAGTATTAGTATTCTGTGTCTTAGAACTAATTGGGTTCTCTTTTCAACTTAAACCTCTTCCTAGGTTAACCCGGGTATAATAGTATACCGTCAAACGGGTTCGTTGATTTAGGAGCGTTTTCGAGCTCAATTCCAATTCATTAACTCACTAACGTCGTTAGCAGTTATTTAGTTGCACAGTTAGCAACTTTAGACTCATACGGACCTTGTATTAGATTTTCGTATTTTTTCACTATTCATCCGTATTTCACTATTCATTTATACGGTCCCGTATTCTACTATTCATTTATACGGCCTCGTATTTTACTATTCACCGTATTTCACTATTCACGTATACGTCTCATATTTGACTATTCATATATATGTAGTTTCTATTCATGTATACGTATATACTATTTATGTATACGTATTTACTATTCATGTATACGTATTTACTATTCATGTATATGGGTACTATTCATGTATACGGGTATTTTCCATGTATACCAAATTTACGTATATGCCCGTATGATACTCCGTACAAATATGTATTTATTTCTTTTTCCAATATAACTTGTATTTTCATTAAAAATACTTTTAAGTATTGATTTCTCCTATACTTATTAAATTACGGGTATACCCCTCGTATACCTTAATTTATATACGGGTCTCGTTTAAACCCGTCTTAACTCTGTTTCTTTTACAACTTGTTTCTAAATTCTTTATTTAATTTCCTTAACCTTCTTAGACACATAAAAATGTGTTATTTATATTACTTACCCATAGTTTTCTCTTAATCTCCATTTTACTCTTAATAAGTTCTAAACTTGTTATTTTTATTTCTAATTTCTTCCAAAGTCTTACTTAATTAATTTCTTTTATACTTTTGGTCAATTACCAAAATATACCCAAGTTTGACCAGTCTTTTATGGTCAAACCCCCTAACTTTCCATTATTTAAAATATTACCCCTAAAGTAAATTTAACTTAACTTTTTATTCCTTTATCCTTTTAATATCTAATCTTTTGCTAAAAATTTTATTCTAGCTCCTCTAAACATTTCACAAACTGTCATTGACCAAGTTTGACCACGTTTGACCACGTTTGACCAGGGAAGTTACCATCTTTTAATATCGTCCATGTAAAGTTTCATCAAATTTGGATATCATTTAACCATCTTTAAGTTGATCAAATATTAGAAAAGTTATTGGATGTAAAATTGTGGAAACCACATGGGTAGGCAAAGTAATTTTTGAAACCTCGTGGGTGGGCTGTGTAAATTCGCCAAACGTCATGGGTGGGCGATGTAATTTTCCCTTTCTTTTATCCTAACTCATTTATTAACCAATTTAACTCCAATTAATTTCTAATTTTCGTAACTATTTTCCTACAAATTTTTGAACATCAAAATCATTTTTAACATCTCTAAATCACCAGATTTAATTATCTAAAGTTGTAGTATACATGTACTATCTTTTATTAACTTTAAATATATCAAAAACCTTATAAATTCCTTATAACACTTATAAACTCTTTATAAATTGTAAACTTAATTCTACAATTATTTTCTCAACATCTAAACTCTCAAAATTCCATATTGACCTCATATATTTTCGGTAATCACCATTAGGTACTAAAACTTCTTAAATTTTACATATTACTCTTAATTATACTAATTCATTTAATTTAACTAAGTTAGATATTTTTTTCTAACTCAATTAATACCCTTAATTTTCGGCCACCATATAAATTATAGTATATGAATTTTCTTGTATATTATGATAGCTTATATTAAAGCTTATATCATAAGGAGTATAAATCTATTCTTAGATTTAATAAACATTAACTTTTAATAAGCTAAAAACTGAATATTAATCACCAAAATTTTCGGCAATAAATAATAAGATGAACAATATGTTAGATCATATATAGATCAACAATTACAACCTTGAAATAGGTAGTTGTAGGATTTACCTTGTATATTAACCATTAGCTTAATATTTAAGCATGATTTCCTTAGAAATTTTGACACCAATTTGCTAGAGAAATTGGCTCCAAAATTATACAACAAGATGAAGAATAAGATGGGTTAGTATCCCATGCCAATCGACTGTAACAAAACCAAAGAACAAGAAGTTTTCAAGAAGGCAATGTTTTACCTCGAGAATCAAAGGCACTTCTTTGTGGTTGTTCCTGAGAATCTGGGCTCATGAGCTATGGTTGTAAATCTCTGGAAGAGAGGATTCCAACGAGCTATCAAGCTTGTGATTTGGAGTTAGGACGAGAAAGTTATGATTTCTACAAGGCAAGGTGTTCTTTAAGGCTCAAAACTAAGAACATGGAGTTTTTTTGTGTTGTTTCTTCAAAGAGAGGATGAGCTACGAATTTTGGAGCTCTCATTTGACAGGTAAGAGTCTCATTAATGATTCACTAAGTGTAACACCCCCAACCCGAAACTCCACAACCTGTACGATGAAAGCTCCCAAAGACAACTGGAAATGCAGCGGAACAAATACATAAAACGGTGGTGCTACAACGCTGTTAGTCACCCATGTGACTAACAAGGCTAACTCCAATACAACTTACAAATGATACAATCTGAGCACTGAATACAAACCGCTTAAATAACAAAAGCTAATAGAAAAAAGGTATAGTACTGTAAAACGGTACAGACAGTAATAATCCCATGTCTTAATTCTACCCCACCTACACTCGGTCGGGTATCCTCTTCTTTCTTCAGGTACCTGAAAACATAGCCATCGAAATTGCTCAGCAAATATGCTGGTATGAACCCATGCAGCCCATAAGCTAGCGGGTCACGCACAACTACTTTGTCGTAAGCATGCAGTTCATTTTTATCAAACATTGAAAACATGCATCATATATAAATCACACAAATAACCATACAAGGTCAACTGCATCACAAAGAGAAACATGACAGCAAAGGTCAAGTTAGAAATTTATTTTTGGATTGGGTATGTTAAACCCTTCAGATGTGATAAGACCCTCGCGTTAATGGTCGGGTAATAAGTCCCGTAGACAACTCCTGTACTTAAATATAGGGGTGGGTATCGTACCCTCGAGAGAATGAAATCCTTCTCTCAACTCCAAAATGTTCCGGTGCTAGCCCGGTGAGTGGACAAGTCTACACTCAAAGCCACCGTCATGACGTATACTGTATTTGAGGACGACCTGTGACAGGTACAGCCTCCATATTTGCATGCATGACCAGATACAACTGGGCTCCCCGCTTCTCATAGCATCGGATTTGTTAGACGTCACACAAGGAAGTTAAACAAGCATACCGTTGTATATTGTCAGTTGTCACGCTTAAAGACAACGACTTGTTAATAAAGGAAGTTAGTGAGGAACTTGAGTACAAGTTCTTGGTATAGTAACACGTAAGTATTTAATCCACTAGCAATGTAATGTTGTATGCGTGGTACATACACGTTATAGTCAGAAACGTTCACGCACATAAAAATAACACAACAGTGCATAGAATAATCACAACGATACACAAACGCAAGTGCAATATATTTACATGCAATTATCTTAGTCGTTATTTCACACAACAGACAGCACACAAGTCGGTGTAATCCGTTAGCAAACAGGTTGCAAGAAGTCCATACTGTTCACCGTAGATTGTACTTGTTTAGTTCCCGGTCAACGTCTGGTCAAACAAAGTCCTAGAATAGGATTAACTGAGAGTGTTAATTTAAGTTACTCTCATATAATAATCTTATTATATCATGAAATATCTTCGTATTCGTTATTTCGTGTGAGGTTTATTTCCAACGCTTAGATGATTTCTTCTTAACCTCTTAACTTTATTTATGTTTAAGGTTTTCCTATATAATTTAAACCATCGTAATCTTTACCTATAAGACTTACAGTGTAAGGTAATCGTCTTTTAATTACCTCCAGTATCTTATACACCGCTCCAATTACTTTCTCTTAACTTAAACAATTTCTTTGAATGTATTTTGTATAAGCAAATATTATTCATATGTCATATTGTATTTGTCCAAACGACATAACAATTTATAAATTCGTCAATGACATTTATTGGTCATATGTAAATTAATTATCCTCTTAACTTTATATTTAATAACTATAATTCCAAATGTTATTTGATATTCACACATTAAATTCCTTATATACATTTCCCTTTGATTTACTTGAAAATCTTAAGGGTCCGCTTGGTACAAGGGAAAGGCAATCAGTCTATGGGGATGGGAATAACTATTTCCTATTTCCATGCTTGTTTAGTAAAAACACTGTTTTTAGGGAGAGGGAATGGAAATTAACTGTTTTTCATATCCATCTATACCCATAATTCGATAACCATGGGGAGGGGTGGTAATTAAAATTTAATTACCATTGGGAATGAAAAAGTGAGCGGCGTAATTTTCGGAACAAAAATTATACCCTCCTTCGAATCTCAATTACGGCGTATATATCTCTAACTTCAGTATTTTGTTTAACAGACTACATATTATATTTCCATAATATCCTCCCTCGCTCACGGAGCAGAGAATGTATTCTTCATAACAATTTCTGCATCCATCGTTCTTCTTCTCCAGGTACGTAATCTCATCTTCTTCTGTTTTTTTTTTTCTATCATGGTATGCCAAACTGGTTTCTCCTCCTGCAACAACGGATGTTTGCAGAAACAATCCTTCCCCAAAATAAATCAGAAATTATAGAGCCAGTGCTTCTAAAAGATTCAAGCAGAAACATAAATAGCACAGGAGCACCACATTCAACGATTACACCAACTCATATCTATAACTAGTGTAACACGACAAGGAAATGGCTTGTTGCCATGTCTAAAATTTTGAATTTGAAGGTAGCCGATGCATAACTGTAAGAATATCATCACCACAAATTTCACAGATGGTTTTCTGGATGTGATCAGCAGTCTGGCCATCCATAGCAGCCACAGAGTAAAAGCTCGAATGTAGTGAACTTTAGCCACTAGAAATTCCCTTACTGGTTCTTGCATTATAGAAAGCATTTCTTGTGAGCGTGCAACATCACTACATAAGATGAGCTCTGGTATCCAGCGCAACTTCAGAATTTCATTTGCGATACTGATAGCATCATCACGACCAGCTTTACTCAAATGACGGTCATGTTCTCGCAATATTCATAGCTTCAGTGGTGGGAAGCCTCCTATTTTTCTGATTTGTTTTGAGTGATTGAAGACATAAAGTTTGTTATGAGTCATCCGGAAGTTGCTCAATATGTCACTCAAGACCAACAACACGTGTTCAGAATTTGGTTGGTAATTTTTGTTTTAAGGAATGAATTATCAAAAAACTAAAAACAGAGAAGATGAGTGTGCTGTGTGAATTCTACCTATCCGTTCCTCAGACTTACATAACATATTTAAAGAGAATTATTATAGAAGATAAAATGGGATTTTTTTTAATTTGAAACAAGATAAAATGGGAAAGATCAAAAGGAAAATGGTGCTCGCTTTGAATCTCATCAACATTATCTTTTGTTTTTCTCATGCAGTTATTAGATTTGCAGTTTAATCATTTGACACTATCACACTTACGGTAAGTTTTCTCAGTTGCCTTCTTTTAAATTTTATGCCCCTACCGTTCATTTACTCACGTACGTTTCTTTATAGATATATCGCCATGGGAATGATGTTGTAATATGGTTATTTGACGGTATTAATTTTGCACTCATCTTGTCATCAATGTTATAGTGATAGATATCGATAATGCTTCTATGTTCTTATATATTTGCAGTTATATATGGCTCGCCATCCTGTTAGGAGGTGCTTGGTACCACATTTAGAGAAAAATATAGGATGACGATACTAGTTGCACTATGTGTCCTATTGTTAATGATCATGTACTTGGTTAGAAAGAGAAAACATAGTGATAAGATCACGACAATGCCTGACCGATTAATCGATTTAGGTATTTAAATGACATGATTACTAAGAGTGATATAGTATGCCTAGAACAACTTAGGATGGATAGATCATGTTTTAAGGTTCTTTGTCATTTGGTGCGTGATATCGGTGGACTGAGTGATACGAAGAATATGAACGTTGAAGAAATGGTCGCATATTTTGTGCACATACTAGCGTATGATGAGAAAACTCGAAAAATTGGTTTCAACTTCAAAAGATCAAGGGAAACGATTAGTAGAAATTTTCATCGTGTTTTGAGAGCAGTGCTGAAGCTTTGGAATGTTTTGTTGAAAAACCCGGAGCCTATAGATGATGAAAGTGGAGATGAAAGGTGGAAGTGGTTTAAGGTATAATTATAAATTTGAATAATTATTATTAAAAAAAGTGGTAATATATTATATATATGACATAAATTTATGTATACTTTAGAATTGTTTGGGAGCTTTGGATGGGACTTATATCGAAGTGAAAGTCCTAGTTGCTGATAAGGCAAGATATCATACAAGAAACAGAAGATAGCTACAAACATGCTTGTGTATGTGCTCCAGATATGCAGTTTATATATGTGCTACCTGGTTGGGAAGGGTCAGCAGCAGATGCTAGAATATTACGAGATGCATTATCTAGACCAAATGGTTTGAAAGTTCCTCGAGGTGCGACCCTTTATAACATTTAGCCATAGGTGGATATTATATATGTATACTAATAAGTCTTAGTTTATATATAGGTCAATACTACCTTGTTGATGCGGGATATAGGAATTGTGAAGGATTTTTAGCTCCTTATAGGGGTCAACGTTCATCTCAATGATTGGAGGGACGGGAGCCAACCTGCTACTGCACATGAGTACTTTAATATGAAACATTCATCAGCCAGGAATGTAATTGAGGGAACATTTGGTTTGTTAAAGTTGCGATGGGGTATCATGAGGAACCACTGCTATTATCCAATTGATACTCAAATAGATATAATTCTAGCATGCTGCTATCTACATAACCTTATAAGACAACAAATGAGCTACGATCCATTTGAAGCACAATTGGGTGCTGTCACGCAAAACAATGGTGAAGATGGAGAATATATTGACACCGTTGAGGCGTCAACACAATGGACAGCATGGAGAGACAGTTTAGCTGAAGAAATGTTCAATGCTTGGAGAACAAGAAGACAAACACGACAACATTAGTGATTTGTTATGTAGTGATATTTAGCTACGAAACTATAGATTTTTATAAATAAATTATTAGTTATTTCTTTAAACGTTGTTTCACATTTGATGCTAACTTGTTTGAGCTCTTTAGTTATTATTTGATTAATAAAACATTGCTTATTTATTGATGTTTCCTATTTTATATTTCATCTTTTGATTAATCACAATGCTTATTTTATTTGTGTAAGATGGATACCCAATCAGCAGCAGTTGAACAACAAGAAGAATTGAGAGAGGACGAGGAAAAAATAAAAGATTATGGACTCCAGATGAGGAAGCTGTTCTTGTTGATATTTTGTACGAAATGAATGAAACTGGCTGGAAGGTTGACACTGGTCATAAAAATGGATATCACACATACATTGAAAAGGAAATGGCTACGAGAATCCCTGGATGCACCATTAAAGCTAACCCGCATATCAAATCAAAAGTGAAGATTCTGAAAACTTACTTGCTTACGTACTAGAAATTCAAAAGAATGGTAGTGGATTTGGATGGGATGATGAAATGAAGATGGTGACAGGCAACAAGGATCTTTTCATTGGTTGGGCAAAGGTATGAAGTTGTTTCAATTTTTTATGCTTTATTTTTATGGTACTTTTTATATATTGAAATATGTGTCTTTATTTCAAACTACAGAGTCGTCCTGGAGCAAAGGCTTTGTATGGAAACAGTTTCCTCATTTTGAAAATTGTGTGAGATATATGCCAAGGATAGAGCTACAGGAGTGAAAGCTCGTGGTCCTGGTGATGAACCAGTGGTTGACCTAACCAAGGATACAAATATTGATATTGATGATGACGTTGAGGATGACGACCCAGATCTATCTATTCCTAGAAATAATGATCAAGGAATAAAAAAAAGAGTTTGAAAAGAAAAAGGAAGAAGATTGAGAACGAAGATGTCGTAGAGCAAAGCATTACACATCTGGCAAAGTCTATTGGCAGTCTTATCGAGATGGAAAAACAAAAGATGGTAAGTGTTCATGAAGTAGTGGAGCAAGAAAAAATTTGCTTCCAATGTTGAAAGCAATTTCAAGAGAAGATGCATCGTTTACTACGACCGACGTTGTCAAGGCTGCTAGTATTATTGGTCTTGATGATGCGAAAATGGATTTGTTTTTTAACATGGATGATGAGATGAAAATCGTATATGCCAAACAACAAATCGAGTCTAATCCATAATATAATTTGTTTGTTATTTTGAGTTTTTAGGTTTCAAGTGACTTCTAGAAAATAGTGGTCTTTAACTTAATTTTTATGGTAGTGTATCCATTAATTTATGTTTTTCTTTTGTTACAAACATTTCATTGATAATCCCAATGTTAAGTTTTATTTTATATGTTAAAGAATTATTTAAACTTGACCTAAATGCTTTTATATTATTTTTTTAATATTTTTTCACTATAATTATAAAATATTTAGCATAATTATTTAATTAACAATATATCAAATTATGTGTATAACCTACCAAGCATGGGAATAACAATAAATTTGTTTCTCATTGACAGTTTGTAGTTACCAACCAAGGGAATGGAAATACACTAAACCATTCCCATTCCCTACATTCCCATACCCATTCCTAATATTTCTATTCTCATTCCCACTAATTCTCATACCCACCTACCAAGCAGACCCTTAGTGCTAATAATGGAGTAGTAAACTACTGTAAACTTATACTACCTCCGTCCCAGTTTGACCTTCTTGTTTGCTTTTTGACACGTTTTTCTACTTCAATATTAAACATATAAGATAAAATAATTTTATAAAAAAAATTTATGCAACATATAGTTTTTCATATAAGGATTCCATTACAAAACTAAATTTATAAAATTATGTCATCTTATATGTTAAATATTGAAGTCAAACGACATGTCCAAATAGTAAACAAGAAGGTCAAACAGGGACGGAGGGAATAGTACCTGTTCCAGTTTTTTTTTTATTGCTTAATGGTAAGCTATATTACCGTCAATGATGGTTGAGGTTGCTGTTTTCTTTGCTAACCATAAGTGGAAGTATTACCGTATCATATGGTAATCATTACACAGTTTTGTTCATGGCATAATACCATGCATTGATCATCCTGTACATATTTACACGGTTTTACCGTTTTTTTTTCCTTGCATATAGTGCAGTTTTTTTTTTCTTTGTGTGGTATCAGAGCGTAGTTACGCTTTGAGAACCGAATACAAACCGAAATTAGTCTTGGAATACAAGGTGTGAGATAGTACAGTGAGGAATAGTAAGTTAGTTTTTTGTTTGGTCCGCCGAAGGGCGTTATCAACTGTCTAAACTTACAGTAACTACAAATTATGAACCTGCCTAAATGTCGAGCAGATGTCATAAAAAAGGAATATATAAATTAACAAAAATGTTTAAGACTACCTGAATTGTCAAAAAGGGTTTGTTGAAGACCGTACGGCGCCAACTGACACCCACACGGGAAGCTGACGACGAATAATAGTGACGCTATACCAATGATAACCAGAAAGCTGACAATACCGCTAAGTATACAGTGATGAAGGAGCATATATATATATATCACAATGGACATACACTGCATGATGATCCAACCTGCATGGCGCACTTGCTACAACAAGTGTTGCTTCAGTCAACCAAATAGAAGTGGAGGCCATAAAGACCACACAAACCTACTAACACTTGAAGGATGAATGCATGAGTTTAGGCAGCAGGAAGGTGAATGAAGGCCTACTCGAGAAGAGCAAACACTGAATTTTGTGGGATACCCAGGCACTGAGCTTGCCGCCCAGTGCAGGACTAGAAAATCTTACAATCCCTTATTAACTTCACGAGAGGATCGTGCGATACCTTGAAATATAACAATCAGTATGGTCCTAAAAAAAATTAACCAATGATAATGTCAAGAATAACAGAATCTCACTATATATAACTAAACATCCAGCGTAAATAAGCACGGGATGTAATACCTGTTCTGTAACACCCCTAACACACTTACTATTACTGGAGTCGCAGCGGAAAATAAACCTAAACAATAACTAAACGATTGGTGCTACAACGCCGTCAACCATACACGTGGTTAACAAGGCTGAATAAATACAAGTGTATCGGTCTGATGATCAGACTCCCGAGCATAGAACTAAAAACCATATATATATAAACACATACCGAGTATTTACTTACATCCTTCACTGTAAACTGTTCACAGCCAAAATACATAACGCCACGGGAGCACAGGCGCATCCCGGGCCCAACATCCAAAAATAATCAAAAGTAATCCTGCATCCTAGAATCTAGAGCCATTCTGCTTCTTCGATCCTCCCTGCAGTAAAAGAAATATGGAGCCCCCGAGGGGTCAGCAACCCTTGGCTGGTATGGTTAACGTGCAGCCCATCGGCTACCGGGATACGCGCAACTAATTGTCATGATAACATGGCATTCATTTTAAACATAACATAACATAACATGTGGCATAGCATTTTTATTGCATAGCCCAACATCACATCCACAGTGGACACTCTTTCCACAATCATAAACCAAGAAGGTTAAACAACATAAGAGCCTAGAGAATGGTTCACTCTCATGTTAAGCTCGTTACACACACTCATTACCGTTCTGTTATTCGAACGAGTAACTTAAGTCACAGATGGTTCGGATATAGTGACCCGAACACACCACACAAACACATGTTCCCACTAAACCGATCATAAGTCAGAATAGGTAAGCTTTGGAGGAAGCTAGCGGGAGATCGAACGCCAAATTAAGGAGAACAATCTTAACAACATAAGAGTCGAATCTGATTCAGATATCTACTCTTAAACTTACATGCATGACCGGACAACCGGATTCCTCACTACCCAGTTAGCACTTGTTAGAAGTTCACGGTGGAACTTAACAAACAATTCACAACAAGTGGTAAGTCATGTTAGACACACACAAGGGAAATGAGTCACATCATAACATCACAATAATATGAACAACTGTAAACTCATTACATGATTAGGTCTTATAACGTCATAAACACACAGAAAAACAAACAACACACAAGCCGGTGTAAACCGGTAGGCAACAGACTGCAAGAAAACCATACCTTGGTCCTTGCTTCGACTGGTTTCCACCTTTGAAGAATCCTATACACATTTAGTAACGTCGGTTAATTTAACGTACTAGTTCGTCGGTAGCTTATTACTTTACATTTCTAGTTATTTTACTTTCACACTTGTTATTACTTTTCACCATTTTAATTGCCATTATATCACTCCTAACTTGTCTTAAATAACCTCACATCATCATTACTAACTAATCACCATTTTTAGACAACTTTTCCTAACCTTAAACAACATTTTTGGCCAAAACAGTGGCATGTCCGAACTTGTGTCCAGACTTCCCAAGTTCAGACGCAAGCCGTGACTTAAAACTAAAAACAGACGCATGTCCGAACATGTGTCCGGACTTCGGAAGTTCGGACATGGGTCGAGGAAAATTCAAAGTAAAATCTCATGTGTCCGAACCTGTGTCCGGACTTCCAAAGTTCGGACACAGTTCGAGACTCTGAGAATTTTTACGCAACAGGGCCTGTCCGAACGTCCATGTCCGGACGGATGTTCGGACAAGCCATAACACTCATTTTCTAAGCCTTTAAACACTTAACCAATTTTCACCAAACTTCTCCTAAAGCCTCATAATGTTTTCTAACATCATTTGGTACACTTACACCCATACAACATCCATGGAACTCATTTTCTATCTCCTTAAACACTTACTCACTTCATACCAAAATTCCTACACTTATGATATTTCCTCCTTGGTTTTCTAAGTGGTGTTTCATACCTATGATAACCACTATGCCAATAATGTTTCCTCACCACTACAACATCATCTCCAAAGCATCTTTTCTTCATAAACAACTCCTTGAACATCTTTACAAGTTTATAGCTTCCCATGCAACAAATCATTTCATCCCTTTTTCACCAAAATACACAAGTCCTAAATACAATCTCACCATGAATCTTGAAATGTCCCAAAGCATTCTTTTGCATTTTAAATCCTCTAGAACATTGCCTAAGCCCTTTTTACATCTTTAAACACCTTAATGCATGTTTCTTCCACTAGTTGAACACTTAACCATTCTAAACATTTCCTAACTTACCAACTCATTTAAAACCCTTAGAACTTCTTGTTTATCACCTAAATTTTGACATGAACTCTCCTAGAACATTACTAAACCAAGACACATTGTTTTCACCATCAAACAACCATGAACACTAAAATCCATCAAACACATTCTTATACACAAACTTCACACATTTAGCACTACATCACAATATAGTGCATAATTTAAATTGCATGGCACTTAGGCCCTTAAATAACATGGCTCTTAGGCCTTAAGATGCATAAATCATAAACACTGAATTTCCCACATTATATTTGCCTTTGACCTGCAAATACACTCAACAACATATGTCTTTTACTAAGCCCTTGAGAACATTTTTCTAAGTCATTCACCATTGACTCCTTAGATCATTTTAATAAGCAACATAAGCTCATTTCTCCTAAGACTTTAAACCACATTAGGTTAGCACATTTACCTCTTTTCCTCACAACTTCTTTCTTGTTTCCTTGACTAAATCGGCAAGGCTTTTAGTTGCTTGTCAACTTCTAAACATTATACAAATGATAAAATGAGTATACAAGCTTTATGCTTCATCTCATTGTAAACCCTAGATTGTACATTGTTTTAAAAACATTAAGATAATTGTTTTACCTTAGAACTTGAAGAGAGTTTGAATATATATCAAGAGAGGACTCCACCTAGTCCTTGAAAGGTTGGAATGAAGCTAGAACAAAGCAATATAATGAGCACCATTAATGGTGATTCTCGGTCAAGATAAAAACATGGAAGAAACATCATTTTTCTTTGAGATTCCTTACCTAGAAGCAAAGGAGATCAATAATATGTAGAAATATAGCTCAAGCTCCTTCAATGTGGAACTCCATGGCACCGAAATGGTGGTCTTGAAGTTTTGAGAAGATAGGAATGAAGAGCTTGATGAGAGGAAGAGAATGGTGGTGTTTTGTTTTTATTTGGTTAAGTGAGCTAGGAATTACAAGTGGTCAAAGATGGAGTTTTGGTGTGTACTATTGCAAACCGTAAATGGAGAATGAAGAAGAGATAGAAGAGAGCTTGGAGGCGTGTGAAATGAAGAAGGAAGGAAGAAATGAAGACAAGTTTTGCTTTTAGAAGATATTTGTAGTTATTAAAGCAAATAGTAACTTAAGTAGTCATCTTTATTTACTTAACAAGTTAACAAGAGTGGTGAGTCACCACACTTAAAAAACCGGCCCCCAATAGTTACTTAGGGGTATTTTAGTCTTTATTGATCAATTTAATTACTTATAATAACATATGTTACAAACTAGCTTATTAAAGTTACTATTCATAAAAACAAGGCACATAGAAGTGAAATTTTTGATTTCCCATTGACATAGACTTCCAAATGTGATACTATATAGTACACATGTTAATTAAAGAGTAATGATGGACATTTATCCATTCAAAACTCATTTACAAGACAATTTTTCAAAAATGTGCTTTAAGACTCCTTAAAGCACATTTTGTGTTTTAACTTGTTTTCAAGCTTGTTTTTCTTTGGTAATTGGTTTAATATGTTCACTAGTATACAAACAAGGTCTTGGTATGCTCATTAGGTCTTACCCAAGCTTATCCCAAGCTTAAAGCACATTTTAGCCCTAATTGACCTTAAGGCATTTATATGTGTTTTCTATGGTTTAAATTGTTTACTAATGTTTCTAAGACTCTTTTTAGTCTTAATATACCATATTTAAATGTTTAAACAACATACTAAGGTTTTGGGGTATTTCATGTTCAAATACAAAGGGTCTCAGCCAGTATCATTATAGTGACAACGTTGGACCCCTAATAACAGTGAGAGAGAGAACAAACTTCGAACCTATATATTCTGAAGTCAGGAGAACTAACAATTAGCAATACTAAATGCTACATATATATATACATATAATCTGTAGGTTGTACACCTAAAACTTTTAAGGAATATTTATATATCTCAGAGGGTTAAGTATCATAAAATACACCTACCCTATTTTAAGGCACATGTCCTATACTATCCTTATGGATCTATACGAGCATATGTCTTCTATGACAGCTCAATTTATAAAGGCGAGTAAAGAACGCAGGAAATTAGATAAAGTTAACCCCTATGTAAGATAAATTTTAATATGAACATGGTAACGAATAACCCTCCTTGACACTAGCAATGGAGGTAGTGTAAGTTATATTAAGAGATGGAATTCGTATATACACTAAAAGTAAGTGGAAGTTAAACTTAAAAGTAGGAAAACATACCCTGTGGCTTGTAACAAGTGTTTTACACATGAACCTTCCTGATGTTATATACCAATCTCTATGATTTTAAATCCTCTATTTATTACACCTAATCGTCCTATTTTTGGAGGCCATTGAGTTTGTGGATCAACCACGTTTCTAAGAGATAGAAACAAACAATAAGTTTTTATGGTTTTGCAACCAAACCGAAGGATTCAAACTGGAAACCTTAGTTTGGGATTGTACTGATATTAAAAGATACTTAACCTAGGTTGAATATATAACTCACCTGATTCATGGAGTTTAAATGGAATAAGAAAAAGCCTAGCTAAGGCGGAGGAAATAATACTTTATGAAACCGTATTTGATCGAGTTATAAAAACTTTTCCTTGGAGTCTAGCTGTGACTGTCCTTCTTCCAAGTAAAGATAACCAAAGTGTACGCAATAAACAAGCCTTGATAAGTTAAAAACTAGAAAAGCCTTTTAAGAGAGAGTGTATTCTAAGGTATTCAAGTCCATAACTGAATTTGTTGCTTGAATCATGGGTTTATGAGGCAAAAGATTGATGAAATAATTGTTAAGTAGTAAGTGTCTAGATGAAATACCCCGTAATTAAAATAGTGATTAATTAGGCTAATAAGTAATTAGAGGCTTAATTAAGTATAAATAATCATAAGGGAACAAATCCCGAAGAAAACGGATCTTTAAAACGGTTTAAAAACATTACCGAACCTTAAAGCACGTTTTTCGAGGTAACCGGGGAAACGTGTCTTTAAGCGGGTCAAATAGACTCGTAACAATTTTGGTCAACTAAATAATCATTAATAATTATTAGTGAAGCTTTAGAACCAATAAAAATCAAGAACGAGAAATTAGTAAAAACTGTCAAAAACGGGAAGTTGTGGGGTAAGTATAAATAACCAAGAGTTATATGTCCACTTTTAAAATAAAAAGTGAAGTTGTGTGTGTGTGTGTATGCCAGCCGATGGGCTCCCCTCTCACTCTCACACACTCTATTAATTCCCCTTATTTACAAACAAACAAAACTAATAAATAAAACTAACTTACTTTATCACTTTCCTCCCTCACTCACAAACTCTCTCTCCTCCCCTCATTCTCTTCTCTCACGCGATTTCCTCCCTCACTCCCTCTGATTTTCTTCCTTTCTTCTCCAAACCGAGCAGCCATGGAAGAATGAGGAAAACAACACAAATAGCTACTTCTCTCCTCTTGTAACCTCCCTTAAACTCTTCCAAAAATTATAAAAATACCACCATTGTAATCCTCTCACCAAGAGCTACACTTCCATCTTTCCAAAATTCAAAAACAGCACTTTCGATTTTATGGGTATACCCCATTTGGAGTTTCAACACCACCATTAGAAGGCCCTCCTTCTCCTTGTTCTTCTAAGGTAAAAACATTTCGAAAACTCCATCCTTTTCTAGCCTTTAAGGGCAAAACGAAATTTGAAGCTTACTCTTGCTTGCTCTTTTATACCCAGCCGATTTTGGCATTTTGGTGGTGTGAGAAGTCTTGCTCTTGAGCTATCCCAAACAGCTCTTGTGCTCTTGGAAGGTAATAAATTTTCTAAACCCTAAAACCTAGATTAGAACTTGATTAATGGTTAGGGTTAGTTTTATAAATGGTGTATATGAATGGTTGTAGTGTTAGAGGATTGAGATTACGAAACCGGTAGAGAAAGAAGGAAGAAGGAAGAAGAGAAGAAAAACTAGAAGGAAAACAAGGTAAGGAATGCTCACCTTTGTGTAGACTTGCATATGAATGTAACAGATTTTTATAAGTTGAATTTAGTAATGAAAATGGTATTGTGTAGTAGAACAATGTACATGAGAATATAAGTATTTTGAAGCCTTAAAAAGACATTTTAAAACTGTCAAAACAGATTGGGATTGAGTTAGTTATGTGCAGGAAATTTTGTAGTGTTTTAGTGTTGTTTTAGTATTGATATTTGTATATGAGAGCTTGTATATGGTTGATGTTTATAAACAGGTGAGAATGAATGAAAATGTGTTTAAAACAATGTGGTGAGAGTGTAAAAATATAGGGGAGGTTATGCCAAAATTTATCTAGAATTAGAACACTTAGTGAATTATAAACTAGGTGAATGATGTAAGTTGTAACAGATTTTGAGATAGATAGATAGAGGGAAGATGGGGAGAGATAGTTAATGTAGTTGTAATGTATTAGAGGTGTTAGAAATGACATTAGAAGAGGGAGTTGTAGATGGAGAGTGTTAGTGTAAAAATCTGTAGCAAAACACAACTAGGAAACAACTAGTGAAAGTGTGAGTTGAAACTTAGAAAATTAGGTGAGTGAATGAGTATAAAGTTGTGTGTATGAATTATTAGGAAATGAATTAGTATGGTTTAGGGTGTTTAAATTGCACAAAAACATGTTAGGATGTATGTAGGAAGATTGGGGAAACAATGGGTGGAATTGGGAAAGAAAAATAAAAACTGTAACAAGGTTCTGGAACCGTCCGACCCAGACGGTGAGTCGGACGTGGGTCGGACGGGGCTTAAGAAACGAAATAAAACTTTCTGGAATGGTCCGACCCAGAGCCGTGAGTCGGACGTGGGTCGGACATGGCTTAATTAAACAATCGTAAACTTTCTGTAATGGTCCGACCCAGGGCCGTGGATCGGACGTGGGTCGGACGGGCAAAAAAAAAATAAGGTCGAAGCTTCTGACTTCGTCCGACCCAGACGGTGAGTCGGACGTGGGTCGGACGGAGCTTAGACTCGAGACCCAAACCTTCTTGAATGGTCCGACCCAGAGGGTATGGGTCGGACGGAATAGTGCTGGGTCGGACAGGGTAATTTTCTGGGAACGAATCTTACTGGAATGGTCCGACCCAGGGCTTGGGTCGGACGGTGGGTCGGACGGCCCTATACTTACAAAAAAAAAATTATTTTAATCTAAATAATAATTGTATACATATATATATATGTATACCCATACATGTATGTATATGTGCATGAATGTAAGAATGCAAACCTTAAGTAAGAAGATAAACACTTAAGTAAAGGAAAATGAGTAAGTAATGTGTAAGTGTAAGAAGTATAAGGACCTAGTAAGTATGAGTTAAGTAATGATAGTTAGATTAATCATTTAATTGTATGTATATAATAGGATTTGATTTGTGACACCGGAAGCACGTTTGGAATCACGTACGACGGTGAACGGTATGGATTCCTCATGCCCCGTATGCTATCTTGGTTACTCTGATTTGTGTGTTGTGTGCTAATTGATCACCAAATAAGATAAATGCACGAATCGGAGTTAATATGCATACTTGTGAATATGTAGTGTTGTATGATGTTGTATATCTTCTTTAAATCATAGTTTGTATAATTCATGAAATGTATGAATGATAATGAATGTGTGTATGTATGTTGTATTGTACCGTGACCGTTATTTATTGTGTTTGGACTTCTAACTTATTCCTAACAAGCTAACCATCCTAACTTAAAATGGTAATTAAATTGGAATGAGTAGAAGTCCGATATAGTTTCGGCCACGCATGAGGATGCGGAGTCACGAGAGGTTGGCTCCAATTCCTGACTCTTAAACTGGTCCGCGGCCCAAATCCCTTAAGTGGGTAGCATCCCGGATTGGTGAGTCAAGTAAATCCCGGAGGTGGGACGGTGTAGTCCCCAGGGCCGGAGGTCCCGACGACTTAACTTGAGTATAAGTAAGTAAGTAAGAATGAGTAAGTAAGTGATGGAAGTAAGTATTTGTAAGTAAGAAAAAGTAAGTAACGAGTAAAAGAGTAAAGCATTCCGATTAACCCGGATGCATAATTTGGCTAACCTTGTGAAGGTAAGTAAGTTGTGTGCTACTACATTGTTGCCTTGAATTATGTAATGAATTGTATGAGCATGTGATTTGTATGAAAGCGTGTATGTATGAAATAAATAAATGGCATGTTTAGTGGACGTCAAATAGTCGGCGTGCCCTAGCTAGCACGCGGTATATGCGGAGTCCATATGCAGCGTTTGCTGAGCCCCTTGGGGCACCATTTTTACTACACGCAGGTACCCGTGAAGGATGAAGACTAGGAGAGTTGAAGTTTAATTTTCCTGTCTTCTTTTGATTTGTAAACACTGAATTTATGATGGGTGTACTGAGTAGTACATGGCTACAGTTTTTGAATAGCCGGTGTACCATGGGGTACACCTTTTTGGGATTTGATAGGATGGGAATTGGTATAGATGAGTAGTTGGTAAACTCATTCTTTTGGAGCTTAGATCTGATGTAATCGAATATACTTTAATACTCGGTGATCCATTGATGTAAGCATTTGGTGTATGGTATTTGGCAATTAATTTAGTAGCTCGGTACGTTATGTTCATCAGACCGTTACTGTAAGTATTAGTAGCCTAGCTAGCCGTATGGGCGGTTAGCGGCATTGTTTCACCCGCCGTAGTAAGTATGTATTAATTCCGCTGCGAACTCGTAGGATTAGTAGGACGATTAGATGGTAAGCATAGGATTAGTGGTTGGGGTGTTACAAAAAGTGGTATCAGAGCGTAGTTACGCTCTAATGTCCATAGTACCGAGCATAGGGGATTACCGAGTTAGGATTTCAACCGTCTTAAGGCGGATACTTAGAAACCTAACTAGGAACTACCGTTGTTGACAACGGATACCCTTAACGTTCTTATGAACGATACCTTGCTTAAATTCCAAGACCCTTGAGTCATATCTTGCAAAGCCTAACGTAACTGTTAAATATTCAGATGTCAGGCAGAGGTCCAGGTCGCCCCAGAGGAGGGGGCAATGACGGACCCGGCGCGCAGACGATAGCTGAGATCGTCGCCGCCACGGTAGCGCAGATGCTACCTCAAGTAATCCAAGCTGTACAACAATCCCAACAAAACCAACAAACACAAGCGGGGCCAATCCCTCCCCCGCCACCCAGAGAAGCAAACTGGGTAAAAGCTGTAGCGGAACTCCGCCCTCCTTGCTTTAGGGGCGAGAGTGATCCGGCTAAGCTTGAGGCCTACATCTCCGAGATGGAGACGGCTTTCGAAACACTCGAAGCTCCTGCTGGAGTTCGAGTCAGAGTTGCTGCCTACTACTTAAAGGATGCTGCTATGGATTGGTGGAAGCTGGTCAAGCACGAGCATGTCGGCGACCCCACATTTGATTGGGATTCCTTCGCCTCACTCCTCCGTTTGAAATACTACCCTGAGCACGTGAAAACCAAGAAAAGGCTAGAACTGGACGCCTTAAAGATGACAGACAAGATGTCTGTGGATGAGTACTACCGCACCTTCACCTCTATACTCCGTCTTCTCCCTGATCTAGGATACACCGGCCAGGTGTTGGTCGATCGCTTCTATGGCGGTCTGAGCCATCGCCTTCGGTACGGTATGGGCTATACCAGATTTACCTCCCTTCAGGTAAATAACGGTTAACCCTTAGTATCATTTCAATTCCTTAAATTCCTTGAATTCTTTGAATCTTTCTTTATTCCTCCGTAAATGAGAATCCCGGCTAATACCTGAGATTTCAGGAGTGTTATCACGCGGATTCTCGCGTTGAGATCACTTGCCAGTTAAGGGATGAAGAGACCGCGCTGAAGCGCAAAGCTAACAACAAAACACCAGCACTGAGGAGCAGAACCAGGGGAAGAGCTGGAAAAAGAAGAAAGGGAATTTCTTTCAGCAATCCCACAAGAAATCCCAGGGTGAGAGCAGTGCCCATGCTGAGCAGGGCAAACCAGCTGAGCTTCTTCAGCTTGGTTATTCTGCACCGGTGGCAGCTAAGCCACTGAGATCACACCCACCAAAGGGTAAATTCCTAATCCAATTTGTATTCGTATAAGTAATGTATCTAGTATATCCACGCACACATGTGCTAACCCTCTAACCTCAGGTTCTAGCTCCGGTGCCGCCAAAACCTTCTGAGGCCGCACCTATGTGTGCAGAAAGTGCAACCAGGACCATCCTGGTAAAGACTGCTTTGGGAGAGACATTAAATGCTACAACTGTCAGAAGCTGGGACACACAGCTAATAGATGCCCAGAGAGCACCAAGCCGAAGGGAAACTATCAGAACTATAAGCAGAGAGAGGGCAAGGAGGTGACATCTGGCGATGCACCGGCCCAGCAGGCACCTCAGGGACAGGGATCCCGGGCCCTCAGAGGGGCGCACCTCAGAGGCAGCCTGTTCTCCATGTTATTGACCGTGATGGGCCCGGTTCGAAATCCGGCCAAGGTAATCACCTAAACCTTTAATCCTTGAAATAGCATGCCTAGTAGTAGAGTAACTGTATGAGTGAATGCATGAGTAAATAAATGAAGTGCATATCAAGCATGAAATGAAGTAGTTGAACTAGTACTCACCGTAGATGAAATTTGTAACCTTAGGAAACTTTAGTATCTGTTACCCGATACCGGTAACCTTGAATCAAGAAGAGATCGACATCACCAGCCACGACTACACCTACAAACAGTGTCAGGTCATCCACCCAGGTATGATCTTATTAAAGGGATACCTGACACCCGAAGCGCAAATCTCAATCATTCGACGATGCAACGAGCTAGGAACGGGTCAAGGTGGATTTTACACACCCGAATTCCCCGGTGGAGCGAAGATGAAGCTGAAGATGATGTGCTTGGGAAAGGACTGGAATCCTTATACCAAGACATACCAGGAGACACGAACACAAGATGGAGCGACGCCACCGACAATACCACCAGAGTTTCAGACCCTCATCACACAAGCAGTGGAACTTGCACAACAATGCAAACTGAACCGATCCCCGCACTTGAAGCGGATCTCTGTATCGTCAACTTCTACGAGAAAGAAGGATGACTTGGGTTACACCAAGATAAGGACGAGACAGCGGAATCTCTTGAACAAGGAGTGCCCATAGTGTCTTGGTCCATTGGTGATGACGCCGTATTCCTGTATAGCGAGCAGAAGCGTGTGGACCTCGCACAGAAACTGGTATTGAGATCAGGAGATGTCCTAATCATGGGTGGAAACTCTAGGATGGTGTATCACGGGATCAACAAGATCAAGTTGAATACGGCACCGCCGGCAGTAATCAATGCCACACACATGAAACCAGGACGCCTGAACCTTACCTTTAGAAAGTATTAAATTCCTAGTATCATGTAACCTATTAGTAACGTGTATTAGAGACACGACATGTATGATGGTTGGTTTATCAATAAAGAGCAGTGTTGATTTAATTCCACTTGTGTCCACCATCAATACTTATCCAATTGTGAATCCAATAGGTTGTGGACTCGGTACCGAAGGTAACCTGAGCATCCTCACCGAAGCACAAGCCGGCAAGAGCGGCACCATTCTAACGGGAACCTTCCCAGTAAATGGCATTGATGCCAATGTGTTATTCGACTCCGGCGCCTCTCACACTTTCGTATCACCATCCTTTGTGAAGAGGTTGAAGCTAGATGCGGATGAGCTACCGAACTTCATGGTTACTCTCCCATCGAAGGAGCGAGTAAAGTGCACCAGTATTATCAATCAGCCACAATCCAAATCAAAGGCGAATCGTTTCCCATTTCCTTCATTGAATTCAATGGATTGGGATTCGACGTAATCATTGGGATGAATTGGTTGGAGCGGCACAAGGGTAGAATCCTCTGCGCCGAGCATCATTTGCTGCTCAAGAGTCCTTCTAGGGTTACCGTATCTTACCGCCAGAGACCGAGGGAGCCTTCGACCACACTCATATCTGCCATGGCCATGTACCGGGAGCTCAGAAAGGGCCAAGAGGTGTATCTTTGTTATGTGCAAGACCTGGAGCGAGATCTAGAGTTCAGTGATGAAGTACCCATTGTATCCCAGTATCCCGATGTATTCCCTAAGGAGCTACCCGGCATGCCACCACCGAGAGCAGTGGAATTCGAAATTGACCTATTGCCAGGTACCGGTCCCATTGCCAGGGCACCGTACCGCATGGCACCTGCAGAAATGACCGAATTGAAAGAACAGTTGAGAGATCTTCTAGACAAAGGGTTTATACGCCCGAGCGTATCACCCTGGGGAGCACCGGTCCTCTTCGTGAAGAAGAAGGACGGTAGTCTCCGACTATGCATTGACTACCGCGAGCTGAATGCGGTCACAGTCAAAAATAAATACCCACTACCACGTATCGACGACCTATTCGACCAGTTGAAAGGAGCCTCAGTCTTCTCCAAGATCGACCTCCGTTCAGGGTACCATCAGATTGCAATCAAGAGCAAGACATTGAGAAAACGGCATTCTGTACCAGATATGGCCACTACGAATTCACAGTGATGCCATTCGGTTTGTCAAATGCACCGGCAAAATTCATGGACCTCATGAATCGACTATTCAGTGAGCAGTTGGACACTTCGGTTGTGGTCTTCATCGACGACATCCTTGTATATTCCAAATCACCAGAGGAAGATGAAACCCATTTGAGGAAAGTGCTTGAGACACTGCGCGAGAACCAGCTGTATGCGAAGTTCTCCAAATGCGAGTTTTGGCTTGATCAGGTATCATTCCTTGGACATGTCATCTCGAGCGCAGGTATCTCGGTTCTAAGATAGAAGCTGTACGATCATGGCCTAGACCCAAGACTGTTACCGACATTAGGAGCTTTCTTGGTCTAGCCGGTTACTACCGGAGATTTGTAAGGGACTTCTCGAAAGTCGCCAAGCCCATGACTACACTATGAAGAAAGATGCACCGTTTGTGTGGACACACGAGTGCGAGCTATCATTTCAGAAACTGAAAGACTCATTGACCTCAGCGCCCGTCCTTACTCTTCCAGAGGGCACAGAGGGATTTGAGGTGTACTGTGATGCATCAGGCAAAGGAATGGGATGCGTACTCATGCAGCATGGCAAGGTTGTTGCTTATGCCTCCCGCCAGCTGAAGAAACATGAGGAGAATTACCCGACTCACGACTTAGAGTTAGGAGCCATTGTCTTCGCCTTGAAGATATGGCGACACTATCTCTATGGGGTAAGCATCACCATCTACTCCGACCATAAGAGCTTACAGTATGTATTCACTCAGAAAGAACTCAACTTGAGATAGAGAAGGTGGATGGAGTTTCTTTCAGACTACGACATCAACCTGTAGTATAAGGAAGGGAAGGCAAACGTTGTAGCCGACGCCCTGAGCCATCGAGCACACTCGCTCCATTCGCTACTCGCTTCTTCTAGCTTGGTTGACGAGGTGCGAGACGCTCAGTTGAGCGACCCTTACCTAACCGAAATCAGACACAAGATCGAGAATGGTACATTTGAGAAGAAAAAGTATGATTTTAAGCTACACGAAGATGGTTTGATTCGGTTGAATGGCAGGCTATGCGTCCCCCGAAGCAATGCTGAGCTAAGGGATCGCATCCTGCGAGAGTCACATAGTTCTACATTGTCAGTCCATCCGGGAGCCTCCAAGATGTACAAAGACATGAAGAGGTACTTCTGGTGGTCTGGAATGAAGTCAGATGTGACAGAATTTGTATTGAGATGCTTAACATGCCAGAAGGTAAAATTTGAACACCGTAGACCGGGCGGAATGGTACAATCGATGCCAATTCCGGAGTGGAAATTTCATGATATCTCCATGGATTTTGTTGTAGGACTCCCACCTGCCAGGGGAGGACTCAACATGATCTGGGTTGTAGTAGATCGCCTTACCAAGGTTGCCAGATTCATACCGATGAAGGACACCTGGAAGGTAGTAAAGCTAGCTGAGCTTTTTGATAAGGAGATTATCAGACACCACGGAGTCCCTAAGACCATAGTATCTGACCGCGACACCAGATTTCTTTCGAGATACTGGAGAGCTACAAGGGAAGTGTTGGGTACAGAATTGAAGTTGAGTACCGCCTTCCATCCTCAGACCGACGGTCAGACAGAGAGGACCATACAGACACTGGAGGACATGCTTTGGGCATGTGCCTTGGACTTTCAGGGGAGTTGGTTAGATAAGCTTCATCTTATCGAGTTCTCGTATAATAATAGTTATCACGCCTCGATTAAGATGTCGCCTTTCCAAGCTCTATACGGTAGACCTTGCCGTACACCCTTGTGTTGGGATGAGTCAAGTGAAGCGGTCATAATAGGACCGGAATATCTTGAGCAAGTACAAGCCGAAGTGCAACAAATCCGAGCTAACATGAAGGCAGCCCAAGATAGACAGAAATCCTATGCGGATGTGAGACGACGCGACCTTGAGTTTGCCGTGGGCGACCAAGTGTTCTTGCGAGTTTCACCTATGAAGGGTGTCTTCAGATTTGGTCAGAAGGGCAAGCTAAGCCCAAAGTTTGTAGGGCCGTACACTATCACCGAAAGAGTTGGTTCAGTAGCCTACAGATTGGCACTACCTGAGGACTTGGGACGTGTCCATGATGTATTTCATGTGTCACAACTCAAGAAGTATATGGCTGATCCTTCTCATGTGTTGGAGCCCGAGCACCTATCCATTGAGCCAAACATGAGATATGTCGAAACCCCAGTGAGAATCCTTGATAGGAAGACCAGAGACACTCGCCATAAGTCTATACGAATGGTGAAGGTCCTATGGTCAAACCATGATGTCGAAGAAGCGACATGGGAGTTGGAAGATGCCATGAAGGCTAAATACCTGCAGTTATTCATAGACTAGAGAGTCTAGTATTTAGTATACGGGTACGGGTCGTACCCCTTTTAAGAGGGGTAGAGCCCTTTTGCTTTTGCATTGCTTCGGGGTAAGCATTGCATTTTGTATGGCACATGTAGTGCAAGTGAACTTAGTATGGATGTGTATGTATGTGTAATGTGTAATGAATGATGTGTATGTGCAATGTATGGTGTATTGGTGTATTGTGTATTGTGGTATGGTATAAATGGAAATGATGTATCGTGTATGTGAATTGCGTATGATGTTGAAATGTGTATGCTTGCAGTGTGAAAGAAGTAAACACCTCATAGGTGTAGGAAGATACATTATGGCAATTGGTTTGCATAATGGGTAGAATTATAAAACTATTAACCTTGAGCAACTTTGAGGGCAAAGTTTCTTAAGGGGGGTAGATTGAAATACCCCGTAATTAAAAATAGTGATTAATTAGGCTAATAAGTAATTTAGAGGCTTAATTAAGTATAAATAATCATAAGGGAACAAATCCCGAAGAAAACGGATCTTTAAAACGGTTTAAAAACATTACCGAACCTTAAAGCACGTTTTTCGAGGTAACCGGGGAAACGTGTCTTTAAGCGGGTCAAATAGACTCGTAACAATTTTGGTCAACTAAATAATCATTAATAATTATTAGTGAAGCTTTAGAACCAATAAAATCAAGAAAACGAGAAATTAGTAAAAACTGTCAAAAACGGGAAGTTGTGGGGTAGAAGTATAAATAACCAAGAGTTATATGTCCACTTTTAAAATAAAAAGTGAAGTTGTGTGTGTGTGTGTATGCCAGCCGATGGGCTCCCCCTCTCACTCTCACACACTCTATTAATTCCCCTTATTTACAAACAAACAAAACTAATAAATAAAACTAACTTACTTTATCACTTTCCTCCCTCACTCACAAACTCTCTCTCCTCCCCTCATTCTCTTCTCTCACGCGATTTCCTCCCTCACTCCCTCTGATTTTCTTCCTTTCTTCTCCAAACCGAGCAGCCATGGAAGAATGAGGAAAACAACACAAATAGCCACTTCTCTCCTCTTGTAACCTCCCTTAAACTCTTCCAAAAATTATAAAAATACCACCATTGTAATCCTCTCACCAAGAGCTACACTTCCATCTTTCCAAAATTCAAAAACAAGCACTTTCGATTTTATGGGTATACCCCATTTGGAGTTTCAACACCACCATTAGAAGGCCCTCCTTCTCCTAGTTCTTCTAAGGTAAAAACATTTCGAAAACTCCATCCATTTCTAGCCTTTAAGGGCAAAACGAAATTTGAAGCTTAACTCTTGCTTGCTCTTTTATACCCAGCCGATTTTGGCATTTTGGTGGTGTGAGAAGTCTTGCTCTTGAGCTATCCCAAACAGCTCTTGTGCTCTTGGAAGGTAATAAATTTTCTAAACCCTAAAACCTAGATTAGAACTTGATTAATGGTTAGGGTTAGTTTTAGTATTAAATGGTGTATATGAATGGTTGTAGTGTTAGAGGATTGATATTACGAAACCGGTAGAGAAAGAAGGAAGAAGGAAGAAGAAGAAAAACTAGAAGAAAAACAAGGTAAGGAATGCTCACCTTTGTGTAGACTTGCATATGAATGTAACAGATTTTTATAAGTTGAATTTAGTAATGAAAATGGTATTGTGTAGTAGAACAATGTACATGAGAATATAAGTATTTTGAAGCCTTAAAAAGACATTTTAAAACTGTCAAAACAGATTGGGATTGAGTTAGTTATGTGCAGGAAATTTTGTAGTGTTTTAGTGTTGTTTTAGTATTGATATTTGTATATGAGAGCTTGTATATGGTTGATGTTTATAAACAGGTGAGAATGAATGAAAATGTGTTTAAAACAATGTGGTGAGAGTGTAAAAATATAGGGGAGGTTATGCCAAAATTTATCTAGAATTAGAACACTTAGTGAATTATAAACTAGGTGAATGATGTAAGTTGTAACAGATTTTGAGATAGATAGATAGAGGGAAGATGGGGAGAGATAGTTAATGTAGTTGTAATGTATTAGAGGTGTTAGAAATGACATTAGAAGAGGGAGTTGTAGATGGAGAGTGTTAGTGTAAAAATCTGTAGCAAAACACAACTAGGAAACAACTAGTGAAAGTGTGAGTTGAAACTTAGAAAATTAGGTGAGTGAATGAGTATAAAGTTGTGTAATGAATTAGGAAATGAATTAGTATGGTTTAGGGTGTTTAAATTGCACAAAAACATGTTAGGATGTATGTAGGAAGATTGGGGAAACAATGGGTGGAATTGGGAAAGAAAAATAAAAACTGTAACAAGGTTCTGGAACCGTCCGACCCAGACGGTGAGTCGGACGTGGGTCGGACAGGGCTTAAGAAACGAAATAAAACTTTCTGGAATGGTCCGACCCAGAGCCGTGAGTCGGACGTGGGTCGGACATGGCTTAATTAAACAATCGTAAACTTTCTGTAATGGTCCGACCCAGGGCCGTGGATCGGACGTGGGTCGGACGGGCAAAAAAAAATAAGGGTCGAAGCTTCTGACTTCGTCCGACCCAGACGGTGAGTCGGACGTGGGTCGGACGGAGTTTAGACTCAAGACCCAAAACCTTCTGGAATGGTCCGACCCAGAGGGTATGGGTCGGACGGAATAGTGCTGGGTCGGACAGGGTAATTTTCTGGGAACGAATCTTACTGGAATGGTCCGACCCAGGGCTTGGGTCGGACGGTGGGTCGGACGGCCCTATACTTACAAAAAATTTTAATCTAAATATAATTATACATATATATATATATAATATATATATTATATATATATATATATATATATATATATATGTATACCCATACATGTATGTATATGTGCATGAATGTAAGAATGCAAACCTTAAGTAAGAAGATAAACACTTAAGTAAAGGAAAATGAGTAAGTAATGTGTAAGTGTAAGAAGTATAAGGACCTAGTAAGTATGAGTTAAGTAATGATAGTTAGATTAATCATTTAATTGTATGTATATAATAGGATTTGATTTGTGACACCGGAAGCACGTTTGGAATCACGTACGACGGTGAACGGTATGGATTCCTCATGCCCCGTATGCTATCTTGGTTACTCTGATTTGTGTGTTGTGTGCTAATTGATCACCAAATAAGATAAATGCACGAATCGGAGTTAATATGCATACTTGTGAATATGTAGTGTTGTATGATGTTGTATATCTTCTTTAAATCATAGTTTGTATAATTCATGAAATGTATGAATGATAATGAATGTGTGTATGTATGTTGTATTGTACCGTGACCGTTATTTATTGTGTTTGGACTTCTAACTTATTCCTAACAAGCTAACCATCCTAACTTAAAATGGTAATTAAATTGGAATGAGTAGAAGTCCGATATAGTTTCGGCCACGCGTGAGGATGCGGAGTCACGAGAGGTTGGCTCCAATTCCTGACTCTTAAACTGGTCCGCGGCCCAAATCCCTTAAGTGGGTAGCATCCCGGATTGGTGAGTCAAGTAAATCCCGGAGGTGGGACGGTGTAGTCCCCAGGGCCGGAGGTCCCGACGACTTAACTTGAGTATAAGTAAGTAAGTAAGAATGAGTAAGTAAAGTGATTGGAAGTAAGTATTTGTAAGTAAGAAAAAGTAAGTAACGAGTAAAAGAGTAAAGCATTCCGATTAACCCGGATGCATAATTTGGCTAACCTTGTGAAGGTAAGTAAGTTGTGTGCTACTACATTGTTGCCTTGAATTATGTAATGAATTGTATGAGCATGTGATTTGTATGAAAAGCGTGTATGTATGAAATAAATAAATGGCATGTTTAGTGGACGTCAAATAGTCGGCGTGCCCTAGCTAGCACGCGGTATATGCGGAGTCCATATGCAGCGTTTGCTGAGCCCCTTGGGGCACCATTTTTACTACACGCAGGTACCCGTGAAGGATGAAGACTAGGAGAGTTGAAGTTTAATTTTCCTGTCTTCTTTTGATTTGTAAACACTGAATTTATGATGGGTGTACTGAGTAGTACATGGCTACAGTTTTTGAATAGCCGGTGTACCATGGGGTACACCTTTTTGGGATTTGATAGGATGGGAATTGGTATAGATGAGTAGTTGGTAAACTCATTCTTTTGGAGCTTAGATCTGATGTAATCGAATATACTTTAATACTCGGTGATCCATTGATGTAAGCATTTGGTGTATGGTATTTGGCAATTAATTTAGTAGCTCGGTACGTTATGTTCATCAGACCGTTATTGTAAGTATTAGTAGCCTAGCTAGCCGTATGGGCGGTTAGCGGCATTGTTTCACCCGCCGTAGTAAGTATGTATTAATTCCGCTGCGAACTCGTAGGATTAGTAGGACGATTAGACGGTAAGCATAGGATTAGCGGTTGGGGTGTTACACTAGATGTTTAATAAAAATTTATCTTTTATGCCAAGAGGAAAAACTGGCTTCCCCGCTTGATGATTGATCAAAGAAACTTAGTACCGGGGATAAAGGAATGCATTAAATTCAAGTACAGGTTAAAACAGATATCGGATTGACTGTATAACAGTCAAAGGAAAAATGTAGTACTCATCACGTCACAAAGTCTTGATAAGATAAAATTTGGAAAATGACATTTAAGTGGTTGTTTGATATTTGACGTGGGAGGTCGAACTTGATCCTGGTCAGATCAAGGGAAAACCAAACACAAAATGGAGTGGAAGGATAGTTCAACATTGACGCTGACCCCGTCAGGGTTGGATGATTCCTGAGACTCCCTACAAGTGGTCACAAATATTTCTGTGAAGAGTAGGTATTTATGCTTAATTCTAATATAAAATTTGACTAATAAAGTATACAAGTTATAGAAGGTGTAAGTTAAAAGTTAAATTGTCCAGGTTATCATAAAGAGATTAAAAGGCTAAAACAATTCCGCGTATGTCGGAAAAATAAGACGACTGTGAGGGAAATACTAACTGTTATTATTCCATGAGCCATGTTAATAAGTTAAATAGGAGATCAAGAGACATTCACCTATACTGAGAGTATTCTCAAGCTACCTCCTAAGTTATGGCCATATTGCCATCTGAAGGGAAAGATCGACTTCATGTCTTTCATTATGAATTCAAACCCAGGATATTAAATGGGAACCTACCTGTAAGCATGGTAGAATATAAAGAATAAAAACATTATACTAATACTAATATGAGTTGATTCATGAACCACAAGAACATGTGGTATTGGGAGGAATCTGTACCTTGTTAGAAACCTTAGTGGGAACCCTACTGTGGTATACCTGATGAACAGACAATAAAGATCGTGTATGTACTACCGACAATTGGTGAATCAATAATAACAGGAAATCTTTCTATACTATATACAAGATGCACGGCTCGACCGTAACTCATACTTTACATTGAAAATGAAAACCGCATATGATGACAATAAACTCAAATATCAGAATCACAAGATAATGACCTGAAAAAACAGAGAGAGGAATTTTAATATGCCCCAGTGTTACTCAAGACCCGAGTGCCGACGATTGCAACTACAAGAGGCGATAAATAGAAGACAAATTTAAGACCAACAAGAATACTGCAACTTTACACCTGCAACAACTGAACCGTTGACAAGGAGGATGAACCCCGCCATTAGGACGTTACGTCACAAACCGCTATCAAAGGAGAATATATCATAAAACCTAACAGGTAAGGACCCATGGAAAGATGTATGCTTCAGCTAAATGTGCGAGAGCTTATGAACTTGACAAGAAATAGTCCTAAGATGGACAGGTAAGTAGTAATATATCATGACGGTACCCCACATGCGAAGGCGACTAGAACGAAGGACACGATAAATAATAAATATGGTAACTAAAACAGCAATGGAAACACTATCAAGAACAGGACGTCTACCTCAGTAACGCTGACAAGAAAGACCTTAATGGAGACACTGTGATAAGCAACCATCAGGAATAAGTATACCGACGAGTGAAACTCGAAAAGAATTCAACGATGAAGAAATTGGAAGTGTGTTACACACGTTTATGAACCAGAATCCATAGACCTTATGGTCGTCACGATAGTTTAAACAAGCCATGAGATAATATCAGTAATGAACATGATGGTAGATCACCTTCACCCATACATACGGGATTCAAATATAAAAGCATAATAATGCAAAATAGAACATGTCAGAGAATGCATAGATTTTTAGGGGCAATACCCCGTAAACAAACAGAAGTCCAGCCAAGATCAGCAATGATAACCAAACGAAGGAAATGATGAACACAACTCATCAACCATACATATGTACATAAACAAACTTAAACATACCACCTACGAAGCGCATTTAAGACTATTCCAGAATGACTAGACATTATTTAATAAGAGTTGCGCAGCAGAAGAGTGGTGGTCCCATCAGTTAGAATTATCTACTGAGTTCAAGGGGAATGCACAACGTATTTCACGTATCTTAACCAAAAATATAAGTCTTTCAGCCGAGAGGCTATCTTTAAAACTAATCATGAGTCGAAATGAGAGTGAAGATTCTCACTATTTACCGACTAGTAATACTAGTCTAGGGTACGTGGGCGTACCCCTTTTTAAGGGGGGGAGAGCCTATTGTGTTTTTAGCATAGACGTATACTTTCGTAGTACTGTTACACTGTGATTTGTATGTTTACATGTGTGACTTGGTGATTGTATGAACTTTACTTGCTGATGTGTACTATGTTACACTGAAATGAATGGTCATGTGTACTACATTACACTATATTGAAGTTACTTTGTGAATGTATGAACTTGTCAATATGTACTGTGCTACACTACTATGAATGAACTAAGTATATCGAACTTAACAGTAGTGGAACTTGGGACTTGATCCCTAAAATAGAATTGGGTTGTGAATACTTAGTGGAACTTGATTCCCCACAACCATTGGAATTTAGATATGAGACTTCGGGGCGAAGTCCTTTTAAGGGGGGTAGATTGAAATACCCCAAATATAATTAATATATTGAAACTGTTAAATAATGAAGAATTAATCTAGAAACAGATCATTTTAGTTACGCGTGCTAATTTGTGCATGCAAACGTTACGTAAATTAATATTATTACGCGTGCGCATGCAAATTCACGCATGCAAACATCACATAAAAATAGTCGTTTTACTATAAACGCTAACGGGCGTAATTTTACTAAACGTAGTAACGTATTCGTACAAACGTTCATGTACGTTTATTAACAAGGATTAAACTTCTTACATAATGGGCTCGATAAAGAGAGCGACAACAAGGAAATATCAATACGAACGTTTATACAATTCATAAAACGACAATGTTCGACCCACAGACGCTAATATAATGTCATCTTCACGTACGCATATAAACGCTTACGTACGAACATTAACGGGCATTAAACCCCTTACGAAACAAGCTCAATTAATAGAGCGTCACCCGGGAAAAATATATACGAGAGTTTATACGACCCGGTACACAATAACGTTCACTGTAAAAACGTGAAAAATACTAACGAGCAACGTAAATATTTTACGATCGCCTAAGCATTTATAAATGCTAAAATAAATTGATATACATATTTAAACAATGTAACAACTTATGTTACATAAGCTTAATACTTAATATATACCATAAATACGTAGGAAATGTTATAACAATACATATAACACAAAGTTTACAAGTTAAAAATCTGCACTAATTGTACCGGTTTTATATACCATTCTTGGGCATGTTTTTACACACTTTGACTTAGTAAAATGATTAACTACCTAATATACTTACTTAATACATAAGTATACATTATTAGCACAACATTATTTCTACCTAAACTAACCTATACAAATCGGTAAAAGCATGGTATCATGCGAACACAAAGAAAAAAAACTGCACTATATGCAAGGAAAAAAAACCGGTACAATTAGTGCAGATTTTTAACTTGTAAACTTTGTGTTATATGTATTGTTATAACATTTCCTACGTATTTATGGTATATATTAAGTATTAAGATTATGTAACATAAGTTGTTACATTGTTTAAATGTGTATATCAATTTATTTTAGCATTTATAAATGCTTAGGCGATCGTAAAATATTTACGTTGCTCGTTAGTATTTTTCACGTTTTTACAGTGAACGTTATTGTGTACCGGGTCGTATAAACGCTCGTATATATTTTTCCCGGGTGACGCTCTATTAATTGAGCTTGTTTCGTAAGGGGTTTAATGTCCGTTAATGTTCGTACGTAAGTGTTTATATGCGTACGTGAAGATGACATTATATTAGCGTTCGTGGGTCGAACGTTGTCATTTTATGAATTGTATAAACGTTCGTATTGATCTTTCCTTGTTGTCGCTCTCTTTATCGAGCCCGTTATGTAAGAAGTTTAATCCTTGTTAATAAACGTACATGAACGTTTCTACGAGTACGTTACTACGTTTAGTAAAATTACGCTCGTTAGCGTTTATAGTAAAACGACTATTTTTATGTGATGTTTGCATGCGTGAATTTGCATGCGCACGCGTAATAATATTATTTACGTAACGTTTGCATGCACAAATTAGCACGCGTAACTAAAATGATCTGTTTCTAGATCAATTCTTCATTATTTAACAGTTTCAATATATTAATTAGATTTGGGGTATTTCACTAAGGGGACAAGATGATATGGCAATCCAAGGAAGTCTTGGTTGTTGAAATAGTAAAAATAAAGCATTTTTGTCCTTGGTGACTCACCATTGGAGGTCGGCAGCCTTACGGCTCATTTGATCTTATTTTATTTTTGTTTTACCTTGTATTTATGTAAAATGTGATGAATTAAACTCGTTCATAATGACTTATACCATGTGTTAGGTATGTTACATAGCCAAAAATGCCTTAAAACACCATTTTATGTGCTTCCGGGTCACATTGATTATGCAATTTGTTTTGGCTAGTTTAAATGTGTTCTTAGTATATTTAAAACCTTTAGAAACTTTGTTCATGAAATAGCATGTTGCTAATTCCAATTTAAACCAAGTCGTTTGGTGATTTCTCCTTGACTTTTGTCAGTTTAGTACCTGTTTACTGTGGACTTTGTATACTTAATTTGTGTGTATACGCTATGGCTCCTATGACCATTTAATTGTTGTTCCCTTATTTATTTATGGTATTTAGGCTCATTAGCCTTTTCTTTCCATGTATTCATGCTTAAAGCACATTTTTCTTTAAAGCACATTTTTGTGCTCTAAGGTGCGTTTTCGGTTTAAACGCTAATTTCGCTTAATGTGTATTACTAATCTTAGAGGTATTTCACATTTGAAATCTCTTGGGAACTTATTGGTAGTTCCCTAATTTATTTATACTCTTTAAAACACCTTTTGCTCTAATTGTTCCTAAAGCATGTTTTGGTGTAAATTGTTGTTTAACACTTCTTCTAATGTTTCTAAGGCACGTTCTAGCCTTAGTATATCCTAATTAGATAGTTCATTAATATATTAAGGTTTGGGGTATTTCAATCTACCCCCCTTAAAAGAACTTTGTCCCCAAAGTTCCTATGTATCTATATCTCTTAGAACACACCGGTAACTTCACACTAAAAGATCACATAGATCACTCAATATGTGTACAGGCATTCTGACTCACAAGGTCTGCCATATGTATATATATATTTACCACACTTGTCACACAACATGTCTTTTGCATGTTTTAGTAATCAAAATACTCTTTGTATATTCTTTGCTGTATACTCCTCATGTAACTGGTCCGGAGACAAAGGTTTTCATGTCCTCGAGTTCATGAGCGAGTCTTAGTAAAGAAAATACATGCCAACTCCAATTCCACTTTATGCTACTGCATCTACTCTTAACGTGGTTAATTGTGACCACTTGTAGGGAGTTTCAGGAATCATCTGACCCTGATGTGATCAACATCAGTGTTGAACTATCCTTTCACCCCAATTTGTGTTCAGTTTTCCTTGATCTGGCCAAGATCAAGTTCTACCTCCCACGTCAACTTCAAACAACCAAATAATTATTCATGTAGCATTTTATATCTTTTAGTCCTTCTAGTCATAATCATAAATCAATACATCTCCAAATTATGGAACTCAGTCCATCAGTCATTCTTAATTCACCTCTCAACAATTACTTAGAGAATTTAATTCCTACTAGGTTCTATATCGGTCTCATACCGATTCATACCTCATAAAATTACCATATTTGGTCTCATATCAATACATATCATAGGGATTTTAATTCCCCTGGAGTTTCTACTCCTCTTTTCCTCAATTCTCGCACCGAAGTTAACGAGGTCGTCCTCTAATACATCTGGTATTCGCATTTAATTGTGCGTAATAACCACAACCACATAAGATTGAATACATGTGTTTATATAACATACGTATCAAACATCACAACTAATTGTATTATGTTATGCACACTATAGGTTACGTACTGAATACGTGAAATATAGGCTAAGAGATTGTACGCTCTACCCCCTTAAAATGGATTACGCCCACGTAATCAACATTATATCATCCTTGAACATAGGTTCAAGATGTTTATGTGTTATGGAGCATTCTAGGTTCCAGGTAGTCTATCTCACATTATGATTGGGTCAGAGGGTCTTCGCCATGGTAATGGCTTAGTCTCTGAATCAAGAATTCTTATTGGTGTTCATACCAACCTTACAACTGTGTTCCAATGTAGTCTCTAAGGCTCCAAAGTATTTGATAGATAAGTCGTATATTTTTTTTCGACTGGAAGATGTGCAATACATCGTTCCTTTTTCCCTTTTGTTAGGCATATCAAACCTTTAAGATTCGGTCCACTAGCTTCTACTACGCGACTCTGATAATCTTGGGGCTTAGTTTGCCCTTCCTTTCCTCTTCAATATATTTTACAGCTCCTTTGTATCAATATAATTTAGGAATAATGGTCTCTTAATGGACGCGTGGTATCTTTATTTATACACAGTCTCAATGAGTTATAGCGTGTCTATCCAGTTCTCTGGAGATCTGATGTTCATGCTCTTATTACACCTTCCAGCGTCTGAATTGTTCCCTACTAACTGACTCTCAGTCTGAGATTCCTGTGTAGTCTGGACTTTCTATTCAGTGCTTATTGCTCTTCACAGTTTCCTTGAAAATCTTGAGACATATAAACTGTTCGTACTCACTAATTAGTGTTTCTCGCACTTCATAATTCTTAATTGTTTCCTCCTGGAATGAGTTCTCTGACTCTTTTAATCTCATTAGTTTAACTGAGTTCTTACTCCTCGATTGTTCACGGTAAATTGTTGTCCTTGTGTGAGTTTGCATCTCTGACTGTCGTACAGAGTCGACTACTTCTCGTGTTCCTTATACTACTCGTTTATGTATATGGGGTACCTTACTGATACATTGCCACTTACCCGACTAACTTATAAATAAGTCTATCAGGCCCACAAGCTCTTTTGGAGTGTGGTCGTCCCACATCTCGTTTAAGTATGCTCGTAGTGTTCGTCACACGCTTAGTTATAGCTAATTTGTGAAGTATTCTATTGTCGATCTCCTCTTTCATCATTCCATGATAACGCACATGTCGTTCTTCTTGAACTTAATCAAGGAATATCCATCTACTGGGTTCATAACTGCATTATACCTTCTGTATTTGGTACGGACTCGATCCCTTAGTAATTTGAGGTCTCTTTCCTTAGAGCCTCTTATCTTATTTCTCATGTCGATCCACTAGGAATGCACTTCCAGTTCCTCACGGAATGGACAGTGTGCTTCCTGTGAAATCTTTCATCACATGGTCCAAACTATTGGCGTTACTGCACAGTCTGTCTCCCATTTCATCCCCTTTCTTACATCGGGTTTTAATTCATAAATCTGATTGCTTTCGTGTCAATATTTGATGGCTTATATATAGTGGTTGCTTTGCTGCGCACTGTAACTTAATCTACCTGATAGGTATTATTCTCATGGCCTCCGCTATCGAAGTAGCTTTAGCTTTCTCATATTGCCCTTTGATGGCACAATTCTTCAATGTTTTACTTCAACGTCTTGTCTTATTTTCAATCCCTTTCATGGTGTAACCACACTGGGGGTTCTCTAATTTCGATGTTTGGCAGTTGCCGTATCGTGTTGTAAAATGATTATCTCTTAATATGAAGGTGTTCTGCTTCAATCTCAGGTTCGTAAGTAGGCTAATTCTCTCACATTCTTTCATCCTTTATGATGTTATTTACCTTGTAATTTAACCGGTTACTGAAGAAGTCATCCGTTGAATCACAAGCTCTTTTGAGCGTGGTCACTTGCGTGCCATACTGCGCACTCACAATGTTTATCTCTGACGATTGCTTATTCTTAAATCCTGGGTGTTGGATATGAGGTCTGTCTCTGCAGCCTTCCATATTATTTATGTGTAACTGGAATGTTCTAAGGTAATTTCAAGGTCTACGGTTCCCATTCTCCAATAGAGAGTATTCAATATCTAAGAAGTGGAAGCCCTTTTTGAGGGGTTTATTCCCACTCATGGCCTCACAACAAGGAGAGGTATCCCCACCCTAAAAGGAATGGTTCGTTCTCCGCCCCTGTCAATAGCACTATCTCAACAATCTCATTGGTGCCCTTTTCTGGCAATTCCTCCTCAATTAGTATAGGTTTTCATAACCACTCGTATGTACGAGTTGTAGTTCATTCATGGCCTAGATAAGCCTTCTATGCTTCCCTGTACCTCGAGCTCTGATGTATTTAACATCCTTGGCTCGTAGGCCCTTAATGCTTGATTAGTCTCAAGTGATAGCCGGTGTTCGGCTCACTGTTGTATTCTTATTCATCTGTAGGTTATCCACGTAATTCTCTTGTTCTCTGAACTCTGTCAATGTTGGGTCACATCATTGGATGTACTATTGGGTTTAACAATAAGTTGTTGTATCTCGCTTCCTACTGTGGAAGTTCGCTTCGGTAATCCAATGTTAACCAGTGTCTGTGACAATACCTTCGCTCTCATAGACTTGCGTCTTTTAGCAATTAAGGATTCATTTTCATTAGGCATCTGCCCTCAGGCGTCTAAGTCGGATATTTATCCTGGCTATCATGTGCTGCCATGTCAATACTTGTTCAACTTCGTTGACTACGCCACCCATTAATGCTAATCATACTTGGGTGTTAATGAGTTAGGCAAGCAATACTAACCATCGTTTATGGGTCTTTTTCTGCTCAACTATGCCAACTCTATGGTGTAATTCTTTTGAGGTTCTCTCCTTCGTGATTGCACGTCTTTGATCCTAGGTAGGTCATTGCTTAAATTTGTTTTCTCTGATTCTTTCTGGGGTTTATCAACATCCTCAATGAAGAGTGTTGTTAATGGTATTATTCTGGGAGTTCATCCCGTTTTTATTGAAGTTTTATGTCATCCTCTTCATTGTATGTCGTAATACCTTCCTTGTAGGTTATTACTTACATCTGGTCTTCTCACATTGTTGAGTAATCTCTTGGTTCTTCCATTCAAGGTTAGGCTTGGTTTTGGGGTTGATGTACCGTAGTGTCGGTTGTCTGTTGTTGATGCTCACGTCGTTTAGTTTCCTGACCAAGTCCAGCTCCCTGCTGACTGGTGTATTGATTTAGTTGTCATGGTCAGGCCGTCAGGCCCTCCGATATTTCTCTTCAGTCTTAAGGATTTGTAATCCGGTGTTAATTGTATTATATCTGTGGTTTTTACCATTTGGTTTCACGGCTTCCCGTAAGCTTCATTGGCAGAACTTGCCTTCCATGCAAGATGGGCTATCGGTACTGGGTACGTCAGTAATGGTACATTCTCCTAAACTCCATGTAGGTGGTAGTCCATGGGACTCCTTCTTTGCCCTGTTTGGCTTTGGTTAATTGATTATCTGGGCAGCTTCCTGACTGCTTTTGATTGTATATTTACTTATCAGGGTATTCCTCTTTCTAAGGGAACCCTTTTTCTTTTGCTTTCGTCATGGTTCTCACTCTCATTTCTACACCTTCGCCGAGGTTATCGAGTATTGACTCTACTTATACGTCGTAGTCCTATCTTGGAGTATGACTTACATATGCATTCGTAGTCGTCTGGGCTATTGCAGTTAGGTCTTTGCAACCCCTTTTTTGTAGGTTCGGAGTTACCCGCTTCATAATTGACTTTTAGGTAGTCCCTATGCTCTTGCGCGGTATTATCCCGCTGTTATTGCTTCCTTGGACTGTTGTCCGGTGTTTCTGTCGCTTCACTTGTCCCATTGCACTCGTAGTGCTTTCCTTCTTACTAGTATGGCGGGGTAATATCGACTGCGTAGCATGTCGACCCAAGTTGCCGGTAATTATTATTCTTTCATTGGTAGGATTCCGTTGGTAGCGCCTGTTTCAATGTTGTGCTCTAATTAGGACCTTCAAGTCTTTAAAGACTATTGCATAACGAGGTGTTTCTCGTATTTGCACCATGCTAAGTAACAGCCAGATCGGGTATTCCCGAGTAAAAGAAAGCTTGTCATCTCTCTGGCGTTCATTTCTGGTATCTTAGAACCAGGGGCGCGGAGGGCGGGTCAGGTATTATAGATATCTGATACACACTGGGGAATCCTAACTAACGCACCTCTCGCACTAATACTCAACCCTTATCCCAAAGTCTAAAGTTCCTAACTCGGTAATTCCTAAGCTCGGTAATTTCCAGTCATCAGAGTGTAACTACGCTCTGATACCACTTTTTGTAACACCCCAACTCCAAATACAATGATCGTCGCCCTAAGTCCATCATTCATTAACAACGCAGCGGAAAAGTTCTACTAAATTGGTGTTACCGCCGTTAGTCACCCACGTGACTAACTAGGCCTATCTCTTACAAGTCACGGTCTGACTAACCGGATAATTACTCGAGCACCTAAAACATTACAATCCATAAATCATAACTTATACCGAGTATCTCATATCCTAATACATCATACTAACATCTCATCAATTTACTAAACGAGTGTACATGCACAACTCGTGTAACAAATGTAAAAGCAACCCGAAGTACTCTACCCGCTCCTACTCTCAGGTTGAGTTTCGTCGGTACCTACCTGCAAAGTTTAAATCACAGGCCCAAGGGGCTCACACATGGCTGGTACAGAAAACGTGCAGCCCACAAGCTAACAGGGTTACACACGACTACTTTGTCGTATACATGCAATTGTTTATTCATACAAAAAATAATAAGAAGTACGATAACCAACAACACATTTATGTGAAACATTCACAGCTCAAATAAATCGAACGTCGTAATGGACGCCCATTAATGATGTAAGTTAGATTGCTAACTCCCGAGGCATGAGAATTGTTTAGTTCTCGTGTTTGACCATACCTTATACGTGTCAACCGTTCTCTTAATAGAACTGGTTGTTCTCTAACTGAATTGTTTATTTTTGTCGGGTCAAAGTAACCCTAGCCAATGAGTTATTAGCTCCATTGGGTTAATAAACATTAATTCTTAAGTTATGAGGGGTGTAGGCTTGACCCTCTTGCGCCTCCTGAATTTGCCTCCGACCTCAAACTGTTCACTCGAGCTGGTCGGGTCAGTTTGTCGACCCTAGGTGGAAGACAGATCTGATACTGATGCCGACCTCCTAACCTGAACATGCATGACCAGAGTCAGTCCCGGATTCCTCTCTCTCCAAGTTCCAGTTAGCGGAAGTCTCTTTGACAATTGGTTGGTTAAACCTCTCTCGGTATTAACCAACTAACAATAGGGAATATTTGTAATCCTTATACAATTGTTATTAAACATAGTTAATGAACAAGCTCTGAATCAAGTCGTGTTAGTGTGCAATGGACACACAACAACAATATAGTAAATCGGTTTCATGCTTAATCTTGCTTGGTCGTATCACAATAACACATAGCACACAAACCGAGGTAGATCTCGTTAGCAAACAAGCTACAAGAATCCCATACCGTACATCGGAGATTGGCTAGCTCTTAATCCCTCGTTCGCCTAATCCGCCGAACGCCTCTGACTTATCTAGATCTGTAACCAGAACTAGTATTAGTATCCTGTGTCTTAGAACTAATTGGGTTCTCTTTTCAACTTAAACCTCTTCCTAGGTTAACCCGGGTATAATAGTATACCGTCAAACAGGTTCGTTCATTTAGGAGCGTTTTCGAGCTCAATTCCAATTCATTAACTCACTAACGTCGTTAGCAGTTATTTAGTTGCACAGTTAGCAACTTTAGACTCATACGGACCTTGTATTAGATTTTTGTATTTTTTCACTATTCATCCGTATTTCACTATTCATTTATACGGTCCCGTATTCTACTATTCATTTATACGGCCTCGTATTTTACTATTCACCGTATTTCACTATTCACGTATATGTATTTTTCTATTCACGTATACGTCTCGTATTTGACTATTCATATATATGTAGTTACTATTCACGTATACGTATTTACTATTTATGTATATGTATTTACTATTCATGTATACGTATTTACTATTCATGTATACGGTACTATTCATGTATACGGGTATTTTCCATGTATACCAAAATTTACGTATATGCCCGTATGATACTCCATACCAATACGTATTTATTTCTTTTTCCAATATAACTTGTATTTTCATTAAAAATACTTTAAGTATTGATTTCTCCTATACTTATTAAATTACGGGTATACCCCTCGTAAACCTTAATTTATATACGGGTCTCGTTTAAACCCGTCTTAACTCTGTTTCTTTTACAACTTGTTTCTAAATTCTTTATTTAATTTCCTTAACCTTCTTAAACACATAAAAATGTGTTATTTATATTACTTACCCATAGTTTTCTCTTAATCTCCATTTTACTCTTAATAAGTTCTAAACTTGTTATTTTTATTTATAATTTCTTCCAAAGTCTTACTTAATTAATTTCTTTTATACTTTTGGTCAATTACCAAAATATACCCAAGTTTGACCAGTCTTTTATGGTCAAACCCCCTAACTTTCCATTATTTAAAATATTACCCCTAAAACTTAACTTTTTATTCCTTTATCCTTTTAATATCTAATCTTTTGCTAAAAAATTTATTCTAGCTCCTTAAACATTTCACAAACTGTCATTGACCAAGTTTGACCAAGTTTGACCACATTTGACCAGGGAAATTACCATTTTACCCTTGTGGTCTTTTCTTTTATCCTAACTCATTTATTAACCATTTAACTCCAATTAATTTCTAATTTTCGTAACTAATTTTCCTACAGATTTTTGAACATCAAAAATCATTTTTAACATCTCTAAATCACCAGATTTAATTATCTAAAGTTGTAGTATACATGTACTATCTTTTATTAACTTTAAATATATCAAAAACCTTATAAATTCCTTATAACACTTGTAAACTCTTTATAAATTGTAAACTTAATTCTACAATTATTTTCTTATCATCTAAACTCTCAAAAATTCCATATTGACCTCATATATTTTTGGTAATCACCATTAGGTACTAAAACTTCTTAAATTTTACATATTACTCTTAATTATACTAATTCCTTTAATTTAACTAAGTTAGATATTTTTTTCTAACTCAATTAATACCCTTAATTTTCGGCCACCATATAAATTATAGTATATGAATTTTTCTTGTATATTATGATAGCTAATATTAAAGCTTTATTATAAGGAGTATAAATCTATTCTTAGATTTAATAAACATTAACTTTTAATAAGCTAAAAACTGAATATTAATCACCAAAATTTTCGGCAATAAATAATAAGATGAACAATATGTTAGATCATATATAGATCAACAATTAGAACCTTGAAATAGGTAGTTGTAGGATTTACCTTGTATATTAACCATTAGCTTAATATTTAAGCTTGATTTCCTTAGAAATTTTGACGGCAATTCGCTAGAGAAATTGGCTCCAAAATTATACAACAAGATGAAGAATAAGATGGGTTAGTATCCCATGCCAATTGGCTGTAACAAAAACCAAAGAACAAGAAGTTTTCAAGAAGGCAATGTTTTACCTCGAGAATCAAAGGCACTTCTTTGTGGTGTTTCCTGAGTATCTGGGGGCTCATGAGCTATGGTTGTAAATCTCTGGAAGAGAGGATTCCAACGAGCTATCAAGCTTGTGTTTTGGAGTTAGGACGAGAAAGTTATTATTTCTACAAGGCAAGGTGTTCTTTAAGGCTCAAAACTAAGAACATGGAGTTTTTTTGTGTTGTTTCTTCAAAGAGAGGATGAGCTACGAATTTGGGAGCTCGCATTTGACAGGTAAGAGTCTCATTAATGATTCACTAAGAGGACAAGATGATATGGCAATCCAAGGAAGTCTTGGTTGTTGAAATAGTAAAAATAAAGCATTTTTGTCCTTGGTGACTCACCATTGGAGGTCGGCAGCCTTAAGGCTCATTTGATCTTATTTTTTTTGTTTTACCTTGTATTTATGTAACATTTGATGAATTAAACTCGTTCATAATGACTTATACCATGTGTTAGGTATGTTACATAGCCAAAAATGCCTTAAAACACCATTTTATGTGCTTCCGGGTTCACATTGATTATGCAATTTGTTTTGGCTAGTTTAAATGTGTTCTTAGTATATTTACAACCTTTAGAAACTTTGTTCATGAAATAGCATGTTGCTAATTCCAATTTAAACCAAGTCGTTTGGTGGTTTCTCCTTGACTTTCGTCAGTTTAGTACTTGTTTACTGTGGACTGTGTATACTTAATTTGTGTGTATACGCTATGACTCCTATGACCATTTAATTGTTGTTCCCTTATTTCTTTATGGTATTTAGGCTCATTAGCCTTTTCGTTCCATGTATTCATGCTTAAAGCACATTTTTTCTTTAAAGACATTTTTGTGCTCTAAGGTGCGTTTTCGGTTTAAACGCTAATTTCGCTTAATATGTATTACTAATCTTAGAGGTATTTCACATTTGAAATATCTTGGGAACTTATTGGTAGTTCCCTAATTTATTTATACTCTTTAAAACACCTTTTGCTCTAATTGTTCCTAAAGCATGTTTTGGTGTAAATTGTTGTTTAACACTTCTTCTAATGTTTCTAAGGCACGTTCTAGCCTTAGTATATCCTAATTAGATAGTTCATTAATATATTAAGGTTTGGGGTATTTCATTCAATCTAAAAGTCGCTAAGATCAATAATGCTAAAACTTGTGAAAAATCATAGCTCTAGTATAATTCAATATTTTTGTGCAACTTTGGGGTGACATCATTACAAGCAAATTGATAGCGATTGGGCTAAAAATTTTATGATCCGCACTTCTACATACACACTACACACCTGCATAATTTCAGAACGTTTCAATCTCTAGAAGTCGTTAAGATAGATGCTCAAATTTGCAATAAAATCATAACTCCACTATAATTCAATGTTTTGTACAACTTTGGGGGTGACAAACTTACAAGTAAATTTTCTTTGATTGGACTGAAAATTTGAATATCGTCACTTCTATATACACACTACACGCCTGCAAAATGCCAAATTGTTTCGATGTCCAGAAGTCACTATGATAAATGCTCAAATTTGCAAAAAAAATCCAAACTCCACTATAATTCAATATTTTTGTGCAATTTGGGGGTGATATTTTTACAAGCAAATTGGCTCCGATTGGGCTTAAATTTTGAAGATAATAACTTCTACATACAAAATACACGTGTGTAAAATTTCAAAAAATTTCGATCTAGAAGTCGCTAAGATCAACACTTAAACTTGTGAAAAATCATAGCTCTAGTATAATTCAATATTTTTGTGCAACTTCGGGGTGACATCTTTACAATCAATATGGCTCCGATTGGGCTGAAATTTTAAAGATCAACACTTCTACATACACAATACACGTGTGCAAAATTTCAATTACTTTCAATCTAAAAGTCGCTAAGATCAATAATGCTAAAACTTGTGAAAAATCATAGCTCTAGTATAATTCAATATTTTTGTGCAACTTTGGGGTGACATCATTACAAGCAAATTGATAGTGATGGGGCTTAAATTTTTATGATCCGCACTTCTACATACACACTACACAACTTTAGTTGCGGTGAAAAATAATTCAGACCAATTGTAAACTTTTAAGACGTGTCGTTTTGTTAATTTTGGGTGCCCGACGGACAGATTCCGTCGGTAATTGTTTTTCCATAATTAAAGCCCGACCGGGCTCTTTCTTCCTCTTCGCTCTCTACGCTACCCTCTTCAATCGAAGTTACCCTACTCAATATTTCCTACCTTGTTCAACCCATAATCGCGCTCATCCTTGCTTCTTCCCTTTCTTTCTTCGTTTAATTTGGTTTCTCCACCACATTGTTAAGTAATAGCAACGACGACCGGAGGTGTTTCTGCCCAACAAGCTCAGACACGGTAAGACCTGAATTTCACTCTCAGTTCTAGGTTTTAAGTCCAGTTCGATTTCTTCCTTTGACTAAGAAAACCTAATCCAACCAACGGTGACCATTGAAGTTCGTCATCAACTAGAGCTTTGTTCTCAAAGAAGTTTGAGGAGATCGGTGGTCTTCTTCTCTCTGAATTTTAGGAACCCTGTGTAGGTATGGTTCCAACTGAATCCGAAATTCTTCCCCAAATCTGTCTATTTGCTTAAGTTAAGCTCTTTGCTGCTTGTGTGTCTTCCGTAATGGCTGCATTTGAAACAGAAATTTTATTTAAGCAATGGCTGTGAACGTGTGTTTCAAATTCTTCCCAACTGATCATATGTCTCGATTTTGTATTGCGGTTGCACTAAGTCTCTGTCTTTAATGGAGGCCGAGGCTTTCGATGACTAATGTATGAAAGATTTCATTGCCAGTGGCCAAACAGATCCTGCAGTTCTGTTAACTATAACCTTGTGAAGTTCAATGTGACTAACATGTAACTGTTCTGTTAGATGCTTTCAAGGTTTTAATTGGATAGGACATTGACATTTATCAACTATCTCTGTAGGACTTTGCCTAAGATATCCAGTCAAGATTTTGAACTGATGTTTGATGAGCTTCACGATTCTCGTGATTTCAAAGTAATATTCATCTTTAAAACATCATCTATGAAAAGATAATTCTATTTGGAAACATCATTGCTTTTATTCTTGTTATCAATTTAGTAGTTGTCATCGTTGAAACAGCAGTACGTTCCTACTCAAGTGTTGCGTTTGTCTTTTCTTGATCGCACTAAATCTCTGTTGTATTTTACAGTGACTGATAAGTGTAAAATATATCTATTTTTAGGGCTTTAATTCTTCCTATTTTAATAATAATTCATGCCATATTTCTCACTTATCATATGATTTTCCTTAAATTTATGTTTTGATGTGAACTGATACATTTTATGTGTCAAATGCAGGAAAAAGATCTTGAATTTATATTCTTCATCTCATAAGAAATACAACGCAACAAACGATGACATATATATACACATATATACCTATACATATATATATGTATATATATTATGTGTATATATATAATATCTATATCACGGCTGGAGGTTTCAAACAACATTGCTCACGTGAACCCACATCATTCAGCATATGTTCAATTAGTTATTGCTGCACATGCACAGACGTGATCATTGCGAGAAGATTTTATTTGCCCGATTACAACTATATTTTGATTAAAAAATAATCTATTGATAAGATTCGGGCATGCACCAAATTAATGAAGAGAGGGGCTGCATCTGATTGACAGGACGGAAGAGAAGATAAAAATAAACATATTTTTATCTTTACCGTAAAGATAAAGATCCCAACTTGTATAAATGTAACTCCTGTACCGGTACACCAGGGGATTTACGCCCAGCCCAGAGGGGCTTCTACGCCTCTGTTCATCAATCCTCCTACCCATATACACCATCATCATCATCAGTTTACATTTCCTGTTTTTTTTTAGTTTAGTTTCTCAGTTAGTAAATAAATTGTCAATTAATTGAACGAGGTCCCTGAGATCGACAACCCCACTCAATTCACTATTCCGCAAAACGATAGGTACACTACCTAGATAGAGATAGTAACATATTTCTGCTAACAAGTTTTTGGCGCCGTTGCCGGGGACCTCTGGCATGTTAATTGACATTTTTATTTATCTGATTGAGATTTTGTTTGAGTTTTTTTTTATTTCTGTTAGATTTTACCTTTTTTTTAAATAATAGTTTTATTCGATTTCAATTTGTTTTTGGTTAGTTTGAGTACGTAAGTTTTGTTGAATTCAATTTCCAATACGTAAGTTTTTTTTTTTCGTAATTCATACTCTGCAGTTGGATTTAATTTGTTTAGTTTGTTTCTTTTTTTTATAACTGTTTTGTTTAAATTCGATTCTGTTAGTTACGATTTTATTCCTGTTTTATTTTTATTAGGTTCGATTCTGTTTGTTTCGATTTTATTCCTTTTTCTTTTATTTTTATTCAATCTTGTTTTTTTGTTCCGTTTTCGATTTCGTAATAGTTATTTATTTTATTCAATTTGGTTTTGTAAGTGTTGTTTCATTGCGTTCAATTTTTATATTCCTTTTTATTTTATTTTTGACCGTGTGAACGGTGCTTACGATTTTTTATTATTATTATTATTGTTTTGATCTGTTCGTTTATATCTTTTAATTTATCTTTTTTTTCATTTTCTTTGTTTGTTATTTATTTTAGCAATTCTCTTTTTATATTTTGTTTCTCTTTGTTATTTTGTTTAGTTAATTTCGTTTTTGTGTTTCCTTTCTATTTTTAGTTCTATTTTACTTTTTATTCTTGTTTTTGTTTTTGTAGGAGGATAACATGGATGAGTTGAGCAGAGTATTGACACAGTTGGAAACGACGATTACAATAATGAACATTGAGCAAAATTTGAACAGGTATAATCAGCCGGGTACTCAAAGTTACAACCAGTTCAGACGACAAGATTATTACCAGCCACAACAATCGTCTTTTCGACAGCATTATTGGTGGGAAGGTGAGCAAACTAGAATGCAGATGGAGGTCAAGCAGTTCTACACTTATCAGGAGCCTCCTAAGGAGGATACGAGCAAGATAGAGAATATGCTAGAGCAGCTTCTAGAGCAAAAGAAAATCACTAATGCTAGGTTGGACAGTTTAGATGCCAAATTTGCTGAGCAAGAAGCTATAAACCAGAGTTGGGAAAGACAACTTAATCAGATCTCGCAGCAGTTAGCACAACATATGGAATTCTCCCATAGCCAAAGTTATTCGGACCTAGTATACCAATCTCAAGTAGAGACTTTGATGGGTGAAGACCATTCCAAGCCTATAATTTCTGAACCTGAAGAGGGGTCTGATGAAGAGGTTGAGCGACATGCTGAAGAGTTCTATTGCTCTCCCCCTTCAACCTCAACTCAAATAGAGCAACCAGTATTTGAAGATATTCTGCCCGCACCTATCTGTGAACCAGTGAAGGTACCTGATGTAGTTGATCCCAGAGACATTGAAGAAGTTGAAGCTTCCTCAACAATTGTCTGCCAACAAGAATCTTCCATTGAGCCTTTAACACTTGAGGAAGATGTCTGCATCCTTAAATTTAAGAAGGAAGAGCCGTTACCACCAAGTCATCAGCAACTCCCACCTTGCCTCTTGAAGCCTCAACAACAGGAGGATGACATTTATGTCCTCAAATTTGAGGAAGAAAATTCATCATCACCTGATCTCCAATTAGAAATACGTTACCGACAGTATCTCCTCAAACATCAGGTTTTGTGGAGTATTTACTTTCCTTCTTTATTTGCCGAAGTAACGCTTTGTTTTGATCCAGGTAGTTTACTTTTAATTACTGTCTATTTCGTTTTCCTGGCAAAACTGTTGTCTACTTTTATTTTTGATCCAGGATAACAAAGCGGGAGTCTAGCCAAAGACTATAAAGACGGGCAGCTTACTAGGAGGCAACCCAGTTAAGTTTATATTTTGTTTTTGGTTTTTATTTTCTTAGGTTTATTTTGTTTTCCTTTTATTTAAAGGTGGAAATGGTGCATGTGCTTTAATGCGACGCTTTAAGCGTTTTTGTGTTAGTTGTGAGTGTGTGCAGGTGAAATTTTTATTATGGTGTTTGATGTTCTCTAAGGTTGGACACTTGCCTGGACGCAAGTGTGAGGAATGATGCTACCCCCCTTATTCGAGCTAAAGTGTGAGGAAGGGAACCTTCCTCAATCTACGTTATCAGGGGAGTTTCAGTTTCTTTATTTTAAATGTTTGTGTTCAGCCTATCATGCTTAATGCTTATTTTTATATCAGTCCATGATTGTCCTGAATGAAATTCTTCATGAGTCTGGCATATTTTGAAAGGTCTTTTCTTGATTTTTATTTTTTAACAATGAGGACATTGCTCCTCTTAAGTGTGAGGAAGTATGACCTTTCCCTGAAAATATGCCAGTTGCTCTTAAATGCCATACTTGTTTTTGTTTGTCCTATTGCTTTGAAGGAATTGCTTCTTTTGAGTGCCAATAAATACTGAATATTCAGGTGAAAATTTTTGTTGAGGTTTTGAAAACAAGCCTGATGGCCACCTCAAGAATCTTTCTGCTTTTGGCTGTTTGTATGTATAGTTTTATCCAAACTGAATCTATTTTCACTGAAATTTGGTAGATTAGCTGATTATGAAAACTGAATTAGTCTAGTTTGGGATTTTGGGAATGATAAGAAAGTTTGGTATGAAAGGATAAGGCAAGGTACTCCGCTGATCTGAATTGAAATTTATTTCTAAACCAAAACAGGCCTCTTCATTCGGTTATTAAGTCCTTGGGGTGCTTCATCACCCATCTACCTAAGGTCTTGTGATCTGGGATAGAAGACCCAAAGCCGCTACAAGGGTGAAGAGAAAAGTCTGAGGGGATGAATTAAATATGCAGATGGCAGAATAGAATGTTAAGGAAAAAGAACTTTGAAAAGTTAAATGTGTAATTCAATTATGCTTATTCTGATCATGAGTATGTGGTGTTGAAAGGTATCACGGAATAAGGTGTTACTTCACACCCCTTGTCATCCAAAGGTTGGAGGAAAGAAATGGTGGAAGATCCCAAACTATTCTGTTTCAGTTTCTATAATCTAACTTCTCCATGCTTTTAACTCCACTATCTTTTTCACTGTTTGTGAAAACCTACAGCTAGTAGCAGAACTTTTCTTTTGATTGTCATTTTGCTTGTTTTCCATCGGCAGTTGTTTGATCCCGAGTTTCTATACTGCGGCCCTTAAGAGTAGTCATATTCTCCGTTTGCTTGAGGACAAGCAAAAGCTAAGTGTGAGGAAGTTTGATAAATGCGTAATATATCTATTTTCAAAGCTATATTTCATGCTATGTTTATAATGAATTGTGACATATTTCTCACTTATCATATGCATTTTTTTAAGATTTGTGATTAAATAAGAGCTGATGAATTTTATGTGTCGGATACAGGAACAAGTTAAAGTTTGCATTTTTTTTATATCGGTATATATATATATATGCCCATGCATTCGCGGTTGCATAATATCAAATATAATGATTACAAAATCATTATCTTCATTGCCGAATCATGTTGTCTAAAAGCTGCACAATCACTCACGATTACATGCATTCACGGTGAGAGATTGCTGCATTTAATTGCTGATTAATCACATTCAGCTCACGTACAGCCATGCAGGAATTAACTTTTCGGCACATGCACGTGATGGAGTCTATGAGGAGAATACAAGAATGCATACAGGGGGTGACAATATTGGTGGGCTTGAAATTCACGTACTTGCCATGCTTTCCCTGGACCGACGTGCACGTACGGAGATGTCAAAGTGGGCCGATAAGAGAAATAAAGCCACAGCCTTTTACCCGAGTCAGAGGCGGCGCAGACTTGAGACGTACGCACAACCATGATGGACAAATTCATGCAGGATGGGCTGGACTTCTTTGGCATATACTCCCTCCGTCCCCATTTGACCTTCCCCTTTACTATTTGGATATGTTGTTTGACTTCAACATTTAACATGTAAGATAACATAATTTTATAAATCTAAGTATTGCAATGGAATCCTTATGTGAAAAACTATATGTTGTAGAAATTTGTTTTATAAAATTATATTATCTTATATGTTTAATATTGAAGTGGAAAAACGTGCCAAAAAGTAAACAAGAAGGTCAATTAGGGACGGAGGTAGTAGATGATTGGGCCGGTATTTTGAATTAAACGAAGTCAACATGCACGTGAAGGGAAAATGATTTGATCGTTCTCATATTTGACTCACGGGGATAGTTTATTAAGGAGATAAAAGAAGACGGCACCGAATTTGGAGATAAACAAATAAGATAAAACAAAGTTTTATCTTTTAACCGTTCGCAGCTCTATATATTGACACTGCCTAGGGTACGAGAGAGGCATGATCCCACACCTCTAGCAGAGGCTTATGCCTCTCAACAATCCTCCTCACTCAATCACCAATATCTCCATATTTCCTCTCATCCTGTTCCAGCCATACTCCATCGCCCTCACCACATCACCACCATTATACCACCGCGCCACCATTCATCCTACACCATTCACCACCATTACCATACCACCACCACTTAGATTATTTTTGTTACAGTTTAATGTCGTTCTTTGTTATTTGTGTTATTTTTACAGTTATGTTTGAGTAGTTAGTTTAGCTCCTCGGATTGGGGTAGCAAACCGGATCTTTATATTTATTTGTAATCTTTTGACTAATTCATTGATGCAGTAGTTTAATTCCAGTTCTTCATGCGCTTTAATTCTCTATCTAATTATTAAAGCTATATTTGTAGTTTTCTAATCAACACGCGAGAGCTGAGATAGATAACAAGACATAGAAATTAAACCTGATTAACGACTAGAAGCGTGATCCCGCCTATAGGTTAATCGGTCTCAAATAGAAACTGTTCTTTATGCGACTGGTTGTGTCCGGATTAGAGCATTAGTCTGCTGCTAGTTATAGCAGCTGGTTAGGATTCGTTAGACTTAGCCGTTGACGAATTAATTATAGTTTCTGAGTTTATTGCAGAATTAGGGAAGAGTCTATTAATAGATTAATTAAGTGAAGGTTTGCAGAACAATCCGGGGTGCTTCCTTAGGTTTTAGAGTTTCAATCTTTATTTTTTAATTTAGTTTATTTTTACCGTTTTACTATTTTGTTATTTTATATTTGTTTGTTGAGTCAAAACCTGAAAAAGTGACATTTCCTTTTTTTTTTAGTTTAGTTTCTCAGTTAGTAAATAAATTGTCAATTAATTGAACGAGGTCCCTGAGATCGACAACCCCACTCAATTCACTATTCCGCAAAACGATAGGTACACTACCTAGATAGAGATAGTAACATATTTCTGCTAACAGTGACATTCATGTTATTGTCTAAATTTTGAATCATTAGGCAATTCTATCCTCTAGAATTATTGATCGCACTTCTCTATCACCTCTCAGGGCCTTCTATAGACTCATTGTGATGTCTTGTCTTGTGACGCCCTTGGTCTTTGTCCTCATTGGAACTTGTGTTGTGATTCTCATTGAAGTGCAACAACTCGGTTTGAAGAAAAACTTAATACGTACATGCTATGACGTTTAGGAAACAATTTTCAAGTTAACATAATGGGACCATATTGATGAGGAAAAGCCTGAAATTTAATATTCTTGCTCGGACATGGATATGATGAATATTATATGAATCTAATGATTAATATTTGCACTGGAAGCCTCGCCGAGAACAAATATACTGGACAAGTGTGTATGTGTATGTGTAAATTAATTTTATATATTCCTAGCCAGCTGGATCTCTTACTTCCATTTTCCAGATTGCTTATGTTTGATAAACTGCTTAGATGTATTTCTCTTCTTGTCAGTATATGATTGCATCTTTTTCCTAGTAGCTTGAATGAAAGTGCGAGACTAGATTGTATTGAGTGCACATTAATATTCTTCTTTGTGTTTTGTGGTTATAGCTGGATCTAGAGGATAGTACTGCACAAGAGGTTTGGCAGACGGTTGAAGAGGGGGCTGAAAATATTTCATAATCGGAACCGGTAATATACTTGAACTTATCTCTGTAATTTTGCAACCCAAAGTGGCGTACTTGGAAGATACATGCTCTGCTGCATCTCTTCATTCTTTTCTGATTTGTGTTTCTGCGCCTCTGCAGAGATAAGTCGGTACTGCTGCACCTCTCGCAAATCAGATTGAAGAGGAGGCTGAAACATTTCATAGTCGGAACCGGTAATATACTTGAAACTTATCTCTGTAATTTTGCAACCCAAACTGGCGTACGAGGAACATACATGCTCTGATGAGGTTGTCCTACAAAATTGACTAACAAAGAGAAAGCAGATCACTGCAGTGTTTTCTGAGTTTTGATAATGGTCAATGTAGGCCTGATTAATGTTGCTGCTACAGATGTTTGTTTCAGAAGTTCCCTCCTCAACCATGATCTGTTTTGCTTCAGTTCTATTGTCTGTTTAAAGCCTCGATATGAGCATGATCAGTTTTGCTTCAGTTTGGTTCTGATGAGGTTGTCTTACAAAATTGACTAACAAAGAGAAAGCAGAGCACTGCTGTGTTTTCTGAACTTTGATAATGGTCAATGTAGGCCTGATTAACGTTGCTGCTACATATGTTTGTTTCAGAAGTTCCCTCCTCAACCATGATCTGTTTTGCTTCGGTTCTATTGTCTGTTCAAAGCCTCGATATGAGCATGATCTGTTTTGCTTCAGTTTGGTTTTGATGAGGTTGTCTTACAAAACTGTCTGACAAAGAGAAAGCAGAGCAGCGCAGTGTTTTCTTTGGTGCATAAGCAGTGCTAACATCACTAGCATGAAAAAAATAATGTGTAAAGATGATAATGTTTTGTTTCTTGTTCTCCACATAAGCAGATTATGTTATTTATTGGAATTTAACGATCAACATCTCATCTTATCCCTTTTCTAGTGCCGCTTCATGCAATTTACAATTGCCTCTTAAACCAGCCATTGCATTCCCATAAGTAGACCTGGCAATTTGGGTCGATGGGTTGGGTTGATATCAACCCTAACCTAACCCATTTAAAATATCATCAACCCAACCCAACCCAAAAATGGATGGGTCAGAGAATCATACCCTAACCCAACCCACTTAAAATCCTTCAACCCTAACCCAACCCGCTTAAAATCCTTCAACCCTAACCCAACCCACCCAACCCATTTTTTAAGCATACAATAATCTAGATGGATTAGGAGTAGAAATTAACATCCAGTGTGAGCTGGGACATAAATTAGGATGAAACAAAAGGAAGAGAAGTAGTCTTGCTTGATCAACCCAACTTTAAACGAATTTCATGTTATGCGAAGAATCTAGAGTACTGTGGGGAGGCTTATGTGTACAAATGGTTCTTCGAACTTGGAAATTTCCCATGAAAAGAATAAGTCGTACTTTATCACTAAGTTTATTTTTATCATCTGAGCCTAGAGCTCTATTTTTGTTGGGCATGAATCCTATATAGATATGCACATGATCCTAGTGCCCTTAATAAAAAAAAGGAACAAAAATGAAAATCTTCATTATACATTAGAGAAATACACTAGAGATAAATCTTCTAAAGTTAGAAATAATTTAAAACTGAGTGCTCAAAGCCTTTAAAAACTGAGTGCTCATGCTTGAGAAAAGTACAATCACAATCACTTAATCGTTACCCATAGTTGAGTAACTTTTATGCAGCAAGCTATCCGCACTGCTAGCTTCAGAATTCACTGAGAGGTCTATAATCAAGATCCTACTTACAAAAATATATATCACCTATTTTTGTTCACCAGTCTAGATAATCTAAACATACCTATGTTCTCAAGAACGTAATGACAGTGAAATAAGAAAAACAAACCTTGGCAGAGATGAAGAGTGACATAGACATTAACAACAGCGTAGAGAATAAAGATTGATATGAGTCTGCAAGATGAGAGCATTAGGGTTTTCAACATTATGTTAAGGTCTGGTTGGACCCTTTGTTTGATACGCAGCTGGTTGAGCCATCTGCTTAGTTAAGATTGTGTGATATTATTAAAGGTTGGATAGTCCAACTGCATTTGGACTTAAGACTTAGGTGTAATTTGATCTGAAAATAATATATATACATATATGTGAATTAATATTTTTATTTTTTATTATTAACAAATATATTTTCGGGTTTCGAGTTGGGTCATGGGTTTAGATTTCTACCCTAACCCAACCTATAAAATTAGCCTATTACCCTTACCCAACCCAAAAAATAAATGGGTCAATAATCATGACCCTAACCCGCAAAAGTATGGGTTGGGTTCGAGTTGGGTTTTGGGTTGGGTCAAAATTGCCAGGTCTAGGACTAGTTAGTCCCTCTCTGGATTTCTCCTCTGACTTTTCCTCGGGTGAGTACCCTAACTCTTGATCTTAACCCTCCCCTTCTGGTAAGAACGACGAGTCATCTCCACCACCTGAACTTCTAATTAGGGGTGAGCATTCGGTTCCGGTTATTTGGTTATAACCGAGAACCAAAATTATTTCGGTTTTTTTAACCGAATTTTTAACCGTTTTAAAAAAATTTCGGTTATTCGGTTATTCGGGTATACCCGAAATATTGTTCGGTTCGGTTTTCGGTTCCAACGTTGGGTAATTCGGTTTACCCGAATAACCGAATAATAAAAGTAGTATCAATACTCTGCGTTTTGTACTATTGTGTCAAATATATACAACCGGCAACCCTAGTCTAATTCTGTACTCCGGTCCCGTACACGTCTCTCTCTTCATCTTCAATCTTCAGTTCAAGACTTGAGAACTGCATCACTGGTCGCTGCCGCTGCTGCGCTGCGCCTCTTCAAATTGCAATCTTCAATTTCAGGAACGAGTGAACGACCCTGCTAATGTAATGTGGCGTGACCTGCTGCTGCGGTGCGCCTCTGCTTGCTCATCTCCAGCTTCAGGTATTTTTTTTTCAGTCATTCTCTTGAATTTTCATTCTCGGTCTTCTGTTGCATTGCATCACATTCTCTTCATTTTGAATGGGTGAAGCACTGCAGTAGTGCAATCTGCGATGCTATGCGCCTCTCTGCTACTGGAACTACTCATCTCTATCGCACCAGTCACCAGATGAAAATTTGAAAACGGTAATAGTCGAACTTATTCTCTCGTAAGTTTTTTGTATCATTCTTGCCGTGCGTCAACGAGCTCATAAGGTCTGGCAAGTACCAACTAGCAAGCGTTTTATTTGAGAAATCAACAATCTGGTTCTGGCTAGCGTTGAGCTTGAGTTGAAAATTTCAAACAGACTAAAAAAAGGTAGGCAAATTTGAAGAATAATACCCTACTTGTGTAACAAAATTTTGAAAACAGTTGTTTAGGATCAGAAATCAAGCGCATAAATGTATGTGTCATGCTCAAACCCACAGAATCGTGCAATGTCTATTTGTATTTTTGTAATTAGGTTCTTTCGTTTCACTTATTTTGTGCTTTGTTCATTGAGCAGATTAGACGTTCAAATAAACGAGTTCATAAAGAGCATTGAAATGCTCTCCCGACAAAATTGTGTTTTTTCTTATTACATTCATAACAAATTATTTATCTCTCTTAATAATAATATGAACACATTTTTATATATACCATTTGTGACGCTTTTTCAGTATAATTTCACCCCCCTTTGCAGAGTTTAATCATTGGAGCTTCTCATCTTGCACACCAGATTGACAAAAAGGGCTGGAACCGGTAATACTAACTAATACACGGGAAGTCTGGAACTGTTCCTATATGATTTTTGTACTCAACCCCATTTGTTCAGTTTTTTATTCAATTCTGTTGCACCATGTGAACTGAAACAGAAGCAGCTCCTATAACAATATCAATTGGATGTAATGAATAATGTCAGTTGTTTTTCTCTCGGTGTATGTCATACTTGCTTTGCACCTCTCCTCATTCTCTTCTTTTTGTGTCTGCGCCTCTGCTCTGCAGAGTTTAATCACTGGAACTGGAACTGCTCATCTCTCACACCAGATTGTAGAGTGGGCTGCTGAATTCTGGAATCGGTAATCTACTAGAACTTATCTTCTCTCTGGTGAGTATGTTTTTTATTTCTTCTGTCGTGACCATGTGAAGTATGTTTATAGAAACAAAGCATGTTCTAAAAAAATGCTGCTATTTTGCTGTGTTCTGAGCACTAATTATACTGCACTTTATGGATGTACATATACACTTAATATGGGACCATTAGATGTTCCACTGATATGCATTACTGGAACAGGCCACTAATATGCTATTTTGGTCCGGCAATTATGTTTTTCATTTCTTCTGTCGCGATGGAATCACTGGAACAGGCCACGATCATTACATAGCTTTTTTTTTTTTTTTGCAAATATGCATTGTTCCACTGATATCACACATCAATTTAACCTTTCTGTTTATATCATTCTGGTTTAATGTTCTAATTGTTAATATCTGTCTTCAGATGCGGTATGATTAATGTTCTAATTGTTAATATCTTTCTGTTTATATCATTCTGGTTTATATCTTTCTGTTTATATCTTTAATTGTATTTGTCTCTTATGGTGTCACCATTGTTATCTTTGTATATTCAGGAGCTAGATTTCCAGTAATACGTGATTCTTAAAGTTTATTCAGATTTCAGAGATAAATTAATCATATGCTGCTACATGTAAGTTGTATGTGAGTGACAGCAGCATAAATAGTGAGAAATTTAGTGTTACAGTGATACTAGCAGAAATGCTCTCACCTATGTCTTTGTTACTGTTCATCCAGTAAGCTTTTGAATTGTAAATGCCATAAACGGGGATCTGAGTTTGAATTGTAACTGCATATTGTGATGTCTTTCTACTGTTCTAAAGCAGGGAGAAGAAGTGTCAAGTTGTTGCTGATGTCTTGATAGCAGCTGAATTCCCTTTTAGCTATTTTTTTGGAAAGATTTGGATATTGTAATAGCATGATTTGTATTCTAGTTTTGGATCTTGTAATAGCATCAGCAGGTGGAATTCCCTTGTCAGTAAATTCGGTTCTGCATAATATTTCGGTTTTTTTTAGGAATTCGTTTTTTTTTGGAATTTGGTTTTTTCTTCAGATTTCGGTTCTTTTTTTGAAATTCAGTTCTTTTTCACAATTCGGTTCTTTTTACTATTCGGTTCTTTGTTATAATTCGGTTAAAACCAAAACTGAATTAAAAATTTCGGTTTTCGGTTCGGTTCTCGGTTCTAGTCTTAAAAAAAATTCGGTTATTCGGTTCTCGGTTATTTCGGTTCTTAGACTGAAATTCGGTTATTCGGTTATAACCGAACAAAAACCGAAAACCGAACTTTTTTCCTTATTCGGTTTTCGGGTAGAACCGAATAACCGAATGCTCACCCCTACTTCTAATCCGGTCCAGTTTTTCTCTGTAGCTCCGCCACTAGGAAAGTGGACGTCTTTTCTGATATAATACTGCTCTTTTGCAAAACAGTCGCTTATCTATGTATGAGATTCGTTACTTTTTTTTTTTTAAGATTTGGGCTTCATTTCATTGACACTTCGGCCTTCTGTTTATGCAGACTGGAGACGAATACATCGTATTTTTTCTGTCATTCTTCTGCCGTTATTGTGTTTTGCTCTAATCACAAGCCATTCGAAGTTGAAGAAAGAGTAAGCGTTTCGGGTGTGACATCTGATCAAAGCGAAGGACTTGGATTCTGCGCGCTTTGATTCGTTTCGATCGTAGATCGTTAGCAATGGAAGAGGAGGCGAATTTGACGACGTCCAATGGCACCTTCTCCGCTCCTGCTGGTAAAACGGTAGAGGAATGCCAACTTATGATCCTGAAAGCTTTCAGAAGTAATCATCTGTTGAACCCAGTCTCTCTTTCTCTCTGGTTATCCCTGAATTCTGGGTTTAGGGTTATTGCTTTGTCAACTTTTAATAAAAACCACTAAAGTTCATCCTTTTTTCGGAGTTTGTGTTGCAGCTCCTATGGTGAAATTCATGAAGGAGCATTTAGAGAAGGCAGGTTGTATCATGGGAGAAGGATTTATTAGAGCCGTCAAGTGTGATAAACAGATTGGTGGTGGCTATATGCCAGGCCAAGGGGTATTGCTCTTGTTCCCTTGTTCACGCCTTCTTCCATCTAAGAACTGATTTTGCTACAGTTCTTTAGGAACTGTACTTTGAACTTTGGTAATCATTTTATCCAGATACTGGTATGTAGCAATCACATGAATATGCAAGATGATGTGAACCAAGTGTTGATTCACGAGCTAATTCACGCCTATGATGAATGTCAATCTGCAAACTTGGATTGGGCTAATTGTGCTCATCATGCTTGTAGTGAGGTCGTTCCCCAACTAAACCTTATTGTGGCATCCATCAATATTACATGTCTGATTGTTGCCCAAGATTGACCCGTTTTGCTTCGTGCCTTTGCAGATTCGAGCTGGCCATCTAAGTGGTGATTGTCACTTTAAACGCGAGTTATTGCGTGGCTTTATGAAAATGAGAGGCCACGAGCAAGTTAGTTTTCTCTCTTTTTCCTTCTTTTGTTTGTTTGGCTTGAGTTGTTTTGATGAGCCTGTATATCTCCATGAGTGTACATTATCGTTTGAAACAATGCAACGAAAATAAGTTATTTTTAAAAAGATGGTTATAGTAAGTCTGATGCTAAAACCTGGGATGATTGATGCAAATGCTTACACAACTAGGAAAAGTAAGAGCGATGCTAAAATGTTGCATGATAGCTGCAAATAGCTTCATTCTTGCTAAATCAATAATTCCTAACTTTTCCCATACATGTTTCAGGAATGTGTGAGAAGAAGAGTGATGAAATCCATGGCGGGTAATCCTAACTGCTCTGAAGCAGCTGCTAAAGACACAATGGAAGCAGTTTGGGAAACATGCTATAATGACACAAGACCGTTTGATCGAGCCCCCTGAAAAAAGGGGGAAAAAAGCTTCCTCCATGGTGTATTAGTTCTGTGAACTAATGGAGAACGATTGTTATACCCATTGACTTTGGATTCATTGCAACTGAGTGTATTAATGTAGGCGTTATTCTTCACTATAATTAGTTTCATTTTGCATCGTGATTTTATAAGTGGCTACCCAAGTTTTGAAGAACTATGTAATTCAATTGTTAGACACCAATTTTTGTGTTGTAATGCGTAGTTGTACTCAGTCAAGCTATGTTGGATTGATTAATAATAAACCACATATCCTTCTGCTTTTAGCATCTAATTGAATTGAATTGAATCAATCTTATTCTTCTTGGCTGGGCCTGCTCTAGTGCCAGTGGATGGGTCTTCTGTTGACCAATTAATTGTAGTGTCTATTGCTATTCAGTCATATGCTTGAAGGGGGTTCCATAACTACTTGCTCTTCTCTTATCCAACATAGGTGCTCTTTATGTATGAACTGTTAAGCCCTCCCAGAGGTGGGAACTCATTGCTACCCCTTTCTTCTGGGAAGCTGTACACGTGTACTTGGATTTCAAAATGAAGGTCAAAAGATGGATGATGGCCCACAGTGAATGCACATGACTACAACAAGTTTATAGATGGGTATGTTCCCCTTTCTTTGTTCAAAGTAAGTGTCTTTACGACTCATAAAAGAGACAAAAGAGCTCTTAACATGCTCAGCACGTTCGCCTATGAGAATTTTGTCTTTAGATTTTCTAAGATCCTACTTTATTATATTGCATGCCTATACCTTTTTTACTCTAGATTATACTCATATCAAAACTTCCATTCCATGCAATGTTATGCCACTTGCTTTAACTAGATCTTCTCATCTTGTGTCGGGACAATTGATCATATATACTTCTGTGTTTCCGGGGGGGTGTGGTGGAGCTTAGATGAGGGATATGGTGATTGTGATGCTGAAACTCTTGGTACTGTTCTCGCTATACAATCGTGACAAGTCACTCGCTAGGCCTTTACATACAGGTGTTGTATCATAGCTTCCATTTTTGTTCTTCTTAAAAATCTGTAAACTGAAAGGGAAAAATGAGATGAATCATCTGTTTGTGGTTTGTGTTTATGTAGATTTAAAGACAATGGTCAAAATTTAGCAAAGGAGGGTGAGTGAACGAATTGACAACAAAGATGACCCGCCAGCAAGCTCTTGGTTGTCGGAGGACTACACGCTGGCTCATAGGCGCCAGTCTGTACACAATCAGTTGTATTTTGACATTGTTTTGGTTCTATTGTTACAAGAGGTAGGTTATGAGTAGTTGATCTGTTGGCATGGCATTAGGTCAATCTAACCTCATACTTCTTCCAAGAAACCCAAGAGAATTTCTTTTGAATTGGAGGGTGTCGCTTGCAAAGATAACTCAATGGCACTTGGTGTGGTGGATCTGGTGGTGGGTAAGCTATATGCATGAAGTTCTGAAGAGGAGTATGTATGTATACTGATCTCCCATTACGGCGAGAGTAGTTTCTTCTCTATTAGGCAGGTCTCACCTGTGTGTTTCTCCCCTGTTTATTAGATTATTATGTACTGTTCTGTAATCGTTAGTGGAAGAGTTCTAAATGCTCCTACGATGTATGTGGTCGATAATGCCATATGTGATGCAAACCGTTCATGTTATCAGACCGGATTGATTGTCTCCTAGAATGAATTGTACAATTGGGTTTGTATACATGAAACACCTCCGGGGTTTGTAGTGATTCTTAAACTTTAGTGGCTATTCTTTCTCGGTATTAGTCTTTTTTTTGTGGGGGGGGGGGGGTTCTCAACTTGGATCATCAAAAATTGACCTCCATTACCGTATTGTAACACCCTTACCGCTAATACTGTCATTACCGTCCAATCTCCTTATACATCCATACTCACGCAGCGGATACATACTTCCACAACGGTGGGTGATACAATGCCGTTAGCCACCCACGTGACTAACAAGGCTATTACTACTACTACATACAGCATCGGTCTGACGGACCGGAATATCCGAGTACTACACACTTACAATACTTGCTCCAATTACCAAAACAAATACTAGAACTTCCCATTCATTACAATACTCCATAAGTTCAATACAATATAATACACCGAGTTTACTAAGATCCTTATACAAATACAACACCTCTTTCAATTTCATAAATACTCATTAAGAGTCTAACCACTACCCATTCCTCACAAACTACTTACTTTCTAAGTACCAGGGGTGTGCCACTTAGTACGCTTCTACATTCTACTTCTAACCATCCAAGTGTAGCCACCGGTCTCTTACCTTGACCATATCCGCTTCGGGTACCTGCACACTAAAAACGTTCCCCCTAGGAGGTCAGCTTACGCTGAATATGACTTCCGCATACCCCGCGTACTAGCGAGGGTACGCCGACCACTTGGTCGAATACATGCAATTCATTTATTTCAAACATACATGCATACATGCTCTTATACACAATACTACAATACTTTACGCAAGGAATACACACATACACTTCAATACATACAAGGAGATTATACAAGTCCAACCATTCTTACTTACCTTCTTCCGAAATACACATTTACGATACATACACAGTACATACTCATTACATACTCAATCCATACATAATACATACACAATACCCGGTACCTGTTAGCTTCATTTGTCCACCCGGGTTAATCGGGTGGAGATTAATCTTTTACTCGGGGTCAATGACTTACACCAGCCAAGACCATTACTCATACAATACTTACTTTACTTTACTACTTTCTTAAGTCAAGTCGTCGGGACCTCCGGCCCGGGGACTACTCTGTCCCACCACCGGGATTTACTTGGTTCACTAATCCAGGATGCTACCCATTCAAGGGGTTTGGGCCGTGGACCAGCTTACGAACCAGGAATCGGATCCAACCACTTGTGTCTCCTCATCCTCACGCGTGGCCGAAACTATATCGGACTTCTACTCATTCCAATTTACTCAATACTTGCGTTAGGAGTTAGGTGGTTAGGAATTAGTAGAAGTCATTCACATTCAAGCCACACAATAAGTACATTACTCCCTATTCATACTCACTGGTACAATACAATATACAAGTGCACTACGAGATACATACACACTTATCATCATCCATACATTTCATGAATTATACAAACTGATTGTTCAAGATAAGCATATCAAGAACAACCTAAAGCAAGCACAAGTAAGTGCAATATAGTCCGATTCATGCATTTATCTTATTTAGGTGATCAAATAAGCACAAAAATCGGGGTAACCAGGTTAGGATACAGAGCATGAAGAAATCATACCTTTCACCGGGATTTACTTCACCGGGTGTCCTCAGGTTCCTTTGGTTCACTCTTGTTCCTCGAGTCTTATTCTCGAACCAATGACTACATGCCAAATGATTCTATTAATACTAAGCATTACTATACATGCACAGTTACTACTCCCGTACTTACCCTGTTATCCCGTTATTTCGGTCTAACTTAATGCCTTTAAACTTACAACTTTCTTAATTATTTCTCATACTTGTTTACACTACTTAGGACCTTTAAAGGTCACCAAACAAGGCCTTAACAACTTCTAAAACCATTACCAATCAATCCCTCATGTTTAGAAGCCTTAAAACAATTTTTTTTGCTCTCTGGTCTAGACCGCCCCCAGGGGCGGTCCCAGGGGCGGTCCAACTACATTATCCTGCAGAATTCGACTGGACCTCCCCACAGGGGTGGTCCACAACAGACCCTATTTTTAAAAGTGTTTTTCTACTCATTTTGGACTCCAAATTCACCCCAATCTTTTCCTACTTATCCCACAATCTTTCCACATGTTTCCTACATGTTTAAACACCTTAAAACATGCACTAAACCTCTCCAAATCATTGGTTAAACCCTTACTCCAATTCTTGCTCAAATTCACAAACATCAATTCTTACATTTTGCACTTTGCACACTAGTGCACTTCTAACTTTCTCTTGTTAGTTTCCTACCTCCTACCAACTCACTTAATAACCATTCCAAATCCTTTATAACCATTTGCAATAACTATACTCAAGTTCTTCATTCATTTCCAAGGTTATGCACACCAACTTTCTTCCTAAAATTCAAGGTACTAATACACTGTTTTGCTACAGATTTTTGTTCCCACTTCTACCATTCAATACTCCCTCTATCAATACCATTCCTAGCATCCTAATTGCATTACCTTCCACTCAAGTTCTCTCCATTATCTAGCTCCATTCAAAGTCTGTTACAACATGGTTAATCACTCACAACTACTACCAAAACACACCTAGTTATTGTCTAGGTTGTTCCCTCTCCTTACACATCTAAGTCCTCCAATTTCCATACAAATTTGGGCAGAGTTTCCCCTAAAATTCTCACTTTTCCCACATACCATTTCAGCTAAAAATTCATTCCCAATCTCCATATCGATTCACACATCATTACTCACACTACAACACACAAATTTTCCTGCACATATACATACATTACCCATGGTTTTCCCAAGCTTTTAAACAACACTTACAAGCTTCAAAACAGCTACATTACCTTACTCATCATACCTCAACATACCTACTACTCATAACCTCATTCATTACCCATTTCAAGTACTTAAAATCTGTTACAATACCATACACCAAAACTAGCTCAAGGTAAGGGCATTTACCTTGTTCTTTCTAGCTTCTCTTTCTTTCTCCTTTCCTTCTTCCTTCCTTCCTTTCCTCTCTTCTTGACCAACCGGTTATGGGGGCTCAATGTTCTAATGCTACAACCCATTATACATACCCATTTCAATTCCAAAATCAGCCCTTAAATCAACCTATAGCTTATAGCATGTTTCTAAGGTTTAGAAAAGGTGTTACCTTGCAAGGGTGTAGATGAAGTTTAGAACAGCAACCGAAGCAAGATTTCCACTCCAAATGTGAAGTCAAAATCGGCTGGGAAGCAAGGAATAAGAGGTTCCAAACTTAGAAATTTCTATTTTGCAAATAAGAGCTAAAAGTGCTAGTTTTTCGGATTTCTTTTTACCTCAAACCAACAAGGTGAAGGAGGAGCTTCTAATGGTGGTCCTCATCTTCAAAACCAGTCATACCCATGGAGATGAAAGTGGGTATTTTCGAATTTGGAAAAGAGGATAATGTTCTCCTTGATGAGAGGAATTCAATGGTTCAAATTTTGTAATTTTTGAAGAAGATTTAAGGGTTCAACAAGAGGAGAGAAGGGAGAGTGCTGGAGGGGTGTTTGAAATCGCCATTAGAGGCAGATTGAGGAGGAAGAAAATCATAGGGAGTGAGGGTGCAATACGTGAGAATGAGAGGGAGTAGGAGAGAGAGGGTAAAAAGTGAGTTTTTACTTTTTGCTTTTTGTTTACTTTATTGCCTTGTCATGTAGTATATTAGAAGCAATTAAAATAAGTGAGAGAGGGGGGAATAAAGCCGGCCACACTCACCACTTCCTACAGATTTTTAGTTTTTATTTCTAAAAGTGGACACACTAGTTCGTTCTTATTACGATTTACACCCTAAAATTTTCCGTTTTTACAGTTTTTACTATTTTCTCGTTTAATTGATTTTATTGGTTCTAGACCTTCATTAATGTTTATTAATGACTATTTGGTTGACCAAAATTTTTACGATTCTATTTAACCCGCTTAAAGTTGCGTTTTCCCGGTTTCCTCAAAAAACGCGCTTCAAGGTTCGTTTGTGGTTTTAATCCATTTTATGGACCCGTTTTCTTCGGGAATTGTTTCCGTACACTAATTAGGCTTGAATAAGCCTTAGGAATCCACATAATACTCTAACCGAGCTTTCATACCTCCTATGGTTATTTAACGCTTATTTAGCGTTTTTCGCATTTTAAGTGTTTCTAACTTTCTTTTGGATTTATTTTTCCTCACCAATATTACTTAGGTGTTATTAGGCCCTTAAATACGTACTAGGATAATCTTAATCTCTATATTTAAGTTCGGGGTATTTCAATCTACCCCCTTAAGAACTTTGTCCTCAAAGTTGTTCAAGGTTATAGGTTTACGATGCTCACTCATTCTTACATGTCTAATACCAAAAGTCACACATTCTTCCTCCTTACAATTTCCAAATCCATTACTCATGGTCTCTACATTCCATACCATACAAATGTACTATAATTTCTCCAATCCACATTACTACCAACCATTGGTTCCACATTACCAGGTTTATACATACATACAGTGCAAAGCTATCCCCAAAGTAATGCAATACACATACAATCCCGCAGGCACTCAGGTCATCTAGACACAGGACTCCTCTATGTCTCGCTGCCCTTGGAATAGTACAACATGATAAACTACTATCTTCTCCGGTATAAGCTTCAAACAGATTCTCACTCTCCCGTCTAAGGGAAATTCTCTCACAACTACTAATTAGAATCTTTCTAAAACACACATCTCCAAATTCCAATTTATATTCATTACTTCTATCCTATGTGTGATTCTTGTGACCACTTGAGGGGAGCTTCAAGAATCATTCGACCTTGATGTGATCAGCATCAGTGTTGAACTATCTTTCCCACCCCAATTTTTGTTCGGTTTCCCTTGATCTGATCAGGATCAAGTTCGACTTCCCACATCAGTTTCAAACAAACAAATAGTTTAGTTATTTCCATTTTCTATCTTTTTACTCTTCCTAGTCATGATTACAATTTCACACATCTCCAAAGGATGGAATTCAGTCCATCAATCCTCCTTAGTCTACTTCCAAATACTTTACTTCGAAATTCAATGCCTAAGTGCTCATTTCATCGACCTTCGCTACTTCAATTCATTCTCCACCATTACTCTCCATCATTTCAAATAATCTAACTAAGGGATACGATACCCACTGAATCCGGTCGTCCTCATTTACTTACCCAATGACTTACCTACGAATACACTACTCATGGCTCCATTCATTTACTACTCTCAATAAATTCATACTATTTCTTTGCAGGATACAATACTTGTGGAGCTCCGTCCACTACTCATTACTCTCTTTACTAATACTCTTACACTGGGGTTACAAGATGGGTATATTCGTCCTATGGTATTTGCATCTCTCGTGCCTAATTTCCATAATTACAATATGAATGAATACATATGTTTATTTAACATAAGTACCAATCATCAATTAGATCATCAATTCGATGATCATTTGTGCTATGCACATTATAGTTTAAGTGTTTTATTCATGAAACTTATATTAAGCGGTTTTCGCTCTACCCCCCTTAAAAGGGATTACGCCCACGTAATCTACCATATGTTATTATTATTGAACATTGGTTTACTCAATTTGGGCAATCTGAAGCGTTTTCACTTTTCTATGGTTTATTACTCCATGTATGCTAGTCAAAGGGTCTTAACCATACTAATGGTTCAATTCCTGCACCAAGAATTCCTATTGGAGTTTATTTAACTCCTAATTAATTCAGTCCTAGCCTTTCAAGCTTCAAGGCATTAATCGCCATTCTCTCATACTTACTAGGTGTATTAAGCCTCTTAGCTAGGGCCCACTAGCTTCTGCTGCGCGCGACCCTGATAACCTTAGTGCTTAATTCGCTCTTTGGTTATTCTAGATGTGCTACTCATCGCCTTTTTATCCCTCTTCCGTGGGAATAAGGTTTATTAAACATGTGTGGTATTCTTTTACCGTGCTTGAACTCGATGGTTTAGATTTATAACCAGCTCTCTGGCGATCTATTATACATGCTATTCGTACTCCCACGCTTATTCACTAAGTTCCTCCGACTTATTGTCGGGTGAGGTTAAATCACTACTTAGTTGTAATGCTTCCCTCCATTGTCAATAGCTTCTGAATCATACTAGTTATCCTGGTTCAGTACAAGTGTCCTCTACTTGTATGACCTTGCATTTTCTATGCGTCGGTCCTTGTGACTCTCTTTAATTCCCTTCTTGTGTAACACTCTTCGTGCTTCATTGGCCTTAGGCCGCACGGTTTGTTGCTAAGCTTGCTTAACTGGCTTATGCCATGTTTATTGGTGAAAAGAAGGGTTTACTATGCTTTACATTTCCTACATTCCTAGCTATCCCACTTGATCATTAGCTGCACAAGTGCAATACCAAAACACTCAGTCATACAGAGTGTAGAGGCGTAAACGCTTGGCAGTAAATCCCTTATGTGATCGCATTAGAATAAATACTTCTGTCTGTCTTCTCATACCTATACTCCGTGTTGTTGTCTAACTACTTCCTCATAGTGGTCGCTTGTTGCGCACCATATTCTTACTTGTTGTACAACATTGTTTTTTACTGTTTCTGTTATTGTGGTAGCTTCTCTTTACTCATTGCCATTGTCATTGGCACCATTTATTTATGGTATGAATACCCTGGGGTTTCCAATGTTCGTGTGTATGACGGTTGTCGTAGCATACCGCAGTGTTATCATCCTCCCATTTTGGAGATGTTTTGTTCCAATTCAGGTTTCATGTGTAGGTTGACTTACCTCATAGTATTTCATAATCTATGATCCAATTTACCAAGTGTCTTGGCCGACAATGGATGAAGGAATTTATCGGGTAGCTATCAATCTTTGAGTTTTTCGTGTCGTTCGTCATGTGCGTTCGCATGGATTGTTTTTGACAAATACTGTTTTCCATTGCTGAGCATTGGTTATAGGCTCTAGCTGTGTAGTTTTATTTTGGTATGTACATCACCAGGACATCCCAAGAAACTTCAAGGGTTTTCTGGTCCCGTTCTCCAATTGAGGGGTACTTTGTCATTGGTAAATGAAAGTTCTTGTTTAGGGGTCTATCTCCACTTATATGCCTCATGGCAAGGTTACTATGTCAGTATCTCTTTATGTACTGCATATGGAGTATACTTACTCCTTTAGACCGTATTGTTTGTTCAGTCGCCTCTTGGCAATATCTACATGCACATGCTTTGTTGCTATAGTTGATGGAAGCCTTCTCTAAGGGTTCACATCTTCACCACGTTGGTGGTCTTCGGTTACAAGGGTATCTTTCCTCAAGTCTCTCGTAGTGTCCAAGTGTGGACTAGGCCATTGTTGGCATTATCACGATTCTTATGCCTCTGTGCTACCATTGCTACAGAAGGCATGAAGGTAATTAAAAGCTTGTCAACTGTATACTAGACTGATGCTCTAGTGACAGTGACACTAAGTTGGCCATTACTACAAGCCACACAGGATGTTGGGTTTGAATTGATGGTCAAGTTGTTGATTTCTTTGTCGTATGAGACAATATCTCTTGCAAATCTTGTTATCAAATGGTGTGGGTTATGCATCCGTTAAGGTTTACATAACATAGTTGGTTGATGGCTTTTAAGACTTATTGCTGCAAGCTATGCTCTTTGCAAGCTGCTTATACATGTTTCCACTCCCTATATACCCCAATAGGTTGGAGGTATTACTGGGCTCCATGGTAAGTCATGACATCACGCTTCCGTTCATGGGAGGCCCTTTAGGCAATCTGGTGCTAATCAGCGCCTTTTGTGATTTAGGGTATTTCCTGTTATGCGAAATCCCTTCGGTGTCCTAACCGAATGTTCATTCTAGCTTCCGTGCTCTTATCATGCCGCTTGTACAACTGTTGTTAATCAAGACACCCTTCAACGATCGCTCCTGGTGTTGTTGATCACGCTGTTACATCCGGCTAATGTTTATGATATGTTATCACTATACCGTCTTGTGGTATTGTATTTTGAGTTATCCCTTTGTGGGTTATAGCGTCTCCCGTCCTTGGGTAGACCGTTTGTAGTTCCTCCTAGTATTCTTGACTAGGTTTATATTCCTCTCCAATGATGGATTATACTTCATGGTAATCTTTGTGATTGTTCCCGTTTGTGAGCACTGTGGTGTTCACGTTAGGCCTTTGCCCTATGGTGTGTTCAGGCTGGGTATGCTTTCCAGCTGTCGTGTATTTGCTTGATGTCTTTCAGACATATCCAATGTCTATGCTTACTAGTCGGCGCTCCTTGCGCTTCTTAATCCGCATTCCTTATCTTCAGATGGATTTTCTAAGTTCTCTTATACCTATTTACTTAGATGAGTTCCTTCTCCTTGAGCATCTGAAGTGTCCAGCTGTTCTGCTTGAACTTACTGATGGTCCGTAGAATGGAGTTGACCATTTCCCGTGTTTCGTGCACTACATGCATACATACGTGGGGTACCATGTTGATACGTTGCCACTTACCTAACTATATGTCAGGCCCGTAAGCTCCTTCGGAGTGCGGTTGTCCCACATCCCGTAATTGGGTACACTCGTAGTGCTCGTCACACGCCTAGGTGAAGTATTCTATTGTCAACTCCTCTCGTATCATTCTATGATACTCACCGTAAGTTTGTTGGTTTGGTTTTAAAATTCAAGGTTTATAAGAAATTTGGGTTTTGAAAGAAAAATCTTTTGGGTTTGAAATAACAGTTCGGTGCTAAAAGAAGTTTCTCAAGGCGTGGCCATGTCTCATGTCTTGACCAAGTCCAGCTTCTTGTTGACTGGTATGTCCTTTGTACAATGGTCGGGCCGTCAGGCCTTTCCAAGGTTCCATTCTTCTAGTTTTTAGGATGTATGATCCTGTAGTTGCTTCATTGCGGTCACGGCGCATTACTAAATACTTGTGGGGTGTTAGGGTTCCTCCACATGTTCCTGTTCTTACTGCACTTGCCCTGGAAAGTGCGTGGTACTGGTGGTTTTTGGGTAAACCTATACCGGTCAAAGTATGGTTCCCACTCGTATTTGAAAGTCTTGTCGACTCTTCCCCTGGTCTTATTGATCTACGTTTGGAATACTCGATCCTTTAAACAACTTCTCAATGATCTAGACAGGGTTGTCGTTGATCGGGATACTTCTCCAATCCTTGGAGACTCCCCTTTTTGATTTGGTTGTGTTCATCCTTGTTGCTCGTTCCCACACATTTGTTGTGGTTACTGAGCCTGAGTTGGTTTAGGCACTACGGTTGTAGTTGCGTCAGATTATATCTTGTGAATGTTCTTGTAGCGGTCTGAGCTATGTTGACCAGGTTTTATAACCCTTATGTCGTTGTAGTTTTGGAGTTAACCACTCCTGACTATGTCCTTAGTCAGTTAGCATACCGTTGGTGGTATTAGTAGCTATTACTGTCCCGTAGACTTATGTCTCGGGTTTGTTACTGTTCCTTTTTCTGTTCCGTTGCACGCTTAGTGCCTCTTTTCCTGCTGCTGGCTGACTAGCCTTGTTCCGCGACTGCTGAGCATGTCGCCCCATGCTGTTGCATGTTGCAGCCTCCTCATGGTTGGAGTATATTTCTACCGCTACTGAGTGCGGGTATTGTTGTTCAATCGGGATCCATCTTCGGGACTTCCAATCGTTGGAATCTACTATATGTCGGTTCTTGTTTGTCGTATACTGGTTTCACAGCTGCCAGATCGGGTTTCCCGAGTGTGAGAGGACTTTCCTTCTCTCTGGCATTCCTTCCCAAGTTATACAATGGGTTTGTAGAGGGCGGGTCTGGTATTGTAGGTATCCGGTACTCACCGGCAGTTCCTAACTAGTATATCTCTAATGCTAACAATCAGCCCTTAGCCCTAAGCTTCTAATTCCTGACTCGGTATTTCCTAAACTCAGTATTTTCAGTCATCAGAGCAATACTTCACTCTGATACCACTTTATGTAACACCCTACCACCGCAAATACTATCATTACCGTCCAATCTCCTTATACATCCATACTCACGCAGCGGATACATCCTTACTCAACGGTGGGTGATACAATGCCGTTAGCCACCCACGTGACTAACAAGGCTACTACTACTACTACATACAACATCATCGGTCTGATGGACCGGAATATCCGAGTACTACACACTAACAATACTTGCTCCAATTACCAAAACAAATACTAGAACTTCCCATTCATTACAATACTCCATAAGTTCAATACAATATAATACACCGAGTTTACTAAGATCCTTATACAAATACGACACCTCTTTCAATTTCATAGATACTCATTAAGAGTCTAACCACTACCCATTCCTCACAAACTACTTACTTTCTAAGTACCAGGGGTGTGCCACTTAGTACGCTTCTACATTCTACTTCTAACCATCCAAGTGTAGCCACCGGTCTCTTACCTTGACCATATCCTCTCGGCCTACCACGCACAAAACGTTCCCCACTCAGCAGCTTACGCTGAATATGACTTCCGCATACCCCGCGTACTAGCGAGGGTACGCCGACCACTTGGTCGAATACATGCCATTCATTTATTTCAAACATACATGCATACATGCTCTTATACACAATACTACAATACTTTACGCAAGGAATACACACATACACTTCAATACATACAAGGAGATTATACAAGTCCAACCATTCTTACTTACCTTCTTCCGAAATACACATTTACGATACATACACAGTACATACTCATTACATACTCAATCCATACACAATACATACACAATACCCGGTACCTGTTAGCTTCATTTGTCCACCCGGGTTAATCGGGTGGAGATTAATCTTTTACTCGGGGTCAATGACTTACACCAGCCAAGACCATTACTCATACAATACTTACTTTACTTTACTACTTACTCAAGTCAAGTCGCCGGGACCTCCGGCCCGGGGACTACTCTGTCCCACCACCGGGATTTACTTGGTTCACTAATCCAGGATGCTACCCATTTAAGGGGTTTGGGCCGTGGACCAGCTTACGAACCAGGAATCGGATCCAACCTCTTGTGTCTCCTCATCCTCACGCGCGGCCGAAACTATATCGGACTTCTACTCATTCCAATTTACTCAATACTTACGTTAGGAGTTAGGTGGTTAGGAATTAGTAGAAGTCATTCACATTCAAGCCACACAATAAGTACATTACTCCCTATTCATACTCACTGGTACAATACAATATACAAGTGCACTACGAGATACATACACATTTATCATCATCCACACATTTCATGAATTATACAAACTGATTGTTCAAGATAAGCATATCAAGAACAACCTAAAGCAAGCACAAGTAAGTGCAATATAGTCCGATTCATGCATTTATCTTATTTAGGTGATCAAATAAGCACACAAATCGGGGTAACCAGGTTAGGATACAGAGCATGAAGAAATCATACCTTTCACCGGGATTTACTTCACCGGGTGTCCTCACGTTCCTTTGGTTCACTCTTGTTCCTCGAGTCTTATTCTCGAACCAATGACTACATGCCAAATGATTCTATTAATACTAAGCATTACTATACATACACAGTTACTACTCCCCGTACTTACCCCATTATCCCGTTATTTCGGTCTAACTTAATGCCTTTAAACTTACAACTTTGTTAATTATTTCTCATACTTGTTTACACTACTTAGGACCTTTAAAGGTCACCAAACAAGGCCTTAACAACTTCTAAAACCATTACCAATCAATCCCTCATGTTTAGAAGCCTTAAAACAATTTTTTTTTGCTCTCTGGTCTGGACCGCCCCCCAGGGGCGGTCCAACTACATTATCCTGCAGAATTCGACTGGACCTCCCCACAAGGGCGGTCCCTAGGGGCGGTCCACAACAGACCCTATTTTTAAAAGTGTTTTCTACTCATTTTGGACTCCAAATTCACCCCAATCTTTTCCCACTATTCCACAATCTTTCCACATGTTTCCTACATGTTTAAACACCTTAAAACATGCACTAAACCTCTCCAAATCATTGGTTAAACCCTTACTCCAATTCTTGCTCAAATTCACAAACATCAATTCTTACATTTTGCACTTTGCACACTAGTGCACTTCTAACTTTCTCTTGCTAGTTTCCTACCTCCTACCAACTCACTTAATAACCATTCCAAATCCTTTATAACCATTTGCAATAACTATACTCAAGTTCTTCATTCATTTCCAAGGTTATGCACACCAACTTTCTTCCTAAAATTCAAGGTACTAATACACTGTTTTGCTACAGATTTTTGTTCCCACTTCTACCATTCAATACTCCCTCTATCAATACCATTCCTAGCATCCTAATTGCATTACCTTCCACTCAAGTTCTCCCCATTATCTAGCTCCATTCAAAGTCTGTTACAACATGGTTAATCACTCACAACTACTACCAAAACACACCTAGTTATTGTCTAGGTTGTTCCCTCTCCTTACACATCTAAGTCCTCCAATTTCCATACAAATTTGGGCAGAGTTTCCCCTAAAATTCTCACTTTGCCCACATACCATTTCAGCTAAAAATTCATTCCCAATCTCCATATCGATTCACACATCATTATCACACTACAACACACAAATTTTCCTGCACATATACATACATTACCCATGGTTTTCCCAAGCTTTTAAACAACACTTACAAGCTTCAAAACAGCTACATTACCTTACTCATCATACCTCAACATACCTACTACTCATAACCTCATTCATTACCCATTTCAAGTACTTAAAATCTGTTACAATACCATACACCAAAACTAGCTCAAGGTAAGGGCATTTACCTTGTTCTTTCTAGCTTCTCTTTCTTTCTCCTTTCTTCTTTCCTTCTTCTTTCCTTTCCTTTCCTCTCTTCTTGACCAACCGGTTATGGGGGCTCAATGTTCTAATGCTACAACCCATTATACGTACCCATTTCAATTCCAAAATCAGCCCTTAAATCAACCTATAGCTTATAACATGTTTCTAAGGTTTAGAAAAGGTGTTACCTTGCAAGGGTGTAGATGAAGTTTAGAACAGCAACCGAAGCAAGATTTCCACTCCAAATGTGAAGTCAAAATCGGCTGGGAAGCAAGGAATAAGAGGTTCCAAACTTAGAAATTTCTATTTTGCAAATAAGAGCTAAAAGTGCTAGTTTTTCGGATTTCTTTTTACCTCAAACCAACAAGGTGAAGGAGGAGCTTCTAATGGTGGTCCTCATCTTCAAAACCAGTCATACCCATGGAGATGAAAGTGGATATTTTTGAATTTGGAAAAGAGGAAAATGTTTTCCTTGATGAGAGGAATTCAATGGTTCAAATTTTGTAATTTTTGGAGAAGATTTAAGGGTTCAACAAGAGGAGAGAAGGGAGTGCTGGTGGGGTGTTTGAAATCGCCATTAGAGGCAGCTTGAGGAGGAAGAAAATCAGAGGGAGTGAGGGTGCAATACGTGAGAATGAGAGGGAGTAGGAGAGAGATGGTAAAAAGTGAGTTTTTACTTTTTGCTTTTGTTTACTTTATTGCCTTGTCATGTAGTATATTAGAAGCAATTAAAATAAGTGAGAGAGGGGGAATAGAGCCGGCCACACTCACCACTTCCTACAGATTTTTAGTTTTTATTTCTAAAAGTGGACACACTAGTTCGTTCTTATTACGGTTTACAACCTAAAATTTTCCGTTTTTACAGTTTTTACTATTTTCTCGTTTAATTGATTTTATTGGTTCTACACCTTCATTAATGTTTATTAATGACTATTTGGTTGACCAAAATTGTTACGAGTCTATTTAACCCGCTTAAAGTTGCGTTTTCCCGGTTTCCTCGAAAACGCGCTTCAAGGTTCGTTTGTGGTTTTAATCCATTTTATGGACCCGTTTTCTTCGGGAATTGTTTCCGTACACTAATTAGGCTTAAATAAGCCTTAGGAATCCACATAATACTCTAACCGAGGTTTCATACCTCCTATGGTTATTTAATGCTTATTTAGCGTTTTTCGCTTTTTAAGCGTTTCTTACTTTCTTTTGGATTTATTTTTCCTCACCAATATTACTTAGGCGTTATTAGGCCCTTAAATACGTACTAGGATAATCTTAATCTCTATATTTATGTTCGGGGTATTTCAATCTACCCCCCTTAAGAACTTTGTCCTCAAAGTTGTTCAAGGTTATAGGTTTACGATGCTCACTCATTCTTACATGTCTAATACCAAAAGTCACACATTCTTCCTCCTTACAATTTCCAAATCCATTACTCACGGTCTCTACATTCCATACCATACAAATGTACTATAATTTCTCCAATCCACATTACTACCAACCATTGGTTCCACATTACCAGGTTTATACATACATACAGTGCAAAGCTATCCCCAAAGTAATGTAATACACATACAATCCCGCAGGCACTCAGGTCATCTAGACACAGGACTCCTCTATGTCTCGCTGCCCTTGGAATAGTACAACATGATAAACTACTATCTTCTCCGGTATAAGCTTTAAACAGATTCTCACTCTCCCGTCTTAGGGAAATTCTCTCACAACTACTAATTAGAAATCTTTCTAAACACACATCTCCAAATTCCAATTTATATTCATTACTTCTATCCTATGTGTGATTCTTGTGACCACTTGAGGGGAGCTTCAAGAATCATTCGACCCTGATGTGATCAGCATCAGTGTTGAACTATCTTTCCACCCCAATTTGTGTTCGGTTTCCCTTGATCTGATCAGGATCAAGTTCGACTTCCCACATCAGTTTCAAACAAACAAATAGTTCAGTTATTTCCATTTTCTATCTTTTTACTCTTCCTAGTCATGATTACAATTTCACACATCTCCAAAGGATGGAATTCAGTCCATCAATCCTCCTCACTCTACTTCCAAATACTTTACTTCGAAATTCAATGCCTAAGTGCTCATTTCATCGACCTTCGCTACTTCCATCCATTACTCTCCATAATTTCAAATAATCTAACTAAGGGATACAATACCCACTGAATCCGGTCGTCCTCAATTTACCTCCAATGACTTACCTACCAATACACTACTCATGGGCTCCATTCATTTACTACTCTCAATCAATTCGTACTATTTATTTGCAGGATACAATACTTGTGGAGCTCCGTCCACTACTCATTACTCTTCTTTACTAATACTCTTACACTAGGGTTACAAGATGGGTATATTCGTCCTATGGTATTTGCATCTCTCGTGCCTAATTACCATAATTACAATATGAATGAATACATATGTTTATTTAACATAAGTACCAATCATCAATTAGATCATCAATTCGATTCTCATTTGTGCTATGCACATTATAGTTTAAGTGTTTTATTCATGAAACTTATATTAAGCGGTTTTCGCTCTACCCCCCTTAAAAGGGATTACTCCCACGTAATCTACCATATGTTATTATTATTGAACATTGGTTTACTCAATTTGGGCAATCTGAAGCGTTTTCGCTTCTCTATGGTTTATTACTCCATGTATGCTAGTCAAAGGGTCTTAACCATACTAATGGTTCAATTCCTGCACCAAGAATTCCTATTGGAGTTTATTTAACTCCTAATTAATTCAGTCCTAGCCTTTCAGGCTTCAAGGCATTAATCGCCATTCTCTCATACTTACTAGGTGTATTAAGCCTCTTAGCTAGGGCCCACTAGCTTCTGCTGCGCGACCCTGATAACCTTAGTGCTTAATTCGCTCTTTGGTTATTCTAGATGTGCTACTCATCGTCTTTTTATCCCTCTTCTGTGGGAATAAGGTTTATTAAACAAGTGTGGTATTCTTTTACCGTGCTTGAACTCGGTGGTTTAGATTTATAACCAGCTCTCTGGCGATCTATTATACATGCTATTCGTACTCCCACGCTTATTCACTAAGTTCCTCCGACTTATTGTCGGGTGAGGTTAAATCACTACTTAGTTGTAATGCTTCCTCCATTGTCAATAGCTTCTGAATCATACTAGTTATCCTGGTTCAGTACAAGTGTCCTCTACTTGTATGACCTTGCATTTTCTATGCGTCTGTCCTTGTGACTCTCTTTAATTCCCTTCTTGTGTAACACTCTTCGTGCTTCTTTGGCCTTAGGCCACACGGTTTGTTGCTAAGCTTGCTTAACTGGCTTATGCCATGTTTGTTGGTGAAAAGATGGGTTTACTATGCTTTACATTTCCTACATTCCTAGCTATCCACTTGATCATTAGCTGCACAAGTGCAATACCAAAACACTCAGTCATACAGAGTGCAGAGGCGTAAACGCTTGGCAGTAAATCCCTTATGTGATCGCATAGGAATAAATACTTCTGTCTGTCTTCTCATACCTATACTCCGTGTCGTTGTCTAACTACTTCTCTCATAGTGGTCGCTTGTTGCGTACCATATTCTTACTTGTTGTACAACATTGTTTTTACTGTTTCTGTTATTGTGGTAGCTTCTCTTTACTCATTGCCATTGTCATTGGCACCATTTATTTATGGTATGAATACCCTGGGGTTTCCAATGTTCGTGTGTATGACGGTTGTCGTAGCATACCGCAGTGTTATCATCCTCCCATTTTGGAGATGTTTTGTTCCAATTCAGGTTTCATGTGTAGGTTGACTTACCTCACATTATTTCATAATCTATGATCCAATTTACCAAGTGTCTTGGCCGACAATGGATGAAGGAATTTATCGGGTTACAAGCTCTCTTGAGCGTTGATCATTCGTGATGTCCAATGTGCGTTCGCATGGATTGTTTTTGACAAATACTGTTTTCCAGTGTTGCGCATTGGTTATAGGCTCTAGCTGTGTAGTTTTATTTTGGTATGTACATCACCGGGACATCCCAAGAAACTTTAAGGGTTTTCTGGTCCCGTTCTCCAATTGAGGAGTACTTTGTCATTGGTAAATGAAAGTTCTTGTTTAGGGGTCTATCTCCACTCATATGCCTCATGGCAAGGTTACTATGTCAGTATCTCTTTATGTACTGCATATGGAGTATACTTACTCCTTTAGACCGTAATTGTTTGTTCAGTCGCCTCTTGGCAATATCTACATGCACATGCTTTGTTGCTATTGTTGATGGAAGCCATCTCTAAGGGTTCACATCTTCACCACGTTGGTGGTCTTCGGTTACAAGGGTATCTTTCCTCAAGTCTCTCGTAGTGTCCAAGTGTGGACTAGGCCATTGTTGGCATTATCATGATTCTTATGCCTCTGTGCTACCATTGCTACAGAAGGCATGAAGGTAATTAAAAGCTTGTCAACTGTATACTAGACTGATGCTCTAGTGACAGTGACACTAAGTTGGCCATTACTACAAGCCACTCAGGATGTTGGGTTTGAATTGATGGTCCAGTTGTTGATTTCTTTGTCGTATGAGACAATATCTCTTGCAAGTCTTGTTATCAAATGGTGTGGGTTATGCAACCGTTAAGGTTTACATAACATAGTTGGTTGATGGCTTTTAAGACTTATTGCTGCAAGCTATGCTCTTTGCAAGCTGCTTATACATGTTTCCACTCCCTGTATACCCCATAGGTTGGAGGTATTGCTGGGCTCCATGGTAAGTCGTGACATCACGCTTCCGTTCATGGGAGGCCCTTTAGGCAATCTGGTGCTAATCAGTGCCTTTTGTGATTTAGGGTATTTCCCGTTATGCGAAATCCCTTCGGTGTCCTAACCGAATGTTCATTCTAGCTTCCGTGCTCTTATCATGCCGCTTGTACAACTGTTGTTAATCCAGACACCCTTCAAGGATCGCTCCTAGGTGTTGTTGATCACGCCGTTACATCCGGCTAATGTTTATGATATGTTATCACTATACCGTCTTGTGGTATTGTATTTTGAGTTATCCCTTTGTGGGTTATAGCGTCTCCCGTCCTTGGGTAGACCGTTTGTAGTTCCTCCTAGTATTCTTGACTAGGTTTATATTCCTCTCCAATGATGGATTATACTTCATGGTAATCTTTGTGATTGTTCCCGTTTGTGAGCACTGTGGTGTTCACGTTAGGCCTTTGCCCTATGGTGTGTTCAGGCTGGGTATGCTTTCCAGCTGTCGTGTATTTGCTTGATGTCTTTCAGACATATCCAATGTCTATGCTTACTAGTCGGCGCTCCTTGCGCTTCTTAATCCTCATTCCTTATCTTCAGATGGATTCTCTAAGTTCTCTTATACCTATTTACCTCGATGAGTTCCTTCTACTTGAGCGTCTGAAGTGTCCAGCTGTTCTGCTTTGAACTTACTGATGGTCCGTAGAATGGAGTTGACCACTTCCCGTGTTTCGTGCACTACATGCATACATACGTGGGGTACCATGTTGATACGTTGCCACTTACCTAACTATATGTCAGGCCCGCAAGCTCCTTCGGAGTGCGGTTGTCCCACATCCCGTAATTGGGTACACTCGTAGTGCTCGTCACACGCCTAGGTGAAGTATTCTATTGTCAACTCCTCTCGTATCATTCTATGATACTCACCGTAATTTTGTTGGTTTGGTTTTAAAATTCAAGGTTTAAAAGAAATTTGGGTTTTGAAAGAAAAATCTTTTGGGTTTGAAATAACAGTTCGGTGCTAAAAGAAGTTTCTCAAGGCGTGGCCATGTCTCGTGTCTTGACCAAGTCCAGCTTCTTGCTGACTGGTATGTCCTTTGTACAATGGTCGGGCCGTCAGGCCTTTCCAAGGTTCCATTCTTCTTGTTTTTAGGATGTATGATCCTGTAGTTGCTTCATTGTGGTCACGGCGCATTACTAAATACTTGTGGGTGTTAGGGTTCCTCCACATGTTCCTGTTCTTACTGCACTTGCCCTGGCAAGTGCGTGGTACTGGTGGTTTTTGGGTAAACCTATACCGGTCAAAGTATGGTTCCCACTCGTATTTGAAAGTCTTGTCGACTCTTCCCCTGGTCTTATTGATCTACGTTTGGAATACTCGATCCTTTAAACAACTTCTCAATGATCTAGACAGGGTTGTCGTTGATCGGGATACTTCTCCAATCCTTGGAGACTCCCCTTTTTGATTTGGTTGTGTTCTTCCTTGTTGCTCGTTCCCACACGTTTGTTGTGGTTACTGAGCCTGAGTTGGTTTAGGCACTACGGTTGTAGTTGCGTCAGATTATATCTTGTGAATGTTCTTGTAGCGGTCTGAGCTATGTTGGCCAGGTTTTGTAACCCTTATGTCGTTGTAGTTTTGGAGTTAACCACTCCTGACTATGTCCTTAGTCAGTTAGCATACCGTTGGTGGTATTAGTTAGCTATTACTGTCCCGTAGACTTATGTCTCGGGTTTGTTACTGTTCCTTTTTCTGTTCCGTTGCACGCTTAGTGCCTCTTTTCCTGCTGCTGGCTGACTAGCCTTGTTCCGCGACTGCTGAGCATGTCGCCCATGCTGTTGCATGTTGCAGCCTCCTCATGGTTGGAGTATATATTCTACCGCTACTGAGTGCGGGTATTGTTGTTCAATCGGGATCCATCTCCGGGACTTCCAATCGTTGGAATCTACTATATGTCGGTTCTTGTTTGTCGTATACTGGTTTCACAGCTGCCAGATCGGGTTTTCCCGAGTGTGAGAGGACTTTCCTTCTCTCTGGCGTTCCTTCCCAAGTTATACAATGGGTTTGTGGAGGGGGCGGGTCTGGTATTGTAGGTATCCGGTACTCACCGGCAGTTCCTAACTAGTATATCTCTAATGCTAACAATCAGCCCTTAGCCCTAAGCTTCTAATTCCTAACTCGGTATTTCCTAAACTCGGTATTTTCAGTCATCAGAGCAATACTTCACTCTGATACCACTTTATGTAACACCCCTACCGCTAATACTGTCATTACCGTCCAATCTCCTTATACATCCATACTCACGCAGCGGATACATACTTACACAACGGTGGGTGATACAATACCGTTAGCCACCCACGCGACTAACAAGGCTACTACTACTACTACATACAGCATCGGTCTGATGGACCGGAATATCCGAGTACTACACACTTACAATACATGCTCCAATTACCAAAACAAATACTAGAACTTCCCATTCATTACAATACTTCATAAGTTCAATATAATACACCGAGTTTACTAAGATCCTTATACAAATACAACACCTCTTTCAATTTTATAGATACTCATTAAGAGTCTAACCACTACCCATTCCTCACAAACTACTTACTTTCTAAGTACCAGGGGTGTGCCACTTAGTACGCTTCTACATTCTACTTCTAACCATCCAAGTGTAGCCACCGGTCTCTTACCTTGACCATATCCGCTTCGGGTACCTGCACACTAAAAACGTTCCCCCTAGGGGGTCAGCTTACGCTGAATATGACTTCCGCATACCCCGCGTACTAGCGAGGGTACGCCGACCACTTGGTCGAATACATGCAATTCATTTATTTCAAACATACATGCATACATGCTCTTATACACAATACTACAATACTTTACGCAAGGAATACACACATACACTTCAATACATACAAGGAGATTATACAAGTCCAACCATTCTTACTTACCTTCTTCCGAAATACACATTTACGATACATACACAGTACATACTCATTACATACTCAATCCATACACAATACATACACAATACCCGGTACCTGTTAGCTTCATTTGTCCACCCGGGTTAATCGGGTGGAGATTAGTCTTTTACTCGGGGTCAATGACTTACACCAGCCAAGACCATTACTCATACAATACTTACTTTACTTTACTACTTACTCAAGTCAAGTCGACGGGACCTCCGGCCCGGGGACTACTCTGTCCCACCACCGGATTTACTTGGTTCACTAATCCAGGATGCTACCCCATTAAGGGGTTTGGGCCGTGGACCAGCTTACGAACCAGGAATCGGATCCAACCTCTTGTGTCTCCTCATCCTCACGCGCGGCCGAAACTATATCGGACTTCTACTCATTCCAATTTACTCAATACTTACGTTAGGATTTAGGTGTTGGAATTAGTAGAAGTCATTCACATTCAAGCCACACAATAAGTACACTTACTCCGCTATTCATACTCACTGGTACAATACAATATACAAGTGCACTACGAGATACATACACACTTATCATCATCCACACATTTCATGAGTTATACAAACTGATTGTTCAAGATAAGCATATCAAGAACAACCTAAAGCAAGCACAAGTAAGTGCAGTATAGTCCGATCATGCATTTATCTTATTTAGGTGATCAAATAAGCACACAAATCGGGGTAACCAGGTTAGGATACAGAGCATGAAGAAATCATACCTTTCACCGGGATTTACTTCACCGGGTGTCCTCACGTTCCTTTGGTTCACTCTTGTTCCTCGTGTCTTATTCTCGAACCAATGACTACATGCCAAATGATTCTATTAATACTAAGCATTACTATACATACACAGTTACTACTCCCGTACTTACCCCGTTATCCGTTATTTCGGTCTAACTTAATGCCTTTAATCTTACAACTTTCTTAATTATTTCTCATACTTGTTTACACTACTTAGGACCTTTAAAGGTCACCAAACAAGGCCTTAACAACTTCTAAAACCATTACCAATCAATCCCTCATGTTAGAAGCCTTAAAACAATTTTTTTTGCTCTCTGGTCTGGACCGCCCCCCAGGGCGGTCCCAGGGGCGGTCCAACTACATTATCCTGCAGAATTCAACTGGACCTCCCTACAGGGGCGGTCCCTAGGGGCGGTCCACAACAGACCCTATTTTTAAAAGTGTTTTCTACTCATTTTGGACTCCAAATTCACCCCAATCTTTTCCCACTTATTCCACAATCTTTCCACATGTTTCCTACATGTTTAAACACCTTAAAACATGCACTAAACCTCTCCAAATCATTGGTTAAACCCTTACTCCAATTCTTGCTCAAATCACAAACATTAATTCTTACATTTTGCACTTTGCACACTAGTGCACTTCTAACTTTCTCTTGCTAGTTTCCTACCTCATACCAACTCACTTAATAACCATTCCAAATCCTTTATAACCATTTGCAATAACTATACTCAAGTTCTTCATTCATTTCCAAGGTTATGCACACCAACTTTCTTCCTAAAATTCAAGGTACTAATACACTGTTTTGCTACAGATTTTTGTTCCCACTTCTACCATTCAATACTCCCTCTATCAATACCATTCCTAGCATCCTAATTGCATTACCTTCCACTCAAGTTCTCCCCATTATCTAGCTCCATTCAAAGTCTGTTACAGCATGGTTAATCACTCACAACTACTACCAAAACACACCTAGTTATTGTCTAGGTTGTTCCCTCTCCTTACACATCTAAGTCCTCCAATTTCCATACAAATTTGGGCAGAGTTTCCCCTAAAATTCTCACTTTGCCCACATACCATTTCAGCTAAAAATTCATTCCCAATCTCCATATCGATTCACACATCATTACTCACACTACAACACACAAATTTTCCTGCACATATACATACATTACCCATGGTTTTCCCAAGCTTTTAAACAACACTTACAATCTTCAAAACAGCTACATTACCTTACTCATCATACCTCAACATACCTACTACTCATAACCTCATTCATTACCCATTTCAAGTACTTAAAATCTGTTACAATACCATACACCAAAACTAGCTCAAGGTAAGGGCATTTACCTTGTTCTTTCTAGCTTCTCTTTCTTTCTCCTTTCCTTCTTCCTTCCTTTCCTTTCCTCTCTTCTTGACCAACCGGTTATGGGGGCTCAATGTTCTAATGCTACAACCCATTATACATACCCATTTCAATTCCAAAATCAGCCCTTAAATCAACCTATAGCTTATAGCATGTTTCTAAGGTTTAGAAAAGGTGTTACCTTGCAAGGGTGTAGATGAAGTTTAGAACAGCAACCGAAGCAAGATTTCCACTCCAAATGTGAAGTCAAAATCAGCTGGGAAGCAAGGAATAAGAGGTTCCAAACTTAGAAATTTCTATTTTGCAAATAAGAGCTAAAAGTGCTAGTTTTTCGGATTTCTTTTTACCTCAAACCAACAAGGTGAAGGAGGAGCTTCTAATGATGGTCCTCATCTTCAAAACCAGTCATACCCATGGAGATGAAAGGGGTATTTTCGAATTTGGAAAAGAGGAAAATGTTCTCCTTGATGAGAGGAATTCAATGGTTCAAATTTTGTAATTTTTGGAGAAGATTTAAGGGTTCAACAAGAGGAGAGAAGGGAGAGTGCTGGAGGGGTGTTTGAAATCGCCATTAGAGGCAGCTTGAGGAGGAAGAAAATCAGAGGGAGTGAGGGTGCAATACGTGAGAATGAGAGGGAGTAGGAGAGAGAGGGTAAAAAGTGAGTTTTTACTTTTTGCTTTTGTTTACTTTATTGCCTTGTCATGTAGTATATTAGAAGAAATTAAAATAAGTGAGAGAGGGGGGAATAGAGCCAGCCACACTCACCACTTCCTACAGATTTTTAGTTTTTATTTCTAAAAGTGGACACACTAGTTCGTTCTTATTACGGTTTACACCCTAAAATTTCCCGTTTTTATAGTTTTTATTATTTTCTCGTTTAATTGATTTTATTGGTTCTAGACCTTCATTAATGTTTGTTAATGACTATTTGGTTGACCAAAATTGTTACAAGTCTATTTAACCCGCTTAAAGTTGCGTTTTCCCGGTTTCCTCGAAAAACGCGCTTCAAGGTTCGTTTGTGGTTTTAATCCATTTTATGGACCCGTTTTCTTCGGGAATTGTTTCCGTACACTAATTAGGCTTGAATAAGCCTTAGGAATCCACATAATACTCTAACCGAGGTTTCGTACCTCCTATGGTTATTTAACGCTTATTTAGCGTTTTTCACTTTTTAAGCGTTTCTTACTCTCTTTTGGATTTATTTTTCCTCACCAATATTACTTAGGCGTTATTAGGCCCTTAAATACGTACTAGGATAATCTTAATCTCTATATTTAAGTTCGGGGTATTTCACGTATAATCCTGAATTTCCATCCCAATTGATTAGACATCTTATTTGTAAAATCAATTTCCTTTGGCCTTCTATTGTATGTAGATCGAGAATTGAGAATCATAATCAAGCTGAGTGATCTGGATCTTAGTTACAAAAGGCCTCCTTCCACCATACTATTATATGAGCATCTTGACGTGAAATCTAATCCAAATAGTGACCGGAGTTCGTTTGGAAATGTTTTCCATCTTATTTGTTGTTTCTGCAAATTGAAGGTGATTGCAACAACTGAAAATGTCCATAACCAAAATGATTTCCACGTTCATCGGTCCACTATAATACACAACTCTACTTCCTCCCCAAATTTGATGTAGTTGATAGAAAAAAAAAGTTTGTATATTATTAGTAGTTATATAGTCTCAATCCACAGGAATTTACAAATTCAAATTTTGAAGAACCTCCACGTTATAGTTGTGAACATTATGGAGTACGGGAATTATAGTCAATGGTCAATTTTCAGGACAACATATCAGATAATACCAATTTTGTAAAAAAAACGAACAGAAAGTACATTTATTATAGAAATGGTGTATAGTTTTGTAATTGTGTTCGTACAGTTTTACATGTCTAATGTTACTTGAACTTCATTTTTGCTCTAGTTTCCTTTATCATTGAAACAATGATAGAAAGTCATGATAGATATCACATAAGTACATGTTTTTATATACATTGCACAGTGTTTGATGATTAATTTTTTTTTATAAGTTGTTTATGATTTTTGTATTCAATATATTCATATGATATAGTGTCTCACCAAGCTAACAAAGGAAAACATCCTACTAGTGAAGATAAAGCTTATGATCCATACAACGATCATGCCTTATGGAGATGTTTTGACACAAGTGGACCACATCATTGATGTTGCATGATCACTTCCTCATAAAAATACACTAGATATAGTTAGAATAACAGGAAAACCCCAACGAGTCAAATTGATCGTTGGTCAAAGACACTACCATTGGTGTTGGCTTATGCCAGTAGGCTACTCGCCTGATAATTGGGAAGGAGAAATCAGATGCACTACCGTTGGTGTTGGCCACTGTCAGTGGGTTACCCGCCTCAGAACAGGGAAGGAAAGAGAAAATAGATCGCCTTCTAACATGGTGACTGGTTAAGTGATAAGAGCTAAGAGATTAGTAAATGATGCAATGAAACATTAGTTGTACATTAATACAAAACATGAGTAGTTACATGAACCATTGGAGAACAAACTAAGGGGCCTTGAAGGCCAGATAACGAGAACGGTTTAAAACAATTCTTGTAGTGCTATTACCTTGAAACACGATTATTGGTTTGATTGTGTGAATGAGTTATGTGTGAAAGTTATGACTATGTATGTTGGATGCATTATTAGAATGTTTTAAGTTATTTTATTACATTTATGTTTATGTAAATTGGAATGCATGAAATGGAACCGCATGTTAACTATGACCAATTAGCTTAAGGAGGGTCTAAGGTTGCATGACGGTTACATAATGACATACCCAACAGTTGGCTGAGATCCCATACAAAAACAAATGTTTACAGGTTCGTAGCCGAAGATCGACATCGGAGTGTGGGGTCAGTTAGATAGCGGTGTACTACTTTCTGGGTTAATACTTTTTGGGTATACGTTGGTGTAGATTAAACTGCTCACATGTTTTTGGATAAGCGTTGTAAATTTGGATTAAGCTATCTCTGTTATCACTGTGTTATATCGTATATGTATTTGTATGCCTTATTACTCACATGGGTGACTAATGGCGGTAACACCTGTTGCTAGTTGGTTGTATTTATTTTTGCTGCTTTAAGTTTACTTAATTATGCTAAGGATGAGATTAAGATGTGTTTTCGAAGTAGGGGTGTTACGGTAACGTCACGATCTCGGCGATAGAAACAAATTAAACTACGACAAATACTATTATGCAATACGATGTTTCAAGTTAATACATTGGTCATTTAGATTGAAAAAAAAGTTATATATGTTATTATAAGGTTGTTCAACTTTATATTATAATTGTTTAAATTAAATGTGAAGAGTGTTCAATGATGTATTTATTACCATACAATCAGTTAGACGATAGTTGGATTGTAGCACTTCGTTCGTCTTAGCATTTTTATGGTATAGTTGACAATAGATTTACACTATTTATAGGTGATCCGTATTTTGGTCCTGCCCGAGTTTTACGTTCTCTTTCAATAATATACTTCCACATATAAAATAATCAAATCCAAAACAATCACAAATAGACAAATACAAACAAAGCCTAATATCAAAAAAAAAAAATTAATAGAGTACACCAATCACTAATTGAAGGACGTGTACGTCCTGATACATCTTTTTTGAGAAAAATAAACTATGCAGGTAGAAGAATTATCCTTTAACTATTTATCATGAAGAGTGTTGTTACTCACTTGATAGACTATTCTAAAATCGATTAACTATATTGACGGTTAGTCAAATTTGATAATTATGATTGGTTTATATTACTTAATTGTTGATCGGTGTGATATGAACAACTTTAAGGTTAAAAAAAATCATGCATTTTTATAATTTTTATTTTATAATTACTAAATAAAAAAAGTTTTGGTTAGGTTTTTTGAATCATTTAACTATTAATTTTAGTAACATTTTATTAATTTTATAAAAAAATAATTAACCACTTATTTTTTTCAAAATTTAAAAACATAAATATTATTTCAATTAACAGAATTCTATAAAATAAAGACAGTTCATTTAACTTTAGTTAATCAGTTTGACTATTTTCAAGTTTCAAACATGCCTTAATCTTTGTAATCACCACTGTAAACAACCAGAACTGGAACTGAATTTTAATTCAATTGGAGTCTTAATCAAGATGAGGCATATTGTCACCCCGGAAGAAAAGTAGGACTAGATCACATGCGCAATTAATATGCAATCAAATAAGTTTTGTAACTTTTTTGTGAGTCTGTGCGATGCTTTGCTTGGGACACATTTGAACACTTGGTTCAACGTTGGAACTTCAAAACTGTTTAATTAATCCCTAGCTAGTTATGTAACATTGAACTTGAAATCATAGTAAATCCAAGAATAACTTCATTGAGTTAAACACAAAATTAAGAATTGAGGAAATTGCCGATGAGAGAAATAAAAAAAGAAATTGCCAATGTGAGTCTCAAACCGGGATGAGGATATAAGGTAATGCTCATAAACAACCCCATTATCACTGAAGAATTACATAATCAACTTATAAGCACCAATAACATAGTTGAAAATTTGAATGCACTAATGACCAAAATGCCGCTAATTCGAAACACCCATTCTCCATAAATATCAAAAGAATAAAAAAGTCACCAACAAAACTTGTCATGACCCTGTTGTAGAGCTAAAGTCAACCTGTGAAGCCCACCCACAGCCGTCATGGCCGACCTAGCATCAAAACAACCAGATTTGCCGCCACATAATCACACACAACACATTATCCTGTACATATATAGCACTAGGATGGGCATATTAATTTCCTAGCGTGTGCATCACATTCCGTGAGTTACCACCATACATACATGTACATATATATATATCCTATACAAGTTAGCTCTCTCCCCACCCTTCAACTGCCGGTGCCACCCCCTAAAAACAAAGCAAGTGAAGTAAATACACCATTGAATCTCGATCTCTTCTTATGAACTTAGTAAATTCGTGGCTTTGATCGCCCGATCCCGCCTATAAATACAGTGCCGCCTCCCGTAGTGGCTTTCCACTCAAACCAATCAAGAAAAGAAAATCAGATAATTATACTAGAAATTAACAAAATACATATGGCAAAGCAAGCTGCATTTCAGTATGTGTTAACAGTTCTTATCTTTTCCATTGCCTTCTTCCTCGCCTCATCTGGGGTCTCAGCTCGTGACCTCCCTGATAAAGCTCGTACGTTGATTTTACTTAATTAACATGACTCCATATTCTCTAGCTATACCTACATAATATATATTGCAATATGATTGTCACATCTGCACGTTCCAAGATTCTAGCTAGGTCTCTTATTATTTAATCTTTAATTACGTACATGCAGAATCCTTGCGAGACTCGAAAGATTATCTTGATGGATATGGGCGAGGAAGTGGTGGTGTATATAGTCCCTACATCGGAGGAGGAGGTTACCCCTATGGCGGCATTGGCCGTGGATATGGCTATGGATATGGAAGAGGGCGAAGAGGTGGGTATGGGTATGGCGGTGGGCGTGGATATCCCGGGTTGGTGGATTCGGCGGCTTCCCTCAACCTGGAATCGGTGGAATTGGGCCTTTCTTGCCCCCACGATTTGGTTTCGGAAACTAAGGAGTAAATGAAGCGGATGTCGTAACGACCATATATATAAGCAGCTCTTCAACAATACTATAAGATATAATATTCTGTGACTCAGGTTTCAAAAAAAAAAAAAAAAGAATTCTGTGACTCAATAATATGGAACGAATTATTGTAGAAAAGAATACCAATATTTATAAAAGTTAAATATAAATGATAGGAGCAAACTCCCTAGTAATTTTGTCAACAAAGTCTTTTTGTTAAGAAGAATACATAGCTAGTCAAGCATGCATATGGTTAGTATCTAAATTGTTCAATACAAGTATTACTTATCATATATGTTGTGTGTTTAAATATCTATTTACTTTTGTCCCAACTTCTCGTTACAATACATGGAACAGATCTAGAGATGGAATTAAAAGGAACATAGCTTGAACTCGGATTTATATATATCATTAGGAATTATACCACCCAGAGCTTCAACTCGATGTTAGAAATATTATGGGGATTGAATAGCCCCAACAGACGGAATTATATAAAATATCTATATAGACTAGTAAGACCCAATAACCCATGAGGTTCCATCATAAAACCAATAGGTGATAGGTGGAGTAGCTCTATGCTATATAAGCTACTTGCTAGCTAGCTAATTCTTTGATGTGGCACTCACACTTGATCTCCAACATCCTCCCTCAAGTGTGAGTCTCTTACCTCCGCGGCCTCCCACATTGCACCCTGTTTGGACCCCACTTGGGTATCCATTAGGCAGTGGTGCATTACCCAAGACAACACCCTGTTTGGAGGCAATGGTGTATTACCCAAGGTATAACCCACGCTCTGATACCATGTTAGAAATATTGTGGGGGAGGAATAGGCCCAACGGAGGGAATTATATAAAATACCCATTGTAACGCCCCGGTTTACCACCACCACTATACTTAGCCTTTTTTTTTCTTTAAGACACGCCATAACCGAAATAACAACATAAACTTCAGCTTATATTATACATGCATCAACTTTTAAAAAGGTCCCCTACTTCCACCACCGGGGGTTACCGCCACACTTACTAAGAGCTAGCAAGTGTAAGGCTACATACCACCACCACCCCTATGTTAGCTTATCTTACATCGCTATTCTATTACCAAAAGAGTGACACAACCAACTCGTCACTTACACCTTAGTACCAAAATAACCCCTTCTCAGCCAACTGCCAAGTTAGCTCCTACTCCTATTTTACACCAAAATGTAAAGGGGTATCAAAAGACCATTACATATCTAGTGTCTAACAAGGGACCACTTCCATGTACTCATAAATAGTGGAAACATCATGAGTAATGGAATGCCTGATGCCGTTCTCTGGGTGCCTGAATCCTTGTATCTTCTTATTCCACTCCTTGAACACTATCTCGGTGACCCCCGGCTGAATACATCTACGATAGGTGAAAAACATAAATATATAGAAGGTGTCGGTGGTCTCATCCTCAGTGCAGAAGAGATGACCATCCCAGTTACCCTGTATATACTCACAAAATTCATATACACACAAGAGAATACAAACAAATAAAATCAGTAAAAACTGAGTGACACCACACACCCCGTAAAAACTTATTTTCTCTTTTAAAACCTTTATGGCATGTAAATAATAACAATCATAGGGCATAGCAGATCAGAAAAGATCACACACCATTTACCTGTACCAAGAACCATCAAGAGATAAATAATATCATACATAAGATATTTCCAAATGAAGTCCACCACCACCACCACCCACCCTATGTCCTTAAGTGTGCACACCCCCTATTGAAAACTTCTGCCCAATAGGAGTAGATCATAGTGACAGCTCCAATTCATTAGTAGGAGCTTATATTGTTGCCTGAACATCGGCTTGGCCTTAAAGGCTCTCACAAGAGGCATAGCCTTAGGATAACCATGTTATCAACATCACACAATACTTTCCACCACCACCATAAGAGATCATCCTTAAACTACTTGCAAACCATGAGTAAAATATCATAAACAAGATTAAACACAAGCAACACAAGTAGTAATTCACACATCAAGCTTACACACTTGTAAAATCACCTTGATAACATCATAACAATACCATTAAGCTTCACAAAATCATAGAATCAAACAATTTCCAAGAAACCACCTTAGAAAGCTTAAAACTCATTTTTGTCCAAAATCACTTCTTACCAACTTAAGTATCTATCAAGAATTTTCAGCCTAAATTTTTAACCACGTTCCTAGATCCACAATACAAGTATCCCCACAAAATTTCAACTCAAGATCAGTTCGGAAACTCATTTAACAACTCAAAATGCTTAAAACATATTTCCTCATTTCTAGCTTCCTTACCATGTATAACCGACTTAAATAACTCCATTCGACTTGATTTTTCGACCACAACCATATGTTCACTATTCAAGACAACCCTCAAAATTTCAGCTCAAAAAATGTCGGAAACTCATCTAACAAGTTCCTAAAGCTTAAAGCTCATTTCCCCCATTTTCAAAGTTCCTTAGGGTTTTCCTACTTCCCAAGCTTATTTCGACTTGATTTTATAGGATAATCACTAAATCTTCATCCTAAGGTTTACTGTTAAAATTTTAAGAAAAGATCAGAAAGGATTCGTAGTTAACCTAGTAAAAAGACTTAAGAAAGAAAATAAGCTTTAAAGGAGAAATTGATGTGCATAGATGTTACCTGTCCTATCCTAGCCATCTTGGTGTTCTTCTACCTTATTAGATGATGATTGAACCCAAAATCTCCTCTAACAAAGTCTCCCACCTTGGAGTTTGGCTCCCTCTCCTTGAACTTGCCTTTTTCCTTGATTTTAGCTAAGTTACCACCTTAAATTTGTATTTCTAATGGGAGAGTGTTGTTGCCTATGCTCCAATGGTGTTTTCTAGCTTGAGAGTGACAGGGTAAGTGAAGAATAATGGCCACCTTTCTCATTTCCCATGGCCGACTTCACCCCCTATTTATACTAGTTTTCATCCTTATCTTTAAACTTGTAATCATTATTTCTAGAATTCTCCTAAGCCTTTGATTTGTGCCAAGTGTCCAAAATTAACCCCATCCATTGATATGTAACCGCATTCATTAGGATAAGGAGGGGCAAGTTGGATTTGTAATCGTTAGCAAATAGTAAGGAGGTTATGAATAGTAAGAGGTTGTGAATAGTAACCGAGATATTTTCTTCTCCTTCCTTTGTGATATCTTCGGCCACCACCATAGGCCATGTTTGGCTTGAGCTTTTCATGGGTATTAAGGCTAGATATGTAGGTATGTTAATACTAGTATGGGTTATCAAATTTTCCTCGGATCATTTCTGAGCTCTTCCGAAGCCTCGTTTGCCCAGAACCACTAAATACTAAAAAATGTAACTAGATTGTCTTATATTAAAAGAAGAAAGGTATGATTGTTTCTTACCTCAAAACACTCTTAAAAGTATCTAACACACTTCCTAAGGTCGATAACCACTCTCATGTTCCTGAGGAATTTAGTAATTTTCGGGAATTTCAGGAATCTTGTGAAACTAAGTTTACCGGGTGATTTCCGGGAAACTAGGGTTTCTAATGTTCACCATGCACTTCCAACTAATTAGAACCTTCTCCATCCTTAGATATTAGGGTTTCCTAAAGTTTACAGTTAAGTAAGGCCCTAATAACAGTTTAAAAATTTGGGGTATTACATCCTCCCCCCCCCCCCTTAAACAAAGCTTCGTCCCCGAAGCTCAATTCATCATACAAAACAATACATTCACATACCCTAAGAAATTAAAACAATACTCCACACAATAATTCTCAGTTAGCTTCACCAACCACAAATGATTCAGCAACATCACACAAAACCTTAGACATACCAATTCTATCCATCACACAATATAAACCATTCATAATTCAACGATACCACCTATATAAAATCATTAAGAAACAACTCCTATCATAAAATAAACATTCAAGTATTACCAACCATTCCTAGCACCAACAAACATTCACAAATACTAATAAACATTCACCACTTACCATATGACTCTCCCCCCTAAAAAATTTCTCCTGAAACTTTAATTGCTAACCTTAATTAAGAGTTCTGGATGTTGAGCTCTCATCTTGATTTCTAGTTCCCATGTAGCTTCTTGAACTCCATGATGAGTCCATAAAACTTTAACCAAATCTACAGACTTCCCTCGGGTCTCCTTTGTGTTACGATCCAGAACTTTAATTGGTGTTCTTCATAAGTCAAATTGGGTGCAACTTCCACTTCGTTCGGTTGCAACACATGTGACTTGTCTGGAACATACCGTTTCAATTGTGATACGTGGAATACATTATGTACCCTTTCCAAATTCATTGGCAAAGCTAAACGATAAGCTAAATTTCCAACTTTCTCCAACACTTCATACGGACCGACATACTTAGGAGCAAGTTTTCCCTTTTTGCCAAATCGTACCACGCTCTTAGTGGGTGAAGCCTTCAGGAATACCTTATCTCCCACATTGAATTCAACTGGCCTTCTATGTAAATCAGCATAAGACTTTTGCCTATCTTGTGCGGCTTTCAACTTCTGCCAAATATTCCTAACCTGTTGAGCCATCTCCTCTATCATGACTGGCTCCCGAGTATCATTCCAACATACGGATTACGACACTTCTACCATATAAAGCTTCATACGAGGCCATATGGATACTTGAGTGGTAACTGTTGTTGTAATAAAATTCAATCAAGTGCAGCTTGTCACTCCATGACCCTTGATAATCCATCGCACAAGCCCGCAACATATCCTCCAAAGTTTGGATAGTTCTCTCCGTCTGCCCATCGGTCCGTGGGTGGTAAGTTGTACTAAGATTCAATTTTGTTCCCATGGCCTTTTGGAATTGCTGCCAAAATCTTGAGATAAACCTAGAATCTCTATCCGAAATAATTTCCACTGGGACTCCATGATATTTAACCACATTTTTAATATACGCTTCCACCAGCTGTTCCACAGACCAAGTGCTTTTCATTGGAATCAATCTAGTAGTCATAGTCAATCGATCTACGATCACCCAAATCTGATCCATCCCTCCTATGGTCGGTGGTAATCCCACTATAAAGTCCATAGATATCGAATCCCATTTCCACATGGGTATATCCAATGGTTGCAAATGCCTCCTACTTTCTTGTGCTCAAATTTAACTTTTTGACATGTTAAGCACTTCGACACATGTTCAGCTATCTCCTTTTTCATGCCTGGCCACCAAAAACTTTTCTTCAAATCTTTATACAACTTGTTTCCTCCTGGATGTATGGGATAAGCAGAGTTATGAGCTTCCTGCATCAACTTCCTTTTAATATCACCACATGAATCTGGTACACACCATCTCCCACGAAATCTCAAACTACCATCGTCATAAATCTTAAAATCGGGGCTTCTCGTTTTTCCACTTTTCCCTTTATTTTTCGTAGTTTCTCATCCTCTTGCTGATGATGCAAAATTTCCTTGTAAATGTCGAGGAATGCGTTCATACTAGCCAAAATTTCTCTATCCACCTCTCCCGTCGTTACCACCTCGAGGTTCAACCTTTTGAAATCTTGTACCAATTCATCATGTAATATCCAATTAGCTTCTCCCTCGTGACTCCTCTTCCGACTTAAAACGTCTGCACCACATTGGCTTAGAGCTGATCATTCGGGCGGGCGGGCCGGGTTAGGGCGGGCCGATCATGATTTTCTGCCGTCGGGCCTAAAAATTTGTCCAAGCCCGTTTTAGAAAAAATTTGGGCCGGGCTGGGCCAGGCCCGGTTTTTTTCTACCTGTGCCAATGCCCGGCCCGCCCGGTCCAGGTTTTAACTCATTTTCTCTTTGTCTGAAATGTTTTCTTAAAAATCAAGCATGATTAGAACTACCAAAGTGCTACAATCTGATGCGAAGTGAATGATCTATTTCTCTAGCATATAGTTACAATAAACATCGATGACATTTACATAGTATAATCCTAATGTGCACCCAATGTTTCTCAAAACTCACACTAGTTCTTTGTTCAAGTAATATACTTCAACGTTCCAACCATCACTGCTTTAGATTCACTTGGCGAAAATGAGGAGTAGAAATCGAGAGGAGTATGAAAACTTAACAGAAAGACAAAAAAAGGAAAAAGACTAAGCAAATTTGAAAAAATTTTGGGAGGAGTAACTGAAACTTAATATATTGATGAATGTAGAGGAAAGAGACCGAAAAGATGGGTGATTGATGAGTTTTCCGGCGAACAGAGTAGGACCTAGAGAGGCAAGAATTTGGATTTTGTTGGAAGCTTTTTCGGGTATGGAATGTTCCAGCTTCTAGGCAACGTAGATAAAATGAGAGATGGTCAGCTCGATTGGGTTTTGATGCTTTGTAACTTTGTTTAATTGGCTTGCTTACATGGCTGGCTGGAGCGTGGAAAGTATGCACGTTTTTTTTATTTTGTATTTTTTATAACATTATGCACATAAAATGAGAAGTACATGTTATAACATATATAATAAACTAATAATGTAATGTAACTATGATAACGGGTCGGGCCGGGCCATCAACGGGCAAATTTTTTAGCCATAACCCGGCCGAAAAAAATTCGGGCTGATTTTTTTGTCCAAACCCGCCCAGTCATTTTTTCACCCATACCCGTTTGGTTAATATACAGGACGGGCCGGGCTGGGCGGTTGGGCTATATTGACCATGATCGGCTCTACATTGGCTTTGCCTTCATGATATAAGATCTCCAGGTCATAATCTTTAATAAGTTCCAACCATCTCCTCTGCCTCATATTAAGCTCTTTTTGAGTGAAAATATATTTCAAGCTCTTGTGATCCGTGTAAATTTTACAAGAAGTTTCATACAGATAATACCTCCAATTTTCAAGGCAAAAACTACAGCTGTAAGTTCCAAATCATGAGTAAGGTACCTCGTCTCATAGCTTTTCAACTGTCGAGAAGCATAGTCAATAACTTGCCCTTTTGCATCAACACACATCCTACCATATTTAGACGTGTCACTATATACTTCAAAACCTTTTGTACCACAGGGCAATGTAAGAATTGGTGTTTGTGGTTAACTTCTCCTTCAAAATCTGAAAGCTTTTCACAATCTTCATCCCACTTATAACACACTTCCTTTTTCATCAGATTTGTAAGCGGTCTTACAATTTTAGCGAAATCTTGAACAAACTTCTTATAGTATCCAGCTAACCCAAGAAACTTCGAACTTCTCGAAAATTCGTTGGCCTGGGCCAATCCTTAACAGCCTGAATTTTAGCCGGATCAACCGAAATTCCCTCTCCGGTTACAACATGACCTAAGAACGATACTTCCTTGAGCCAAAAATCACACTTAGATAATTGACGTACAGTTTCTTCTCCCTTAAAACCTGTAGAACTTGTCGTAGATGATCAACATGTTGTTCATCATCCTTTGAGTACACCAATATGTCATCATAAATACCACTACGAACTTATCAAGGAATTGACTTAAAACCCGATTCATTAAATCCATAAATACTGCCGGGCATTTGTTAGCCCAAATGGCATAACCACGTACTCATAGTGACCATACCTTGTTCGAAAGGCTATCTTGGGTATATCCTTCTCTGCTATCTTTAACTGATGATAGCCTGATCTTAAATCAATCTTAGAAAATACTTTAGCTCCTTGTAGTTGGTCGAAGAAGTCATCAATCCTAGGCAAGGGATATTTATTCTTGATTGTGACGTTATTCAATTCCCTATAATCAATGCAAAGACGCAAACTTCCATCCTTCTTCCTTGCAAACAATACTGGGGCTCCCCACGGAGAGGCACTCGGTCGTATGTAACATTTTTCCAAAAGTTCCTCAAACTGTTTCTTTAGCTCCTTCATCTCATTTGGGGCCATTCTATAAGGATGCTTAGAAATTAGAGTTGTTCCTGGTACTAAGTCAATAGTAAACTCAATCTCACGGTCGGGTGGAAGTCCAGGAATTTCTTCTGGAAAAACGTCCGGAAACTCCCTGACCACTGGAAGATCCTCTAGTGCGGATGTCTTCTGTTCTAGCGCCGACTTTTCCTCTTGAACATAACACATAAAAGCTTGTTTTCCTTTTCGCAACTCCTTTAAGAATTTTAAGGCAGGTATGACCTTTACCCTTTGTTTAGCTCTTCACATGTATATGATACTCTCTTCCCTTTCTTCCACAATAAGCTAATCTTTTGTTTTTCACAATCTATGCGTCCCTTGTACCATGGGGTACACCCTTTTGGTGATAATGAAAGGATTATGGATTGGTATAGATGAGTAGCTTGTTGAAACGCATTATTTTTGTAAACTAGTGAAAGGATGTGTAATTGAACATACTTGGATACTCGGTAATCACTATTGTAAGAATATGGTATTTTGTAATGGTAAGTAATGTAGTAGCTCGGTATTTTCTAGACATCAGACCGTTACGTATGTAGAGTAAGCCTAGCTAGCCGTATGGGCGGTTAGCGGCGTTGTATCACCCGCCGTAGTAGTAGTATTTCCGCTGCGAGTAGTAGGGTAATCAGGACGATTAGACGGTAAGTAAGGGATTAGCGGTAGGGGTGTTACACTTGTGGAGCTTCATCGACCGCATGTTGCATTTCTATGGCTTCGATGATGTATGGAGAACATGGATTGAGGAGTGCATCTCTACGTTCGCTATTTCCTTACTCATTAATGGTGTCCCATCCACCTCCATCAAGCCAAATCGTGGTGTCCGACAAGGTGATCCGCTTTCTCCCTTGCTTTTTGTGCTATGTGTAGAAGCTCTTGTTGGATACTAGAGGAAGCTTTGAGACAAGGGGTGCAATAAGGCCTCTCAAAGGGGTAAATGAAACGATCATCTCACATCTCCAATATGCGGATGATATGATGATTTTTTGCAAGGCTACTCATGAGGAACTAGAAGTTGTGAAACTCTACATCACCTTTTCGGAGATGTTCGGGCTCGAAGTCAATTGGAATAAAAGTCCACCCACACCCATCATCTCTACCGCCTCACTTCCATCCGGTACCTTGGCTTCACTATCAGCTGTAGTCCTAAACGAATTGTGACTTGGAGACCAATATTAGACAAGATAGCAAGTAGACTACTAGATGGAAGGCTTCATCCTTGTCAAAACCGGGGCATTTTGTCTTGATAAAGTCGGTCTTGGAAAGCATTCCAATGTACTACTTGAGTCTCTTTAAAATTCCCAAGCTGGTCATCGAAGAGATCATCAAATTGCAAAGGAATTTCTTTGGGGAAAGGGCAGCAACAGGGGCATGCCACTTGTCTCTTGGAGTACACTTTCACATCCGAAAACAAAAGGTGGGCTCGGTATCACTGATATTAAAACCAAGAACGCGCACATTATGGTTCAAATAGTGGTGGAAATTTCAAAAGGATGACAGTAAGCTCTGGAAAAACATCATTTGTTCCATATATGATGTGGATATTTTTCTCCCATCACGGATGATAAATGGAAGCATGTTAAGGAAGGAGGATTATGGAAGAGCATCCTTTCAATCGGGTCCTGACGTCCCCTACACGAAGACGTAATGCAACAATATATTTGATGGGAAGTTTATAATGGGAAAAAGTGCGCTTCTGGTGTGATGTTTGGGTAACAAGTCAGTTGCTCAAACAGCTCTTCTCTCAGCTTTATCTTGTGAATGATCAAAAGCATGCAAGTGTGTTTAACATGGGTGGCTGGAACGGGCTCGGTGGTCCTAGAATTTCATATGGAGGCAACCGCTTTTCTTATATGAAAGAGCTCAGGTGGAGCCGTTGTTGAACATCATCAATGTGACAGCTCCAAGCCTAACGGATGACGACGATATGCTAACTTGGGAAGCTGTTTCGGATGGTATTTATACCACAAAATCCTTTTGCAAATAAGCCATGCTTTAGGACCCTACTCCTATGGTCACCTGGAGTTGAATTTTTAGGCGCAAATATGCTCCTCCTCTGATCGAGCTTCCGGTGTGGTTATTATTGCAAGGCAAGCTATAGACTAAAGACATACTTTCTCAAGGAACCTTATACCTCTGGGATAATTAAGGTGTGTCTTTTGTAAGAGAGCCTCTGAAATTGCAGCACATCTCTTCTTTCACTGCCTTGAATCGCGTCGTTTATAGACATACATACTCGACTGGTGGGGCACCACTTTCGTAGCTTCGTAGCTTCCGCTTGATGTTTTTCAGGTATGGCAAGGTCTAGTTGGCCGATCTCCCAATCCCTTTTTGTGGTTTAGTATTTTTTTTCCACGTGACTTGGGCTATCTGGAACCAACGCAACAAACTTCTCTTTGGGGATACCCTCCTTCCGTGGATAGACACAGGTGAGATGGTCAAGCGCAAGAGCTTGGAATGTGCCGCCGTGAGAGTTTCCCGCCGACCATGTTATTTTGTCCTCAAGAAATTATTTAGTCTTTTATTGGCAAAGTAGCGTAATCTTTTTCTTTCCTCTTTGCTTTCTGTTTTAGCGAGAAATGCTACATGCCGAAGTATTGCCTACTGTAATTGGTTTTCCAGTAATTATAAAAAAAAGCAAGTGTACTGGTCTGTCGTAGCAAGTTTCCTAGGTAGTATTCCCAGGTTATCAAACCAAAGGAGGTTATGTCTAGTTTAATCTTTAATCTACTAACTAATAAACTATATACAAATAACAATAATAAATTGGGGGTTTGAATGTAGAAACTAAATAATTATTTAACCAAAAAACAATTAAAAGTGATTCTCAAACAAATCTAAAAGGTGAATCTTGGTTTACTATTTATCCCTAGTTTATCAATTCCCTTACCTCAGATCTAAATTAATCTAAAACCGGCCTCCCGCAAAATAGATCCTTACTAGCAATTCCCAAATCAACTCTCATTACGAATTTACAAATTAACTAGTAGCGTTAACGATTCATCTGGTTTCTAAACATTTAATCCTAAGGAATTTTCATTTCTAGTTTCACTGGTAATATTCTTATGATCTAATGAACGCCGCAGTTCTCACTTGTAAGCAATTCATACCAGAAAATCTCAAGCAATAATTAATCGTAAGAGAAATCAATATAGAACAATGAATAGAACTACAATCTGTATAGAATTCGTATTTACAACCGAGGAAACAAAATAATAAACTAATTATCTATACTAAACTAAAATTCTAATAACTACTCAAATATTAAGATAAAGAAATAATGAAAAGACAATAAAATATCATCTGATGACGCTACAGATCTATTTCTGCATTCTATCTGCGTTGATGTCCTCTCTTCCTTCTCTTTCTCTCTCTGCTGTTCTGCGCGGCAGCTATGCTAGGTTTTTCGATCTCCCCCCTCCGTTTCATATTATTGAATATATATATATCCGGCTCCCATCCTGAATATCATCCACGTCCCTTCATTAAGCGCTGTTTGTTCCAGCCCATTTGTTGCATTTACCTATCTGCGTGGCCCTTCTTGCAAGCCGACTATCATATAACCGGTTGTACGATATTTACGTACATCCTCGAACAATCTTTATAATTAATTTGAACAAACATCCAATAAAGTTGAACAATTTTTATACTAACACGTGTAATATTTCCATCAATATGAACAATCAATACAAAAATTTGAACAACCTTTGAATCTAAAATGAACAGTTGTACAATGCTCACCGTACAACCGGTTGTACGATAGTATTTGCCCCTTCTTTGTCGATGAATAAAAGCAGCCAGAGTGTATGCATGCCGCTCCGATTGTGGTCATGATGGGCCGTGGGTCATTAATGAGCATTGTGGTGTCCATCCCTCTGCAATCGTCTGTGTGTATGGCTAATATATGATGGTGTGATTAATTCTTCACGTGCATGGCTGTTCATGCATGATTATCAATTATTTCCAGAGGCAAGCTGGGCGGAGCCAGAAATAAAAGTTGAGGGGTAAAGACAGAATTATAAAAAGTTAGTGGGGTCTTTTATTAATTTTTTTTAAAAAATTTACACTATAATTTTATGTAATTAACAAAGTTAGGGGGTGTTTTGCTCCCTCCAGAACACCCTTGGCTCCGCCTCTGAAGCTGGTGTCACACATTTGTCTTTTTTTTTTATTTTGTCTTTATATGAATGTTTAAAATATTGTAGTTTATTAGATATAAGTTCAAATAACATAAATTTTATACTGTTGTTCATCATAATTTGAGTTCTTCAAAATAATACTTATTTGAATATGTTTTGATAAATTTAAAATTTTATATTTTTTATATGTATATATGTTCATTATGAATCTTAAGTTTAAGAAAAGTGAATCAAAGATTGTTAAAAAGTGAATTAGAGGTCGTTAGACCCTAAACCCGGCACTACAAACCCCCAAAAATGCTTTCGACGTTTTTAGCTTTCTTAGGGTGGTTGTTAGGGTGTTTGGGGGTAGGTAATCTCGTTGGTATTATTTCTATATTCTTGTCTCTAACTCGACAGGTTTTTAGGATTTGTGGTTTAGGGTCGTTAGACCCTAAACCCTACACTACAAACCCTAAAAATGTCTTCGACGATTTTAGCTTTCCTATGGTGGTTTTTAGGTTGGATGGTGTTGGGTAACCGTTTTTGAAATTGTTCCATACTTTATATTGTCATCACCGACTTGATAGTGTTTTATGGTTTGTGGTTAAGGGTTTATTGAAAAGTGAATATTTTGTTTTCAAAAGTGAATCACATGTTTAAGTAAAGTGAAACTTTTCTTTAAGAAAAGTGAATATTATGTTCAAGAAAAATGATAATCTTATAACAAACTTATGCGAGAACAATATAAATCATTTGTTATAGAAAAGTGAATATTTTGCTTAAAAAGAGTGAATCAAATGTTTAAGAAAAGTGAATCTTACCACAAATTTTTACAAGAACAATATGAACCTTTCATTTATTTAAAAGTGAATATTTCATTGAGAAGTTGATCAAATGTTCAAGAAAAATGAATCTTATATTTAAGAAAAGTGAACATTTCACTTTAAATAATATGAATCCTTTACTTTTCTAAAAGTGAATTTTAATTTTTAAGAAAAGTAAATTTTAAAGAAGATTCATTTCGTTAATGAATAAAGTTCATTTTATTATTAAATAAGATTCATTTTGTTAAAAAATAAGATTCACTTTAAAAATACATAGTATATACTCATTCTAAAAATGTAAAATTTTAAGTTTACCAAAACATATTCATTATGCATCTTGTTTTGAAGAACATGAATTATGATGAATAATGATATAATTTTTTTTATTTTTACACTTATATTTTGTAAGTTATAACATTTTGAATTTTTTTTGTTTCTCTCTCCAAACAAGTACTCACTCACGGAAGAAGATGCACGTACTCAACTCTATTTCAAGTTTATTTTTTTTATTTCTATAATTTGTTGAATTCCTCCAGTAATAGGGCGACACGTGACATTGAAGCCACGGTAGAAGGTGGAGATAGCTCCACTCCGGTGCTGCTACTCCCTAGTAATGATATGTCATGCACCTATGTTTGTACACTCATTCTCTTTCGATGTGCAATATATATATATATATATGATAAAAGAATTCCATCTTATAATCTAACAAAGAGATCAAAGCACCTAAAAATCACATGTGAGAAATAATCTTAATATTTTACAAAATTAAACACTTAAGTGGAGAAATATGTAACATTAAAGCTTAAATTAATAAACAATGAAGCATATAAACATAGATAAATTCCCCATTTACCAAGAAACCACTAACTAACCTCCATGAGATTGCGCATGATGCCCAATATGAATCACAAGAAGCCACTAGAGAGTAATCAACAATATTGTTTAAGAGCATACCATTATCAATTGTCCCCTTAACATAACTAAGAACATGAAATGTTGCCTATACATGACTTATGTGTGGTTTCTATAAAAACTGGATAAGCAACTGAACACTGAAGCTTAGGTCTGGCCGAGTATTTGAGAGATAAATCAGTTTTCCAATTAGCTTTCTATACTCCTTTGGCTATTCCAGAAGAACTTCATCTTCAACAAGAAGTTTGGAACCAACCGGTAAGGGACTAGCCAGTGACTTACATACAGACATTCCAAAATCGTCCAACAATTCTCTAGCAAACTTCCTCTGAGTTACCACCATCCAGAAGGAGTATGAAAGAACTCTATTCTAAGAAAAAAGTGTAAATCACCCAAGTCTTTAATGCGAAACTGATGATCAAGACAGCGAGTAACCTATCGAATTTTCCCTTCATTGTTATCGTAAATAATAAGGTCATCCACATAGACACCTATGTAGATAACATCATATTTATGAAATTTGTAAAACAAAGATGATTCATTACCTGAACTAATGAAACCTTGAGATTGAAGTAAACCAGTAAGCTTAGTGTACCATTTCCTAAATGCTTGCTTCAAACCGTATAAAGACTTTTTGGGTCTATAAACTTTGTCATCTCCATCAACCAAAAGCCTTTTAGGTGGTTTCATGTAAATTTCTTCGTGAAGCTCACCGTGGAGGAACGCATTGTTCACATCAAATTGTTGAAGAAACTAACCTTTTTTTAACTACAATAGCTACAAGAGCACGAACAGTTGTCATCTTGACAACTAGAGAAAATGTCTCTCTATAGTATATTCCGTGTTTTGTGTACAACCTCAAACAACTAATTGGGCTTTGTAACGTTCTACGGAAGCATCATGCTTCAACTTCACTTTGTAAACCCATTTACAAGTGGTAGCCATTTTTCCTTTGGGCAAAGTAGTGATTTCCCAAGTAATGTTTGGTTCAATCTGCAATTGAGAAGATCAAGGAAGAGTATGCGATCAAGCTGCAGACAGAAATGGAAGCTCTTAAGAAGACTTTAGAAGACTCTATGCAGCAGAAATTCCAATAAATGTACATGCTCGGTCCTCCATCGCCGTGGGCATATCCCCCTACTTCACAGGGTGCTACTGGATATTGAGTGGTCCACCTACTGGCATGGGAGCAGTTAGGAGTAGTTCAGGTCCACCTGGTGGTCCATGGTGGGGTGGTCCTTCTAGTTCGGGTGCTGCAGGGAGTAGCTCAGGTTCACCTGTTGGTCCATGGTGGGGAGGTCCTTTTGGTGCGGGAGCTACAGCCGGTAGCTCAGGTCCGCCAGCTAGTTCGTGGTGGAGCGGTCCGTACCAGAAGGAGAACCTCCCCACCATGGACCAACAGGTGGACTTGAGCTACCCCTACAACATCCGCACTAGAAGGACCACCCCACCATGGACCACCAGGTGGACCTGAACTACTCATAGCTGCTCCCATGCCAGTAGGTGGACCACTCCAATATCCAGTAGCACCCTGTGAAGGAGGGGGATATGCCCACGGCGGTGGAGAACCGAGCATGTACATTTGTTGGAATTTCTACTGCATAGAGTCTTATAAAGTCTTCTTAAGAGCTTCCACTTCTATCTACAGCTTGATCGCATACTTTTCCTTGATCTTTTCATTTGCAGATTGATCATAATGAGAAGTCTTAGAGGATGTACCAGTGTCAGTGATTGAATCCGAGTAGTACTATGAGACGCATGGTCCAAGCCCATATATCTTCTGCCTTTTCTTTGACTTTCCCTTCACAGTCTTGTAGAAGACTTCATTGGGATCAACTTTGGTGCTTGAGAGGAGTTCTCATTACCGCCCTCCTGATTATTGTTACGTTGTGATTTTCGGTTTCGATCTCTTGATGATACTCTGTAACACCCCTACCGCTAATACCGTCATTACCGTCTAATCACCTCATATATACTTTCATACCTTCGCAGCGGATGCTTCCTTACACAACGGTGGGTGAAACAATGCCGTTAGCCACCCACGTGACTAACAAGGCCTACTACTACTTACAGCATCGGTCTGATGGACCGGAATACCCGAGTACTACACAATTACAATCCATACTCCAATTACCAACAAAATACTACAATTCTTCATTCAATACAATACTCCACAATTACAATACAATATACCGAGTTTACTAAGATCCAAATCCAAATACAACAATTCTTTCAAGTTTATACATACTCATTAAGAGTGTAGCATCTACCCATTCCTCACGAACTACATACTTTCCAAATACAAAAGGGTGCACTGCTTGGTACACTTCTACATCAAAGGCTACAAGCCTTGTACAATTCTCTACTATCTACAATTCTTTTCTAGCTATCTAAGCATAGCCGCCGGTCTCTTACTATGACCATACCGCTTCGGGTACCTGTACAATAAAAACAGTGCCCCTAGGGGCTCAGCTTACGCTGCATATGAAATCCGCATACCCCGCGTACTAGCGAGGGTACGCCGACCACTTGGTCGAATACATGCAGTTCATTTTACTCATACATACATACATGCTTTCATTTATAATATTACAATACTTCACAAGCATACCTACTCACATTTCAACACATACAAGGAAGACAATACAAGTCAACCATTCATACTTACCTTCATAGAATTACGCTTATACCATACATACACAATGCTTGTTAGCTTCTTTACCCACCCGGGTTAATCGGGCCTACATTACTCTTTTACTCAAGGTCAATGACTTACACTAGCCAAGACCGTTACTCATACGATACTTTACTTACTTACTTACTTACTTACTCAAGTTAAGTAGTGGTGACCTCCGGGCAGGGACTACACCGACCCACCACCGGGCTTTACTGTGGCTCACCAATCTAGATGCTACCCATTTAAGGGATTTGGTCCATAGAAAGGATTCAGGCCAGGAATCGGATCCAACCTCTTGTGTCTCCTCATCCTCACACGTGGCCGAAACTATATCGAACTTCTACTCATTCCAATTTACTCAATACTTGAGTTAGGATTTAGGTAGTTAGGAATTAGTAGAAGTCATCACAACCACACCAAGAATAATACATTACACAAGTACACTACAAGGTACACATACACTTCATTCTCATCCATTCATTTAATGAATTATACAAACTGAGTGTTCAAGGCAATATAACAAGAACACTATAAAACAAGCACAAGTAAGTGTATAAAAATCCGATTCGTGCATTTATCTTATTTAGGTGATCAAATAAGCACACAAATTGGGGTAACCAGGTTAGGATACAGAGCATGAGGAAATCATACCTTTCACCGGGGTTTACTTTACCGGGTGTCCTCACGTTCCTTTGGTTCACTCTTGTTCCTCGAGTCTTATTCTCGAACCACTGACTACAAGCCAAATGGTTCTATTAATATTAAGCATTATGGTATGTACATAACTACTACTCCCGTACTTGCCCCGTTATCCCGTTATTTCGGTTTAACTTAATGTTCTTAAACTCACAACTTTCTTAATCACTTCTCAAACTTATTTACACTTCTTAGGACCTTTAAAGGTCACCAAACAAGGCATTAAAAACTTATAAAACCATTACCAAACAATCCCCCATCATTTAAACCCTAAAAACCACTTTCGACAACTTTTTGGGGGTGGTCCGGGACTTGGTCCGGACCCAAGGTCCCGAACCATTCATGGAAAACACTCTCGGCTGATTTTAACTATTGGTCTGGGACTAGGTCCTGGACCTAGGTCCCGGACCACCTACAGATTTCACTCTCGACTTAATTTTTGAAGCGGTCCAGGACTTGGTACATATCCTAGGTCCTGGACCCTGCTAAAAACTACTACTAGGTTGATTTTTCAACCCCTTTAATCCACCTCCAATCATTCCATAATCTTTCCACATGTTTTATACATGTTTAAACACACTTAAACACTTACTAAAACTCCTTAAATCTATAGTCCAATCCTTACTCAACTTCTTGCTCAATTTCTACAAATTTCCATTCTCATTTTCTCACCTTGCACACTTGTGCATTCTTACACCTCTCTTTGCATTTTGCACTTTGTCCTAATTCCATTTTACCATTCAAATTCATTTCCAAGCAAATACACTATCTATACCCAAGTCCAACACTTATTCTACTAAATCTTGCACACTAATTCTTCCTAGTTTCTCCAATGCATTTCAACACCTCTTGCTACAGATTTTACACCCTTTTATTCTCATACTACAACTACCACTCCACGGTTACTAAACATCTCTACTCAACCCAATACACACCTTGGTTCTCCCATTCACCAAGTCATCCATAAATGCACATTTCCTACTAAAATTTTGCCATAGTTTACCAACAATTCTAACTTATCCACATACACCCTTTCTCACCAAATTCATTCCTAAACTAGCCACACCCATATAAGGGTCCTACCAGCAATCAAAACAATATCAATTCATTAATACCTCCTCAAACTACAATACCAATACACATACACAAATTATTTGGCTCTAAGGCCTACAATTCAAATACTAGTTCACAAATACTCAAACTTCCATAAACTACAATACTAGTACAATATTTTGGGTTCTCTAATTAGTTTATCCATTCCCATTACTCTAATGCATTAAAATTTTGCATTAAGAATGAGCTCTTAGCTTAAGATTATAATTCCTTCTTGTCTTTTCCAATTCTCCTCCTTCTCTCTTTCTTGCACAAAATCGGTCAAGTGAGCAATGGAGTTGCCAAACTCCATTCCCATCATCCAATGAACACAAAATAAGTGTAATTAAAATACTAACCCTTAGAATAATACTAATTCATTGAAATGTTTAAAACACCAATTTTAGTGTTTACCTTTGGAGTCTTTTAAGAGGGGTTTTAGCCCTTGGTTCAAGAAGGTGATCCCACCACCATTGGAAGGTTGGAATTATACTCAAAAGAGAGAGAAAAATAGAGCATTACAAATGGGGGAAAAATCGGTTACAAAGGAGAATGGAGGAAACATGAGTTTTTTCATGGAAATTTTTACCTTAATGGGGAGAGGAGACTCCAAGCTTTGATTTGGTACCATTTTCTCTTCAAATGGGGAAAACCCATGGAGATGAACTTCCTCATTTTTGGATTTTGAAAAGAGAGAATGGTAGATAATGATGAGAGGAGCAAGAATATGTACTTATTTTTGCATTTGGAGTTCAAATGGAGCTAGAGCATGCAAGAGAAGAGGAGAAGCCATTGTTGCTTATTTGGGAGCTTAAAAAATCGCCAACCAGAGGAGGGAGAAGAGGGAGATCGGCTGGGAGAAAGGAGGAAGGAGAGAGAATAGAGAAATGAGAAATGAGAGGTGAGAGAAAAGGTGAGATACCTTTTTACTTTTCCTCTTTTTGCTTTTTGACTCCTTTATTTAGTTAGCTAGTTACATGTGTGTGTGGGGGGAGTTATTTGACTTATTAAAACCGGCCCCCTCCAGTATTACTAGTTGGAGCGTTTTTCGTCTTTTACAGAAAACGCTCGTTCATTGACCCGGTTTTGGTACTATATATCACTAACCGGGCCCCCGTTTTCCAGAATTTTCTCGTTTCTTTAATTTTATTGGTTATTAAGCTTCCATTAATGCTTAATTATAGTTATTTGATGAACTATAATTTTTACGGGTTCGTTGACCACTCAAAGTCAGGTTTTTGGGTTTTCTCGAAAAACATGCGCTAAAGCTCGATTAGCGTGTTAACACATAATTTGGATCCGTTTTCTTCGGGAATTGTTCCCATATATTATTTAGGCATTATTAAGCCTTAGGAATCCACATAATACTCTAACCGAGGTCTCGTACCCACTATGGTTATTTAGCTTATTTAGCGTTTTTCACTTTTTTTTAAGCGTTTCTTCATTTCTTTTGGATTTATTTTCCCTTACCAAAATTACTTAGGCACTATTAGGCCCTTAAATACATATTAGAATAATTTTAGTCACTATATTTAAGTTCGGGGTATTTCATACTCATCCTACACCATGACAAATTTAAATCAATCAATAATATAACTTTAATATATGTATAACTCAAATTAGTTATAAATGCTACTTACAACCACTTCTTCTGTCTTCTTACACGTGTATACATTCTCTCATTGCTTGTTTCTGGTATGAGTTTTCTTAAACACATCAAAAGCAGTTGGCATTTTGCTACCATTCTTTTTGGTCTGCAACAGAAATAACATCAATAACCAAGTATAATAAAACACCTTTCAAAATCAAAGAAAACAAGTTTATAGTTCACAAAACAATACTACATCAAGTACTATGTTCCGTAAATTTTGACAGAGTCTCCGGTGTTTTTTAACATATTACACCACAAGTTTCAGTTCACCTGACTACAAATATCAAATCAAACAATACACAACACAATTTCAACCAGTGTTACCTTGTAACAACTTTGTAAGCCAACATTAACCAATCAACAAACATGTATCAAATTGTCACGAGTTGACAACATAATATCATGTCAATTGCAACTCATTAAATCAATTATCAATTATTTCATTAAATGTTTATTAAGAATTAAAGTATGACTAAGATATTGACTGTTAATTGTTTGTAGTAAGTTATCATAGTAAGTTACCACTAGTAGCCGTCGGTAAATTAATTTACATAACCAATCATTATTTTCGTTGGTAATCTGTCAGTAATATAAAAACATAAAAGATCGCGTTTTGTTAGTGGAAATACTGACCACTGGAAGTCGTCAGTAAAATAATTTACATTACCCAACGTTATTTTGGTCTGTAATCCGTCGGTAATATAAGAATATAAAACACCACGTTTTGTTAGCGGAAATACCGACCACTACTAAATACCGACCGTTATTTTGGCTAGTAATCCGTCGGTAATATAAGAAAATAAAACATCATGTTTTGTTAGTGGAAATACTGACCACTAGAAGTCGTCAGTAAAATAATTTACATTACCCAACGTTATTTTGGTCTGTAATCCGTCGGTAATATAAGAATATAAAACACCACGTTTTGTTAGCGGAAATACCGACCGTTATTTTGGTTAGTAATCCGTCGGTAATATAAGAAAATAAAACATCGCGTTTTGTTAGTGGAAATAGTGACCACTAGCAGTCGTCGGTAAAATAATTTACATTACTGACCATTATTTTTGTCGGTAATCCGTCAGTATTTTTCATGTTTTTTGGTGTCAATGCGCCCATAAATTTACCGACGGTTACCGATGAAATTGGTCGTCGGTAAAATGTTGATCGGAAATTGGTCGGTAAATAGTTGTTAATTCTTTCCCAAGGATGAATATTCATTTTTGGTCGGTATTTGATCGTTAATTCATAGGTAATTACCGACCGTTAATGGTAATCGGTAATTTTCGTCACTATTTTATGTTTTTCTTACGCTTAACATGTTTAACAAAAACTCTCCCCATGTCAACCAACTTCTTAAAATCCTCTAAAACGACTTTGGAATCTAAATCAACTTCCCCATATCATCTACAAAATTCATTACTACTAAACAGTTACTATGTAATATGTATACAAAAAAGATGACAACCTAACTCCATTACAACTTGGAAAACCAAAAGATAAAAGCCATAGCCTCCATCACACCACCTGAGGCGAACAAGGAGGAGGTGAACCTTTCATTGCTACAGTTATTCTAATATTTGCTGTATTTGTGGAAGCATTTTCTAGATGATTCGATGACAACTTCTCAAATAATTTTAATTGTTTTTCTCTCTATATTTCTGAAGTAGCTATAGTGTCAACGAACCCATTCTATCCACTCAGTCCATATATGCACAACTTATTCACTTGAATATATATTGTCATGTATAGTAGATTTGCGAGGAAGCATATTCTCCCTTGCTTGTTCTATACGAATGCAGTATTCTTTCTTGACTATATAGTGTGATAGGAATTAAGTTTGGAACGAACAGGTGGTTAATTGAGCTTGACGCATGTGTCATCTAATCTAAGGGTATCCACAGTGGTGTGGATTCCATTTAAATATGTTAGTAAAAAATTGAAAAAAATTCTACAGTGGTGTGGAATCCACCAATTTTCTCTTTCATCATTTTTTATTTAAGCAACGTACGGATATTCAATTTGATTGGTTGTTTCAATTTATTAATAATTTTGTACAGGATGATAAAGTAAAAAGAAGATAGCGGGAGAAGGGAGAAGAGAAAATAGTGGGAGGGGTGAGAATGTTAAGAAACTTTCTTATTGTAGGGATGAATATATTGGTTGAGTTGCTTTGTCATTAAAAAAATATTTTTTGTTGACTTGACACATAGAAATTAGTTAATAAACTCTCTACCATCGTGGATGCCCTAAGTACGTATAATAAATAGGGTTCATATTAATGGCTTTCCTCTCCCAGCTAGTTATATCGTCTATGATACCGAAATCTCTAGAGATTTATTCTTCCACGTTTACGAATTTCTTGCAAACGTAAAGCAGTTAATGCTCGAATTGCTTTATTAAATTTGGTACTATAAATAAGGGAGCTTGCTCCGGTACAACATTCTAAATCAAAATGGTAGATATTGTGTAGCCCTCCCCACCTATGCTTCCGCCGCTACCTATATATCCGATATTGTGTATATGCTAGTTAACGTGTCAATCCACTTATGTATTTCTTTTGTGTTGATAAAACAATGTAGCAATTTTATTCAAACAAAACTTCATCCCGCAACAACACCCATTGAAAGTAGGGCAAATCGTCTTTCTCAAAAGACAGCTAGGGCAAATCATATAGTCTCTATAAATATATCGCAACACTCCAAGGTTGTTCAACACAACACATCCACAACATAGCACCAAGCACAAGTCATTAATTAGTAAGATATGGCATATTGTAATTACCCTTATAAAGTGGGTGGAATTCATCATCAGTTTCTATTCGTCGCGATCGTTATCGCAGTTGCCCTAATGGTCTCATCCGGAGTCTCTGCCGCTAGCGATCATGCTGCATCTGATGAGAGTAAATACAGAACTTGATTTCCTCAAATGCTAATAGCCAGCTGTTTTTTTTTTTTTTTCTAGTCAATTTATAATATATGAGCGCATGGATGTATCTCTTTTAGTTATCTACTTCAACTATATTTGTATCAACGTATTCAATATACATATGTATGTGCAGAATCTTTGGAAGAGTCGAAATCAATACTTGGGGGAATCCTAAACGACATAATCGGGGGACTATTACCCGGTACTGGCGGTGATGATTTACTTGGTGGGTCATCAGGTGGTGGTCCCTATGGTAGAGGTGGAGCATATCCTTATGGTGGTAATGGCGGCGGCTATGGCCGAGGGGGATATCCTTATGGTGGCAATGGTGGATACGGACTTGGAAGACGAGGGGGTGGTGGTGGTTATAATGGCTACCCTGGTGGAGGATATGGGTACGGTAATAATGGTGGAATTGGCGGCGGCTCATTTTACCCCTGAACAAGAGGAACACGTGTAACGAGAGTAGTTAATGAGTTTTTTTTTTCTAAAAAAACTAAAGAGTAATTAAGGAGTTAAATAACAAATTAGACATCACTAATTAATAGTAGATACTTGTAGACTATATCTTATCGTATTTTCATTAGTTGGATCAATTTAAAGAGCTTGTATAATGGGGCGGGGATGATGAGTGATCAGTGATCACCCTTGCGATGCATGCAAAGTTGTATGTTATGTTTATTAAGTTATGTTTGTCTTTTAGACATATCACAGTATTAATATAGCAACTGCGTACTACTTGTATTAAATTCGTTATCTGGTGATATTAGACAATCACCCCTTACCGAATACATATAACAATCATATTAACCGTCTCTTACGTAATTACGTTTTTCTTTCGGCCTACATTGGTCAGGACTTCCACAATTTTCCTTGACCCAACCCTTAAGCCCCTTCTAATCCGTTGAATCAATTTTAGGAACTCATTCTCCTTGGGCCCAGTCCAGAGGCTCATTTAAGCATTTCTCCTACGGCCTAAATGGATGAACCATCGCGCTTCTCAAGTTTAACTTTAGGCTTTATTTCTCTTCGACCCAATTTAAAAGCCCTATCCTTTTTAGATTCGATCTCAGCACTCTTTTCCTTCCGCTTTCCCATTTCTTATCTAAATTTCAGCCATAAAATCCATATTTCCTTTATCCACTTCCTTAATGCCATTTCTTATAAGTACTAGTACATAAGTATGCCGACTTCACTCAATATTTCTCCGGTCCAACGATTAGATGAAACGGTCAATGTACCCTCTTTCCTTTCTTCCTCTTCTTCGTGGTTCCTACTGTTCAATTCATATATTACTTTTAAAATAAAATAATTTTATAAAGTTAACTTTTATGATATATAATTTTTTTTAATAAAATGATTCCATTACAAAATTTGGATTTATAAAAATATATTATTTTACATATTAAATATTGAAATTAAACAACTTATCTGAATATAAAACAAGATGATCAAATAGGAATTTGTATCTATCCTTCTCAACCCGATTTTGATCCAAAGCCCATATATGCCCATCTCCCAATTTATTTGTTCAACTAAGAATTTGTATTCTGTCGTTTTGTTTTAGGAAAACTTACGAAATACTACATAAAAGATAGTTAATTCATAAATTACTATAGTTTTAAAAAGTTTTTTTTCAATGCTATAAATGATAATATTAATTATTCAGATACTATAAATTGCCAACTCAATATTTCAAGATCGAATACCTCTATTTGCACATAGTTCTCATTATGCTACATTAATGTTTTTAATTCACAAAATATTGTAAAAATTAATTAAATGTAGAAAAGATGATAAATAAATATTTAAGTTTACTGATAAATTGGCTACAAGAAAAAATATATATACATAATTATAAAAAATATAAATAATAGTCCCTAAATGTTATTTTGTACATAAGTTACATATTTTTATTAACATTACAAAATAGTAAAGAGAATAAATTTCTTATAATGTTATTTTGTATATTTTAAGTAATTTTTAACAAACAAATAATGCATTATATTTTTATATATACTATTAAATTAAGGAAAATTTCAAAATTACAATATATAATTTAATTTTATAAATTTTACTTAATATACACAGAAATAGCAATAATATTAATATAAATAATATTTCATTATCTTTATTTTCTTATTGAGGGTCTAGTGTTATAAATTTATTATAATAAAATTTGTATTCGCTATGATGATTGTAATCTAGTAAATTTACAATAACAAACCCCTTAATGGTAAAGCAAAGCGAATGAAAATTTAATATTTACAATAATATGACTATTTTAATACATTTTAAGTAAAATTTGGAAATTCTACCTTATAGTATATTACAATTTTATAATTATTTATTCAAACAAGTCAAGTGTATCTTTTTATTAAGCTAAAACCATGAGAAAGTCAAAACAAACACATTACAAGCTTATCCCCCCACTATCCTCTCTCTCTATATATACATCTCCACTCTAGTATTTCCTTTTATAAATCTACTGATTATCCTTTTAATATGTTTCTAATCTTAAACCAAGAAATCTTGCACAAAAATATTCACACCCTTCAAAACATTGTCATTTCTTCTATTTTGTCCTTTCTTACGTAGAGAAGTTGCTACGTTGAGTCGCTCTCTGCCATGCATTTTCGGACTAGCTTTGGCATTCTCAAATGCGCTCCACAGTAGCATTCCTCGTCTAGAATCCCAGTTAGTTTTCACACAGGAGACATGATCGAATAGATCTTGGAGAGTTTCTGTTGTTCCTTTCTTTACTGCTATAATTTTATTAGTTTTTATAAGTTTTCTCTATGCTTTACACTAGGCGGGAAGGGCTTCTAAAGCCATAGTACTGCTATGTAACTGGTTTTCACCAGCAAATCATCAAAAAAAAAAAACATTGTCATTTCTAGCCTCGATATTTGGTAAATATAGCAACTAATAACTGCACTTCTAACTTTGAAAATCAACCTAACCTTACCGCTCGTAATCAACAAACACCATATACAATCATTAAATACACAAGGCGAACCCTATCTTAATCCCTAGAAATCACATAAAAAATGTGCCTAGAATATTAACACTCAAAAAATTAATGATTACGGGACTCTTCATTCTTACAAAAAAAAAAACATACTCATTTGTTGCAATTAGACCAATCTTCAACAATCTATCACCACTACTCAGTTTATCCTTCATTGTCATCCACCACACAAAACAGTTTTTCGGAATAACAACTTTGTTCCACAGCTAATCCTTCCACCCAATCCTATGCGCTTGCGGATGAAATAGGTTATTCAGCTTCTCTCCCTCCAACAGTTGAAGAAAATCATCACTTAATCCCTTCACCACAATCTCATCTCTGAGATTTAACAACCTCTCCCAACACCATGAATATGTGGCTCTATGTTTAATATCCCAAAACACCTGGTTTCTCAACAACTACTCATTAACCCATCTTACCCAAGCTGAATCTTGCCCCACAATAATATGAGTTGAGAACTTAGTTTTATTATTTTTGCTAAATTAATACTACCTCTTCTTTGATATATATGATTTTCTAGCACTGGGCACAAGAATAAAGGAGAAAAAAAAGTATACCATTTTACCCTCACTTTTTGTATTCGGAATTGAGGTAATCTAAAAAGTTGAGTTGTGAGATAAAAGTTGTGAGGAATAATTAGAAAGTGGATGACAAAAAAGGCTAGAACATTTTATATTTTGAAAAGAGTGAGAGGACCCAAAAAATCATATATTGAGTACGGGAGGGAGTAATATATAAATTATAATAATATAATGCATTATTTGGATATTTTAAGTTTTACATAAAATGTATAAAGTTATATTATAAAAAAAATCATTATCATTACTATTTGTATATCTTTAATTTAATATATAACTTATATATAATATAATATATTTTTACAATGTTTATATTTTTAAAATTTTAAGAATTATATATATGTATTTATAATTTATACAATTCATAGCCAATATATTAATTAATATTATTCTTTGTTCTTTTTTATGGGATTTATATTTTTATTAATTTTTGTGGTATTTTGTTAATTAAAAACATTAAAGTGGTATTAGTGAGCACTGTGTTGATTACCAAGCAGAGGTATTGTGATCCTAAAATGTCCAGGTGTAGACATTTGTGGTATCTGACGAATTAAAATTATTTTTGTGATATTTACAAACTTTTATAAAACTGTGGTAATTTATTAATTAACAAACTTTGAAATTATATCCCGTGAATTTATTATTTTTATTAGAATTTTGTGCTTATGCTTTTTTCTTCCTGACACAATGATATTTTTACTCAAACGTATAAATGAAGATGGCGTATAGCCTAGGTCCATATACGACAGTTTAAACTGACTTATTTATAAGCCTTGATTTTCCAAGTGTAAGGTGAAGAGCCTTCTATTTCTTCTCTCGTTAGGCGAGTGCTTCTACCTTGCTTCTTTGCTTTCAATGCATTTCCATGGATGCCTTCTTTGATGGGCTCTCCTTTTACTTCTTTGCTTTCAGTTCAGACTTAATAAACTACCCTCTCAATGGTGGTAGCTCGGGCTTTAGTATTATCCTGGTCCATATTTTTCTATCTAAGGGCATCCACAACGGTGTGGATTCCACTCTTACATGTAATTAAGAAACTTAAAAAACTACTACAGTGGTGTGGAATCCCTCTTATTTCTCTCTCATCGTTTCTTATTTAAGGAACGCTCTGCAAATCAATATGATTGGCTACAACACACCAACGATAATAACAAAAATAAAAAAAAAGTACTAATAGAAAGCTAAAATAAAAATAGTTGAGAAGATGAGAGAGATTGCTAAGCAACTCACCATTGTAGAGATGTGAGTTTCTTAGTTAATATAATAATATATTTTGTTTACATGGCACCTAGAATTGTGATAAGAACCTCACCACCATTGTGGATGCCCTAAGGGCCTTATAAAATTAATGGTTGCTTCGATCGGTTTAGTATTTGTAGCTATTGATAGTTATTGGTTGTCCGAACGGACCTTTTGGTTTACAGGTGGCCGAGTGAAAGGCGGTTCCGCCATATCTCACCTCGCATGTCATTGGTGGACTTCCACACTTGTTGTAGGTGGATATTTGGGTGGGTTCGTGCATGCATGCTCTAAATATCAAAACCGATTTATGGAGCTTGGTCATCAATCTCCATCGGGATGATGTTGCTTTTATCGACTGGAAACGAAGTATCAATCTCCGCTTTGGCTCATGCTTGCAGAAAGTGGCAGGTAGTGGTGCATCTGGAAATTGATCTACAAGATTACGGGTGGAATCAAGACCTAACTTCGCTTGGGCGCAAGGGACAAATCTGGATCACTCTACACGGGTTTCACATGATTTCTTAACGAGCACAACTTACCTAATCCAAAAATCGGTGGGGGTGTGGCAGTGAAGAGAAGATGGGGGGATCAGCTGACATCTGTTAGAGACGGCGCTTCATGGGGCAGGACTCTTTGTCAGTATTATCTACGAAATCGAGATTCCCCTTTGCCGATCTTCAGGTTTGGATGATAAGTTGTTATTTTATGTATTTTTACTGTTGGGGCTCCAGAAATCTTGTTCAGGGGGCTAAAATTTTTTTTGACATCCAGAAATTGTTTTAGGGGGCTAAAAAAATTTTTGACACTAATTTTCTTTAAAACTTTATATTATGTTATATTTTTTAAAAATTTATAAGAGTAATTTGACAAATTTTTAAAATTTTCAGGGGGCTAGAGCCCCCCTAGCCCCCCCTCTCGGTCCGCCTCTGGTTGGGGCCCCTTATATTTCTTGCTTATCCCCAGTTTTGTGCTTAAATGATGTCCATATATTACTCATAGAGGAAATGCCTTTAAATGTTCTGTTTTGATTCTTTAATGTCTTAGGACTCAATTTAGAGGAATTTGGCAGGTCGCGAAGAAGAGGAACTCATATTGTAAAAGTGTCCGAACTTGTGTCTGAACTACAGACCCAAAAAGCCCATCCGTGGGGCCGGATACACACCAACATGGATTTCTCTTCTTGGCTGACTCTATATCTGGCTCTCTTACCAGACGCACCTCTCTTGTCTGGCCCTCCTACATGGACACTAGTGAGAACACTCCTAAAATGCGCTCTTTCAAATGCTACAGGTATCCAGGTGAGTTGTCTAGCTTTCCTACACAAACAACTCACCTCTTCATTAATAATTACCACCACGAGTGTATAATTTCAAACGCGGGAGAAGCTTAGCTAGAACTGTCCGGGTGATCTTTCCAGCTAACCCACCCGGACACTCACATGGACTAGACACAACTCAAACACTCTTACCTAGACATGTCTGTGAGGCGTTCGACCTAGAAGGCTAGACATACATCCGAACACGACCAAGATTGGCATAAATCTTCTTCAAATTGAAGCGGAGTCAGGGCAGAAGATCAATCATTCACAACCTCATTTCATGCTTAACGTAGCCGCTCACGAAGAACCCTAGCTCACGTAAGGAGACTTCCACCCCCTCTATCATCTTCTTCAACCTCTACCCTTGCAAACTTCACACTTGGATAACAACGCTGATTTTGGTGTTCTCTACTCGCTTTAGATGAATTCTCCACTTGCTTCTTCTGTCAATTTTCTGAATATGTCTGGCTAAAAGGACTCACTCTGGAAATGGTTGTTGTAATCTGGATATGATTTATCTTTGTGCAGCTTTGAATACGAGAATTCTATAGATTGTTTCAGTAAAGCTATTTCTTTGTCCTTCTCTATTAATTTCATGAGTTATAAGAGATGCTTTGTGAATTTATTTTGATCTGATCAGTGAGAAATAGAAAGGTCTTTTAAATCTGAAAATATGTGGATAATCAAATCGGAAAGATTATGATTTTATTTTTTCAGATGCTTAGAATTCTTTGTAAGTAATCCACCTGTACGTGTTTTGCTCGTTTCTTGATTTGAACTAGCAAGTTATGTAGGGTTAGCTTTTCGATGAGTATGATTTAGTCTTGAAAAAGATATTTAGAATTCACCGATATAAGTCGCGTAAGAAATTGTAGAAATTGCTAAATATATCAAGTGAGAAACAACCTCAACCCACATTTCAGTTTCACCAATCAATTTAAACACTTTTTCTTTGCTTGCTATTTTATTCGTTTTTACTTGCTTTTACGCATTTTAATTATCAAACCCCCCCCTGAATTTTCCATATTTTTACCATCCAAACGCAATTGATTTACTAATTTTCTAGGTTTATTTCTTAAATTTAGTAGATCAATTTCACCTGATTGACAGCACCTCCCACCCGTCTCTGAGAACGAGAATGACAATTAATTTCAATATGGATCCGCTTGTTAACCGGAAATTTGCACGCGGAGGGGGAGGGGGGAGGGGAGAATAATCAGAGTACTTTGTTGACACCAACTTCTTTACGACACCCCTTCCTCTTCCCTAAAGTTCTCTTCGACCTCCTTGTTTCCCTAGTCAAAACCCTGGCCTGGTTCAACCTCTCCTCTTCCTCTTCTTTAAGATTTTCTATTCCTTACACTTTGTTTCCCCAATCAAAACACGGGTGTGGTTCAATATCTACCCAATTATTCTACAAATTGATGAATTTACCTTATTTTCATATCCTTAAATATAAATGTTTGTATATTTGAGTGAGTATACGATGGTTGAATCCCTAAGATTTGTTGAGGATAGTGTGTACTCTTTGCAATCTTCAACGGTGTATTCTCTTGCTAGGTAAAAATTTGTCCCTCTCTTAGTTCCAATTTCAGTTATTGGAACAAATAATTTGGTGACCTATCAATTGGCTTACTATTATGATTACGAGGATAATGTATTCTCTTGCTAGGTAATAATAGAGTTAGTAGTCTTCGTTCAGAATCAGTTTCTAGACTCTTTTCGGTCTTATCTGGTTAGAAGGATTTAAGAAACAAACACCGACTGTAGATATCAATCAATCAAGGTGAAATTCTTCACAAAATGAAGGTAACTTCTTTGCTATTTTCCCTCTTATCGGCACGATAATGAATTACTACTGCATTGGTATCATTTTGATCAGCCACGTTCGTATGTGAAGACATGATTAAATTTCACAGTTTTTTCTTGCCGTGAAACTTCAATTATACTCTTAGAGACATGAAATTAGAGTTATTTTTTCACTTACAATCAAGATATGTTTAGGTCTTTGTTCATCAATTTACACTTCTTGTTTATTTTGGGGGAGAAAAAATTTACTCACCTTGCTTCTCTCTAGGATACTACGTGTGAAGCCAACAGACGGATCTGTAACGACCCCAAAACCACCCTGGTTCTGAGACCATCACTCACCGCACGCTTACTACCTAAGACACACAAGACTACACTCACGAATCCCAAACAGATACAAAAATACTCTTTCATTAACTGAATACAAATACAAAGCTTAAGCTTTCACTACAGAGTGGAAGCAAAACTCAAGTACATAGCGGAAGGTGGACTGATGGGCCTCAAAGCCAACATACATATACATAAAATCGGGAAAAAAATATAAAGACGAAAGCATAAGAAGAAGCCTTCAATAGAAGCTTAAACTTGTAAATAGTTAAATGAATAGGAGTGAGCAAAATACAACTCAGTAAACAACATACTTCATCAGTTGGGCATGCTCAAAACGTTTATACAAAACTTATACATATATACATAAGCTTAAGAAAAAGAATCTGAAATAAGAGCGGAAGACAAAAGCTTTATCAAAACAGAAGTTAGTAGACCAGAAACAGAGGCTAACAGAACAGTGTCAGAAATCACATTAAAAAACAGAACGGAGTATAGACATAGTGGTTTAGAAAATAGAGGCCGGACCCTAGAAACCAGCTGACACAATAGAAGGGCAACACCATGGCCCTATGGATCCGTAGATCCCACACAAAAGCCGTAGAGATAGCCATGTACCAGTCGATCACTGATCATCCAAGGGGCCCTGAAGAACAGAAACAGAAGGGAACCCAAGGCACAAATATAGAAAGAATTCCAGCGTAACATGCTATGGGACAACCAGACCCGACTATCCAAGACTCAGAAGCTAAATAGCTAGGTCCCCAAAACAGAAGCTCTACAAATGGGACAATAGTCTTTACCAAAAGAAAAGTCGTATACCGACTAGCAAAACACAAAAGCCAAACAAAATACAGATGCACAAACACACTTTTAGAGTAAATCAGAGCTCGGAAACATAACGAAGACTTTTGAAATGAAAACACACATAAACTAAGCCGAAACATATCAAAATTGATCATACACACTGAGAGGAATACAACGCGACAAACGGGAGTCAAAACGGAGCTCAAACGAAGAAGTTAGGCGAAAATAGGCGCATGTCCGGACATACAATGTCCAGACATGCGTCCGACCTTGCATGTCCGGACACATGCCAAGAGCAAAACTAAGAGGCGTCTGGACATTTGTCAGCACTTAAAAGTCCAGAAAAAGTCTGAGAAATCCTTACGTGGTGTGTCCGGACTTATGTCCGGGCTTACATGTCCTAACACAAGTCGAATAGTAAACCCAAAGCCCGTCCTCGCATCACGTCCGGACTTACATGCCTGTCTGGACAACACACAAAACATAACAAATCAGAGGCATCCGAAGCCATGTCCGGATGCTGCAAAAACTACAAAAATCAGAAGCGAATGCAAGCCACAACAATGGCAAAAGCCCTCCACAATTTATACTTATCTTATCATAGCAAAATAGCCAATAAAAAACGCACTTCCACGGGGTTGTGACAAAACAAAAACGTAAATCAAAACAAGTCAGAAACATCATAATCAAAGAATCAAATAAACATATATGGAAACATAACAAAACCGGAAAGCCCCGTTGGTGAACACACACAACCGAATCCATCTACCACCTACCTCACATCCAAAGCAAAACACACTCGACGAACTCTACAGATCGCCATCCTTGAAACTCCACTTGAACGACAAACTCTTGATTGAATTGAAGAAAGATTGAAACCAGAATGAGGAGCGAAGAAACCAAAACGTAGGACAACAACCAAACTAGAGATCTAGCAGACTCAAACAATGAACAATGAAACCAGAACACTTGGACAATCAAATTGCAGAGTGGAGAAGAAGGGAGGAAGAAGAGAAGGGAGGTTACTGTAAACCAAAGCGGGAGAAATGAACGATAATAGAAATGAGGAAGGAGGAGGAAATAAAATGACTTAAAAGGAAAAATTATTTTACCTAACTTAAAAATAATACACAAAAAGGAGAAAAAAATATAACCCTCATTCCCTCTAACTTAGAATAATATGCCACAAATAATCCACTAAAATAAGATCAGAATGTTATGAAACTCCCTTTGCAAACCAGAAACAAAATAAAGAAAATTGGGTCACAACAGGATCCATATTAAGCGGAAGGGGTGTCGTAAAGCAGCTAGTGTGAACAAAGTACTCCGATAATTCTAATTTATATCTATTTTACACTGAGCTATGCTAACAATTATAAAATCTGTTACTATATTTTATCGTGGTTTAAAGAAATAAGACAAACTACTGAGTTGACTAACTAGTCATCTCTGTTGTGATGGACCAACGGAGGCAACTAATACTATAAGTCACCTCTGTTAATGAAATCTATGCATACCCAATGAGGCAAAACAAAAGACTCACCTCTGTTGTGATAGGTCAACAGGGGCAACTAATATAAGTCACCTCCATTAATGATACATATGCATACATAATGGAGGTAAAAAAAACTTGCCTCTATTATGACAGACCAACGAAGGCAACCAGTATAACTCGCCTCAGTTATCTTATCAATGGAGGCAACCTTAAAGTTTCCTCCAATGATCCTATGCAAAGACACACCTTAATAGACCAAAGAAGGCCCACATAAATGTTTCCTCCATTGGTCATAATAACGAAGGTCACAATCTTTCTCGCCTTCATTGATTTGACCATCAGAGGCACCTTATTACTCACCTTCATTGATTAAACCGTCAGAGGCAACGTTGTAGCTTGCCTCCTTTAATTAGATGAAATGAGGAAAGTTTTAGGTTGCCTCCATTGACCTAATACATATTCCCCCCGACTAACATTGTTGTAGTGCCACATCTTCTGAATATTGTGTAGATGTTGATGTTACAGGTCAACTAACATGGTAATTTTTGGTGTCTACACTAATTATATACAAAAAAACCCACGTAGATAGACAGTAATGAGTGGTCCTATAATAATGGGGCATAGGCAAGATAGGGAGGGGGAGACAAAAAAACCTAAAAGCCCTAAGATCTAAGTACACTCTCTAACGATCTATAATCAATGATGGTGTGACCCAATTTGGTTCAAATTGTGAATTTGTTGAAGAACTTTGTGCCAGAGACAACACTGAGGACATCCTAACTCTGGCTTGTCATAGCTCGCTTGCATCATTCTATTCATATCCTTTACACCTAGAGGCTATTTGCTGCTCCTTGAATATTGTCCATGTGTCTCTTTCGCTGGTAATAACACATCATCCAGCTATGCCAACTGCTAAGGCTAGTTCTACTAGTGCAGATCCCTAGCAAGTCATAGATATTCTACAACATCTTGTATGAGTACCCACACGTGAAAATAAGATGATCACTAATCTCTTGAGGAAGCTCACAAAGCAAGTATTGGTTAGCTTAGTGAGTTTGTAAGACACCCCTTCAAGGTTATTCATGAAATAAATATGACTTTGGGGGCTAGTCCAAGCTTTCCGATAGAGAGAGTACCATTGAATGAGGTTGTGCACGAACAGATGGCTTCATACACACAACTAAGGGGAGAGGGCTAAGGAAATGATTGAAGAAGGGCTAGATGCATCATAAATAGTTCACAGATATGGATCTATCGATCCCTTAGTATGTGGAGTTGATTTCCTAATTCTTGGATCTTTGGTTGCAGACCAATGCTTCGTATCCTATCTACCATGTTTTGGCACTAGTAGAGGCATCTCTTTAAAAAGCAATTAATTATGTTAGCTCTTATACTAATTAATTAGGAGTTAGGTTAGACAAATCAAAGCTACTAACTCTAGCTAGCTAGTCCATGGGTAATAAATAAAAGAACCACTACAACAGTATGTGTCAACAAGGGCAAGTTTGATAAGATCAACCAAGATAACTAAAAACTTGCCTCTGAAATTAAAGCAAAGGAGGCAAGATCAACAGTTGCCTCTGTTGGTGAGATCTATGGAGGTGACTTAAATGGTGAAAATCCATTGATTAGATCAATAGAGGCGAGTAACTAAGGTCGCCTCTCTTGTACATTAACCCGGATCACCAACAGAGGCAACCTAACCAGGTCGCCTCAGTTGCTATGTTTATATTTGGAGGCACCCTTTTTGTCGCCTCGTTAGATAAATTTACGGAGGCAAGGAGCATCTGTCGCCTCCCTTGTGCATTCTCTAGAATCATAAATAGAGGCAACATACTCAGGTCTCCTCGGTTGTTATGTACATATTTTGAGGTAACCATCAGGTCGCCTCGGTTGATGAATTTACGGAGGCTACGAGTCACCTCCCTTGTGCATTCTCTAGAATCATCAACAGAAGCTCATACTTAGGTCACCTCTGTTGCATGTGTAGTCGCATCGGTTGATCATTTTACAGAGGCAAGCTCCTTAGTCACCTCGGTTGTCCTCTCATGAATTATCTATGGAGGCAAGCTACTCGGTTGCCCTGGTTGTATTATATTTACAATCAAACACAATTTCTCCTGTTTAACTTACGCAATTCTAAAATTTTATCTCTCAAAACACACATCCTTCTCCATCTATCTTGGACCTCCAACTCCATTCATCTAGTACCTCGATTTGTTGCTAACTCTGACCTCCATCTTCATCTCTATCTACTCGTATTAAATTTATGGCAAATACTGAAATTAGGGCTCCACTGTTCATCGCTGGTCCGTGTTCTCTCCCCCTATCTCCTTCCCACAGTCAACAGTACACTACCGCTGCCACTGCCAAAGCGTTTTTTATGTTGAATCTCTAGGGTTGGGATTTTGCTCTCAAGTCTCAACTCTACTTGATGACTAGTTTCACTTTGTTCGGCTTAGCGTGAGGGCATCCATTTTCTTCCAGTCCTTCTCAATCCACTTTTCCTGGTTGACTTGCTCTTTCCATTTTGCGCCTATCCTTTGCTGAGTAAGCGCACAACCATGGGGACAGACATATAGAAAGGTCACAAAAAGTAGCTTTTTCTTCAACAGTTTCTCGTTCATTTTCTTCTCTCTGCTGCATTATGTTGTTTTCGTGGAATTTTTTTTGAAATGATGTGTATATATATATAAATTGCGAAGGTTACCAGAAGTGTCAGATACACAGAAGCCCTATATATATATGATAATGTAAGACCCCTACCGCTAATACCGTTATTACCGTCCAAGCTCCTCATGATTTCATACTCACGCAGCGGGTATATACTTACACAACGGTGGGTGATACAATGCCGTTAGTTACCCACGTGACAAACAAGGCGTACTACTACTACATACAACATCGGTCTGATGGACCAGAATATCCGAGCCTACACAATTACAATACATACTCTAATTACCAATCAAGTACTACAAATTCCCATTCAATACAATGCTCCATAAATACAATACAACATACCGAGTTTGCTAAGATCCAATACAAATACAAATATAATAATACTTCCAAGTTCCTACTTACTCACTAAGAATCTACAACTACCCATTCCTCACAAACTACATACTTCCAATACATGAGGGTGTAACCCCTTGGTACACTTCTACATCAGGCTACGAGCCCAATTCCATTCACTACTACCTACATTTCATTTCTAATGATCTAGGCATATTCACCGGTCTCTTACTGTGACTATGGCTGCTTCAGTACCTGTAAAATAAAAACATCGCCCCTAGGGGCTCAGCTTACGCTGCATATGACTTCCGTATACCCCGCGGTCGAATACATGCAATTCATTTTACAATACATACATACTTACATGCTTCATTCATAATGCTACAATGCTACACAAGGAATACATACATGCACTTCAATACATACAAGGCAAGACAATACAAGTCAACCATTACTTACTTACCTTTATCGAAATACACATGCTCAATACATACTCAATACATCCACAATACTTGTTAGCTTCTTTTGTCCACCCGGGTTAATCGGGTGGAGATTACTCTTTAACTCGGGGTTAATGACTTACACCAGCCAAGACCATTACTCATACAATACTTTACTTACTTACTACTTACTCAAGTTAAGTCGTCGGGACCTCCGGGCAGGGACTACACCGTCCCACCACCGGGCTTTACTTGGCTCACTAATCCAGGATGCTACTGCAGACAGGAAAATGAGAGTGGTTGGAACTGGTGTATATTAAACAATTGAGAAAGAAATTAGTAACTCAAAATATCCGTCAGGCTGCAAACAAATCCCGGTCGCAGTAGTATAGTAAGACAAAAGCGGCCGGGGTCAAACCGTGGGACTTATAGCGAAATAATATAGTACCTAAGCTTTGTCACAATGAAATACCCCAAACCTAAGTATGCTAAGTAAACATCAAATTATGATGTAGTAAGGCTAGAATATGCCTTAGAAAGATTGGTAGTCAATTTAAACCAAGGAAAACACAAGAAAATGCCTTAAGGGCAATTAGGGCAAAAATGCGCTCTAAGCTTGGAGAGACTTGGGTGAGTACCCAAATATCATGATAAGACCTTAGTAATATTCTAATGGTCATATTAAATCAATTAGCAAAGAAAACCAAGCTTGAAAACAAGTTAAAACACAAAATGTGCTTTAAGAAGTCTTAAAGCACATTTTTGAGAATTGAGTTTTGAGTGGCTAAATGTCCATCATTACTCTTTAATCAACATGTGTACTAATTAGTATCACATTAGGAAGTCTAAATCAATGGGAAATAAAAAATTTCAGAAATATGTGCACTGATTAGTGAATAGTGCCAAATAGTGACTAGTTTAAGTTTTAATCAACTTAAGTCAATTAGTTGGTCAAACAAGACCATAAATATCTTGGTTATAATGAGGGGGCCGGTTTTCTAAGGGTGAGTCACCATAGACTTTATCAAATAAGGAAGAAAAGAAGATAAGTAAAATGAGTACTATTTGCTTATTAAAGTAAAATACCTTATATTAACCTACCTCTCTCCTCTCTTCTTCATTTCTCTTCTTCTTCCACGATTTTCTTCCTCTTCTCTCTGTTCTAAACCGTCTCCAAGCAGCACCCATGGCACCACCACCTTGCTTTGTCAAAAATGTAAGAAAAACCATGTTTTCATCATTTCTTCTACATGGCCGAAAATTCCTTCTCATGGGGCTATGTTTTTATGCCTTGTTCTAGCTTGATTTATTCACCAAGGACTAGTGGAGGTCCTATTTCATTCAATGCCAAAGTCTATCTTGAGACTTCAAGGTAATCATCCACTTTATGCCTTAGAACACATTTCTAACCTAGGTTTTATTCCTTGAGGTTAGTGTATTGTTTAGTACTCATATGAGTCATTGAATATTGATTAGAACATTGGCAAGGGGAATTTAAGTGGTGGCCGAGATTCATGCAAGAAGAAGGTCTAAGGAGGAAGTTAAGATAAGCTTGAGAAAACAAGGTAAATTATTTACCTAATGGTGGTTTAAGGTTTAAGGAATGAGTTTTAGATGGGTACCAATGTAGCCTAGGGCTTACATTAGGTAATGGGTTATGTAACCTAAGGAAAAGAACTTAAATAAGCTTGTGAACTTGTGACTAAGGAGCCAATGGGAATGAGTTAGTAATATAAGTTTAAGAAGGATTTTAAGAGCATTATAGCTACTATGAGATTGATGGGTGTATTTGCAGGTTGAAAGCTTTTATATGTGGGAAATTCAGTGTTTAAGTTTAAGTCATTTAAGGGCCTAAGAGCCATGTCATTTAAGAGCCTTAGTGCTATGCAATATAAGATTATTGCAATATATTGAGTTGTTGTGAATGAGTTGGTTTGGGTGATGAGATATGATGAGAAAGAACTTGATGTGTGTGAGATGGTTGAATGAGGAAAAATAATGTGTTTGGGCATGATAAGATACTAGAGGAGCTATGGCGAAATTTGATTAGAAAATAAGTGTTTAGGTGATGGTGGTGAATTAATATGACCTAGGATTTACTAGGAGTCACTACGAGGAATTTGAGTGGAAAGGAGTTAACTAAGGAGTTCTTGAGGTTTAGAATGACCTAGAGATGCCTATGAGGAAATTAGAGTTTAGATGGGTGCATTGAACGCACCAAAGTCATGGTATGAGGAATGGTAAGACTTGTGCATAAGTTTTAAGGAGAAGGTGTATAATGCTTAAGATGATTTAGGTATGAACTTGGGAATATATCAATGAAAGTCTTGGGAAGCTTGCCTAAGTAGTGATGATGTTAGTAGAGGACTAATGAGGTTTAGTTTAGATTGTAATAAGTGGACTTAGGTGATGGAAGAGAAAGGTGAGGGAGAATGTATTCAAACGTCAAAGAAAATGACTAGGAATGTAAGAGAGTGTGTGATCATGAGGAAGGTGAGTAAGTGAATAAAATAATGTATAAGTAAGCTCAAGAGTTTAGGAGTGATGAGTAACAAATGAAAAGAAGAGAATTGTGCATGGACATGCAAGATGACCTTGGAAGGTTTAACTAGCAAGATGGAGTGCAATGAGGTTAAGGAGGAGTTATATGGGTTGAAAAGAAACACTTTGGATAGTTGAAGTTTTAGACATAATGTACATGTTGGAAAGAAAAGGGATTAACTAACAAGTGTTAGGACTTTTTGCAAGAATTGAGTAAAAGTTTGAGAAGATCTTTGGAAGTTGTTTTAATGAGTTTGGTGGAAGTTATAAGGTGGGTTTAAAGTGCCAAGATGGTGTTGGACCTATTAGGACACTTGTGGAAGAATTTGGAATTGAAAGAGGAATTTAAGAGAAAAATCTATAGTGGACCGACCCAGGGTCCGACCCAGTCTTGGGTCGGTCGGGCCATGTTGAGCCAGCCGGAATGTCTCTGGACTGGACCGACCCAGAGGGTTTGGGTCGGTCGGGCAAAAATTTAACGTAGGAAATGGGTTCTGTAATGGACCGACCCAGAGGGTTTGGGTCGGTCGGTCTAGCTCTGGGTCGGACGGATGGGTTTCAAAAGACGGAAAAGTTTCTGTAATGGACCGACCCAGGGGTTGGGTCGGTCAACCCTTAAGACTAAAAAAAAAAGGAACCCTAAGAGAGTTTAGTGGTATTAATGGTACCCCATTAAGGGGGCAATGATGATTAGTGGTATAAAGACCTAAGGGATTAAGTTAAAAATAAACTTAAAAGCTTAAGATTAAGTTCGTAAGATTAAGTTGTAAGACTTAAGAGGTGTTAGGATGGGATCATTAAGGGTTAAGTAAGTTAAGTAAGATAAGTAAGTTGAATTGAGTTAAGTGATTAATAACCTAAAACTGAATGAATGTTTTAGGACTTGGAAATTGGACTCCGGAAGAGATTAAGCAACTGAACGGCTAACGGTGAACGGTACAGTTCTCTTGTGACCTGCTTGCTAACGAGGTGTCCCTCGGCTTGTGTGCTCTTTGTTTTGTGTGCTCACTAAACAAGATAAAGCATGCAACCGGAATATATTATATTTATTGTATTGTTGTGTGATGTTTGAAAACTAACACAACATACCATGAGAACTTACTAACCAATGTTTAGTAAGGAATTGAGTGAGACTAAGGAACGCCCCTAATAAGGGACGATATGAACCGAAAGAGGTTAACCAACAAACAGGGTCTTGAGATTACTACTAACTGGAACTTGAGTGAGGAAACCCGGGACCGATCTCCGGTCATGCATGCTAAGGAAAGGGGGTCGTTATCTATAGCAGATTCGACCTCCGATTAAGGACTTGTCTTCGGACTTGTAGCCTAGGGCCGGTTGCCGGCTCAGCTGCGCTGGACTCCCCCAGAGTAGGTGGCAATAAGTTGGTGCGGTGGGATCACCTAAATCCCAGGTTCGAATTAAGCTACAACCATTCCCTTCCAGGAACGGTTTGTATATTGAGATTAAGTTAAGATTAAGGCTAAGGTAAGGTTAAGATAAGTTGCAACCATTCCTTATTAAAGGATGGTTTGTATTGTTAAGTTTAAGATTAAGGTAAGGTTAAGATGAATTGCAACCATTCCTCTTTAAAGGATGGTTTGTATAATTAAGATTAAGATAAGCGACATCCACTCCTCATTAAAGGATGGTTGTTTTTCAGATTAAATAAGACTAAGATGAGGTGAGATAAGGATGGACTAAGATTAAGAGGGAACATTACTTAAGGAGTTAAATAACTAACTCTCTAATTAAGGGAACGCATTTAAGTCGTTCATTGTGTGAACTTTGATTGTTCATATATGGATTGTTGTTTACAGCATTTACTATTATGTTGTGCATTTAATCAACCTCCATGCTATCGACAATTAGTCGTCGTAGCCACGTTAGCTTGGGGGCCATGAGGGGATCATACCAGCAATCGTGCTGACCCCCTTTGGGGGCTGTTTTTACTACACAGGTACATCAGGAAGCGGCTGTCGCGAGAGTAAGAAGGGGTACAAGTGTTACGGGTTAAGTGTGGCCTACGAGTTGTGCATGTACACTCGTATGGCAATTTGAGTTAGTAAGATGTATAGGATGTGAGGGGGTTATAAGAAGGATATGTAAATGGTTAAGATTGTAGTACTAATGTTCGGTATATTCTGTAGTCAGACTGTGGCAAGGTCCTGGATTGTAAAGAATTCCACTGTGACATGTTTATATATATACTGTTAAGTTGCGAGACCACATCTGGATTGAGTTTGGGTGTTACAGAAAGTGGTATCAGAGCGTAGTTACGCTCTGAAGACAAGAAATACCGAACTTAGGAGAATGAGGAGGTTGAGATTGAGTTATGGGTTAAGGGTTGAGAGATAGAGTGAGAGGTGCGTTAGTCAGGACTTCCCGGTGTTTACCGGACATCCATAGTACCTAGGCCTGCCCTCCACATCCCTAACCCTAAATATGTGGAACAAACGCCAGAGAGAAGAAAGCCTTCTCTTACTCGGGGAAACCCGATCTGGAAGTTAGCTAACAGTGAGCAATACGAGAAACATCTTGTTGCACAACAGTTATGGAGAACTTGGAGGTTTTAATGGAGCGTAGCTGAGAAACAGGCGCTACCTATGGAATACTATCAGTAAGGGAACGGAAATTACCGGCAACATGGGTCAACATGCTACGCAGTCGAAATAACCCACAATACCAATGGCAAGGAAAGCACTACGCGTGCAATGGATAAGGAAATGATAAGAGACATGAGTACCGGACAGCGGTCCGAGTGAGCATAACAGTGGGATAATACAAAGCATGAGGATTGAGATTACTGGAAAGTCCAGTTAGAAACGGGAACTCCAAACCCCATACAATGAGGAAGGTTATAAAACCTGGCCAACATAGTGCGGACGACGATAGGAACTCATATAAATTGTATACCAAAATAGGGCTACGAAGTAGTGCCTAAAGGAGAATCATTACTGAGTAACCACAACAAAATGTGTGGAGACAGGAGTGAGGATTAAGACATAAGAGAATATTAAGGGGTTCCCTCAGAAAGAGGAACGCCCTGATAAACGACAGTACTGTCAAACAACAAGGAAACTGCCGGATGGTTAGTTACCCAAAATAAGAGATTATCGAAGGAGTCCCGAGGACTACTAATTCCATGGAAATTAGAAGGAAGTATCACTTCCAATGTACCTTACACCAATAGCCCATCCTGCATGGCGCACTTGCCATAGCAAGTGCTACCACGGTTAAGCTACACGGAAAGCCATCATGGCAAGATAGGAGAACGCTACAGTTGAAACGCATATTAATACCGGATTGTAAATCCACGAGAACAGAAAAATAAGACCTTGGAAAGGCCCGACGGCCTGACCATGATGAGATAAGGTAACACACCAGTTTGCTGGGAGCAGAACTTGGACAAAGTATTAAACCGTATAAATATTAGTAACGGTATAACCCACTACAACAACAACTGACAGTACGGTAAGAACACCAATCTCAAACTCCACAAGGAAAACCTAAGAGATCGCTCGGTGACCCGAGCAAAACACTATATAAGCAATGATATACAAGGGATGTATTATAAGATACTATTGAGACTGTTGAAGCATCGACTTACAACGAAAATGGGATAAGACTCCCAGAGTGACCATTAAGGATACCAATAACAACATTCTTCAATGCAGATGTTGGAAAACCCAGAAAATAAGGGTAAAAGAAATGAACATAAGCTATAACCTACTAAGGACTAAAGATGTACCACCCTGAAAAAGGAAAGCTCAGAGGACTACCCCCATAGAGCGGGTATAGTCGAGCCGAACAACTGATGAATGACAGTTAACACTGTTTGTTTAACTCATTAACACCCAAGTATGATTGATCATCAACGGGTGGCATAGTCAACGGAAGTTGAACGAAGCGTTGAGATGGAAGTATAAGACGACAGGATGATATCCAACTTGGACACCTTAAGGCAAACGCCTAATACGAACCTAACCTTGACTATTAAAATACATAAGTCTAGTAAAATGACAGCGTTGTCAAAGACATTAAGTAACCTCAGATCACCTGAACAACTTCCCTAGCAGGAAGCAGGATGCAGCAACTTATCATGAAACCCGATGCTACATTTAGTATGTAACCTAACGGTGGATAGTGCTCAAAGAACCAGAATCTCATAGGGATTACCTGCAGATGAGTAAGAGTACAAATAATGAACTGAGACATTAAGCATTAAGAGCATACGAGCCAAGGATGTTAACCACATCAGAGCCTAAGGCGCGGTAAGTTATAAGAGAGCTTGTTTAAGCCACGAAGGGACTACAATTTGTATATATGAACGGTTACCAAACCTATAACTTAGAATGGGAAGAACATTACCAAGAAAGGGTACCAATGAGAATATTGGGATAATGCTAAGGACAGGAGCGGAGAACGAACCATGCCTTTTAGGGTGGGGATACCACTCCTTGTTGTGAGGCCATGAGTGGGAATGAACCCCTCAAAAGGGCTTTCACTTATTAGAGATGCAATACGCATTTGTTAGAGAATGGAAACTGTAAAATTGAGATTACTTTAGAACAGGTCAGATACACATGAGTAATAAGGAAGGTTGCAGAGATAGACCCCATATCCAACACCCAGGATGTAAGAATTAGTAATTTTCAGAGATAGACATTGTGAGTGCACCTTACGGCACGTCAAATGACCAATGCTCCGAAGAGCTTGTGATTCAGTGGATGACTTCTTCAGTAACCAGTTAAATTACATAGTAGATAACATCACTAAGGATGAAAGAAAGCGAGAGAAATTAGCCTACTTACAATCTGAGATTGGAGCAGAACATCTTCATATCAAGAGTCAACTATTTTACAACACGGTACGACAACCGCCAATACCGGAATGAGAGAACTCCCAGTGTGTTTACACCAAGAAGGGATTGATTATAAGGTAAGACATTAGAATAAATGAGTAAGAGGTTGCACCATCAATGGGCAACATGGTAAGAGCCAACTACCACGGTAGTAGTGGTCGTGAGTACAATAGTTAGGTAAGTGGATTAAGTCATGGTACGCGGTAAGGCGACCATTATGTATGAGCCGTCAAATATTGACACTGAGGCAATTAGATTTATGAGTTAAGACCAGCATAAGTAAGAAAATAAGATGGTAGACGAACTGAGCATTGAGGCCAGTAGTCTGGACCTGGTTTGGTAAGATTACACAGGAAGCACACAACCCATTCCTTAAGGAACTAGAAGTGCATTCCTAGTAGCATAAATATGAGGAACAAGATAAGAGGCTCTACGGAAGAGACCTCAATTATTAAGAGACCGAATCAGTACGGAATACAGAAAGGAGCTGGAGCATACCATAACCAAGAACACAGTAACTGGATTTCCCTTGATTGACTTCAAGAAGAACAATAAATGTTATTATGGAACGATGAAAGAGGAGATCGACAACAGAATACTTCATAATTAGCAATAGCTAAACGTATGACAGACACTATGAGTTTACTAAAACGAGACGTGGGACGACTGCACCCCACATGGGCTTGCAGGCCTGACACGCTCATTTATGAGTTAGTTGAGTACGTAGTAGTGTACCAGTAAGGTACCCCATGCATGTGAACGAGTGGTGTAAGGAACACGGGAGGTAGTCGACTCCGTACCACGGACAACGACGCAAGATCAGACAAGAACAGCTACTACCACAAACAGTCGAGGAGAAGAATTCAGTTGAACCAGCAACACAGAGGAACCAGAGAACAGATAATTAAGGACTATGAAGTCGAGAGCACGGATTGTTAAGTACAGACATTGGACATGTCTTAAGATGTAAGGGATGAAGACTGTAAAGCGCATGCGCACATAAACAGTAAGTTTCAAATTAAGGATCATCCCAGACCAAGGTCAGTTGGAGAGAACAACTTAAACATTCGAGAAAACACTAAGAGTATGAACATAAGATCTTCAGAGAATGGATAGACGAGTTACAACTCATTAAGGCCGTGTATATATAAAGATACACGTGTCCATTGAGAGACCAATATACCTAAACTGTAAGGAGGCAGGAGGATATACAATGCCATAAAAATATAAGTGAAGCAGTTAAGCCTAAGAACATCAGAGTGGTGCAGCGGAAGCTAGCAGAACACTACCTTTGAGATTAGACCAACTAAGTTAAGAATATGGTATAAGTACCGTTAAGAATCCTCGATACATAGACTAAGTCATTTCTGATTCGAATTATAAGCAAAATAGATGACATGGAAGCTAGAATTCTTGGTAAGAATTAGACATCTTGAACTTATGTTCAAGGATGATATAATGTTGATTACGTGTGGCGTAATCCATTTTAAGGGGGTAGAGCGAAAACCGCTAGCTATGTATTTGTGTACTGAGTACATAAACTACGGTGTGCATAGCACAACAAAATATTTGAGAATATGTTTTACATAAACATTTTGAGATAAATCATGGTTATTTGCACACAGAAGATGTGAATACCATATATTTAAGTACCTATCTTGTTAACTCTGGTGTGAGTACAAGTTAAGAGATTAAGGAGGAGGTTTAAGGAGACTTAGAATAAGAATATATGAGGTATGAAGTCGATATGAGACTAGGTGTGAGATAAGAATAAGATACACTATGATATATCATTTGATATGAGTATGAGGAAGGAAATTGTAATTCTATGAGATATAAAGATGGGAGAATTGGTATGGGACAGTTATAGAACTTAGTAGGAATTTAAGTCTTGGGGTAATTACTAAGAGACAATTGGATATGTCGAAGGACTGAGTCCACACTTTGGAGATGTATTGATTATGATTAGAAGCTAAAAAGATAGAAAATTGGACATGAGTGAATTAATCTGATGTTTGTGAAAATGACATGGGAGGTGGAACTTGATTTCTAGGGATCAAGGGAAACCGAACACAAATTGGAGTGGAAGGATAGTTTCGACACTGATGCTGATCACATCAGGGTTGGATGATTCCTGAAACTCCTACCAGTGTCACAATTAATCACACTATGGATAGGCCTTAGGATAAAATGGAATTGAGTTGGTTGTATTTTTAATTAGAGGAATTATTCCTCACATGACCTCGTAAAAGGATTACCTTTTCTGAGTCTCGCCCCATGAAGTCGAGGACGCCACTATACCTTGTGTCTTCGTACCGGTGGAATGGGGGGAAGCATCTTGTTTTGGTATTCTGGGCCCATGGTGACGAGGACGAATGAACCATTGTCTACGGACCGGTGACATGGGTAGAATACTGTGGAAGTTATGTGAATGCTTTAATCATCAAAAGAAACAAGGAGAATTTTGAGTGCTATACATGCTTAAGCATGTTGTGTGATATTTAAGTATAAGAATATGGCGGATCTAATGATCCAATGAGATTAAGTATACATAAGTATGATCTATATGATCTAAGGAATGAGGTAAGACATGTATTCTAATAAGATAAGATGCATGGGAACTTTGGGGACAAAGTTCTTTTAAGGGGGGTAGATTGAAATACCCCAACCTAAGTATGCTAAGTAACACATCAAATTATGATGTAGTAAGGCTAGAATATGCCTTAGAAAGATTGGTAGACAATTTAAACCAAGGAAAACACAAGAAAATGCCTTAAGGGCAATTAGGGCAAAAATGCGCTCTAAGCTTGGAGAGACTTGGGTGAGTACCCAAATATCATGATAAGACCTTAGTAATATTCTAATGGTCATTTTAAAATCAATTAGCAAAGAAAAACCAAGCTTGAAAACAAGTTTAAAACACAAAATGTGCTTTAAGAAGTCTTAAAGCACATTTTGAGAAATTGTCTTAGAATTGAGTTTTGAGTGGCTAAATGTCCATCATTACTCTTTAATCAACATGTGTACTAATTAGTTCACATTAGGAAGTCTAAATCAATGGGAAATCAAAAATTTCAGAAATATGTGCACTGATTAGGAATAGTGCCAAATAGTGACTAGTTTAGTTTTAATCAACTTAAGTCAATTAGTTGGTCAAACAAGACCATAAATATCTGGTTATAATGAGGGGGCCGGTTTTCTAAGGGTGAGTCTCCATAGACTTATCAAATAAGGAAGAAAAGAAGAGATAAGTAAAAGGAGTACTATTTGCTTTATTAAAGTAAAATACCTTATATTAACCTACCTCTCTCCTCTCTTCTTCATTTCTCTTCTTCTTCCACGATTTTCTTCCTCTTCTCTCTGTTCTAAACCGTCTCCAAGCAGCACCCATGGCCCACCACCTTGCTTTGTCAACAACTTACTCATTTTAGCTCCAAATCAAAAACTAAACACATATTTCTCTTAGTTAGGCCAAGACCTATCTTTCTATCTTTTCAAATACTTCAAAGCTCCATTTTGATGCCAAGAGGAAACTCCATTGATGGAGGAAAATCAAGTTTTAAGAGCTCACTAGCTTCTCCATTCTCTTAAGGTAAAGAAAATGTAAGAAAAACCATGTTTCCATCATTTCTTCTACATGGCCGAAAATTCCTTCTCATGGGGCCATGTTTTTATGCCTTGTTCTAGCTTGATTTATTCACCAAGGACTAGTGGAGGTCCTATTTCATTCAATGCCAAAGTCTATCTTGAGACTTCAAGGTAATCATCCACTTTTATGCCTTAGAACACATTTCTAACCTAGGTTTATATTCCTTGAGGTTAGTGTATTGTTTAGTACTCATATGAGTCATTGAATATTGATTAGAACATTGGCAAGGGGAATTTAAGTGGTGGCCGAGATTCATGCAAGAAGAAGGTCTAAGGAGGAAGTTAAGATAAGCTTGAGAAAACAAGGTAAATTATTTACCTAATGGTGGTTTAAGGTTTAAGGAATGAGTTTTAGATGGGTACCAATGTAGCCTAGGGCTTACATTAGGTAATGGGTTATGTAACCTAAGGAAAAGAACTTAAATAAGCTTGTAAACTTGTGACTAAGGAGCCAATGGGAATGAGTTAGTAATATAAGTTTAAGAAGGATTTTAAGAGCATTATAACTACTATGAGATTGATGGGTGTATTTGCAGGTTGAAAGCTTTTATATGTGGGAAATTCAGTGTTTAAGTTTAAGTCATTTAAGGGCCTAAGAGCCATGTCATTTAAGAGCCTTAGTGCTATGCAATATAAGATTATTGCAATATATTGAGTTGTAGTGAATGAGTTGGTTTGGGTGATGAGATATGATGAGAAAGAACTTGATGTGTGTGAGATGGTTGAATGAGGAAAAATAATGTGTTTGGGCATGATAAGATACTAGAGGAGCTATGGCGAAATTTGATTAGAAAATAAGTGTTTAGGTGATGGTGGTGAATTAATATGACCTAGGATTTACTAGGAGTCACTACGAGGAATTTGAGTGGAAAAGAGTTAACTAAGGAGTTCTTGAGGTTTAGAATGACCTAGAGATGCCTATGAGGAAATTAGAGTTTAGATGGGTGCATTGAACGCACCAAAGTCATGGTATGAGGAATAGTAAGACTTGTGCATAAGTTTTAAGGAGAAGGTGTATAATGCTTAAGATGATTTAGGTATGAACTTGGGAATATATCAATGAAAGTCTTGGGAAGCTTGCCTAAGTAGTGATGATGTTAGTAGAGGACTAATGAGGTTTGTTTAGATTGTAATAAGTGGACTTAGGTGATAGAAGAGAAAGGTGAGGGAGAATGTATTCAAACGTCAAGGAAAATGACTAGGAATGTAAGAGAGCGTGTGATCATGAGGAAGGTGAGTAAGTGAATAAAAGAATGTATAAGTAAGCTCAAGAGTTTAGGAGTGATGGGTAACAAATGAAAAGAAGAGAATTGTGCATGGACATGCAATGACCTTGGAAGGTTTAACTAGCAAGATGGAGTGCAATGAGGTTAAGGAGGAGTTATATGGGTTGAAAAGAAACACTTTGGATAGTTGAAGTTTTAGACATAATGTACATGTTGGAAAGAAAAGGGATTAACTTACAAGTGTGAGGAGTTTTTGCAAGAATTGAGTAAAAGTTTGAGAAGATCTTTGGAAGTTGTTTTAATGAGTTTGGTGGAAGTTATAAGGTAGGTTTAAAGTGCCAAGATGGTGTTGGACCTATTAGGACACTTGTGGAAGAATTTGGAATTGAAAGAGGAATTTAAGAGAAAAATCTGTAGTGGACCGACCCAGGGTCCGACCCAATCTTGGGTCCGTCGGGCCATGTTGAGCCAGCCGGAATGTCTCTGGACTGGACCGACCCAGAGGGTTTGGGTCGGTCGGCTTGGCTTTGGGTCGGTCGGGCAAAAATTTAACGTAGGAAATGGGTTCTATAATGGACCGACCCAGAGGGTTTGGGTCGGTCGGTCTAGCTCTGGGTCGGACGGATGGGTTTCAAAAGACGGAAAAGTTTTTGTAATGGACCGACCCAGGGGTTGGGTCGGTCGGTGGGTCGGTCGACCCTTAAGACTAAAAAAAAAAAGGAACCCTAAGAGAGTTTAGTGGTATTAATGGTACCCCATTAAGGGGCAATGATGATTAGTGGTATAAAGACCTAAGGGATTAAGTTAAAAATAAACTTAAAAGCTTAAGATTAAGTTCGTAAGATTAAGTTGTAAGACTTAAGAGGTGTTAGGATGGGATCATTAAGGGTTAAGTAAGTTAAGTAAGATAAGTAAGTTGAATTGAGTTAAGTGATTAATAACCTAAACTGAATGAATGTTTTAGGACTTGGAAATTGGACTCCGGAAGAGATTAAGCAACTGAACGGCTAACGGTGAACGGTACAGTTCTCTTGTGACCTGCTTGCTAACGAGGTGTCCCTCGGCTTGTGTGCTCTTGTGTTTTGTGCTCACTAAACAAGATAAAGCATGCAACCGGAATATATTATATTATTGTATTGTTGTGTGATGTTTGAAAACTAACACAACATACCATGAGAACTTACTAACCAATGTTTAGTAAGGAATTGAGTGAGACTAAGGAACGCCCCTAATAAGGGACGATATGAACCGAAAGAGGTTAACCAACAAACAGGGTCTTGAGATTACTACTAACTGGAACTTGAGTGAGGAAACCCGGGACCGATCTCCGGTCATGCATGCTAAGGAAAGGGGGTCGTTATCTATAGCAGATTCGACCTCCGATTAAGGACTTGTCTTCGGACTTGTAGCCTAGGCCGGTTGCCGGCTCAGCTGCGCTGGACTCCCGTCCAGAGTAGGTGGCATTAAGATGGTGCGGTGGGATCACCTAAATCCCAGGTTCGAATTAAGCTACAACCATTCCCTTCCAGGAACGGTTTGTGTATTGAGATTAAGTTAAGATTAAGGCTAAGGTAAGGTTAAGATAAGTTGCAACCATTCCTTATTAAAGGATGGTTTGTATTGTTAAGTTTAAGATTAAGGTAAGGTTAAGATGAATTGCAACCATTCCTCTTTAAAGGATGGTTTGTATAATTAAGATTAAGATAAGCGACATCCACTCCTCATTAAAGGATGGTTGTTTTTCAGATTAAGATAAGACTAAGATGAGGTGAGATAAGGATGGACTAAGATTAAGAGGGAACATTACTTAAGGAGTTAAATAACTAACTCTCTAATTAAGGGAACGCATTTAAGTCGTTCATTGTGTGTGAACTTTGATTGTTCATATATGGAATGTTGTTTACAGCATTTACTATTATGTTGTGCATTTAATCAACTCCATGCATCGACAATTAGTCGTCGTAGCCACGTTAGCTTGGGGGCCATGAGGGGATCGTACCAGCAATCGTGCTGACCCCCTTTGGGGGCTGTTTTTACTACACAGGTACATCAGGAAGCGGCTGTCGCGAGAGTAAGAAGGGGTACAAGTGTTACGGGTTAAGTGTGGCCTACGAGTTGTGCATGTACACTCGTATGGCAATTTGAGTTAGTAAGATGTATAGGATGTGAGGGGGTTGTAAGAAGGATATGTAAATGGTTAAGATTGTAGTACTAATGTTCGGTATATTCTGTAGTCAGACCGTGGCAAGGTCCTGGATTGTAAAGAATTCCGCTGTGACATGTTTATATATATACTGTTAAGTTGCGAGACCACATCTGGATTGAGTTGGGGTGTTACACACAAAAAGGGGGGAATTAATTGACTTGTTTTTGTAAAGTAAAATAGTAGATAAAATTAATTGAGTGGAAGATAAATTAAACGGGACTCCGGGTTCAGGTTTATATAATCCGATTAATTATGCTATCTCATCCGGTTTATTATAATAGTTTGGAAAAATTCCTGTTATTATTTTAAGAACTAAATTATAGACTCAAAGGACTCGTTTACCCGAACATGCTCGGTCTAATCTAGATTCGAGCAAAACACATGTAAACGGATTAAGTGCGAGGAATTATATTTTGCATCTGAAAATACTAACTTATTTAATCAAAATAAGTTTTCCACAGATTTATCGATTAATTAACCTGTCTATTTCTCACTGATCTGATCAAAATTGACTTTGTAAAGCATTTTAATAAATTAATGAAATTTATTAAAAAGGCGAGAGATAAGCTTTAATCGTAACAAACTGTATTTAATCAAACCGGTAAAAATATAGATTACATAATTAAACAAACTATAATTTAACCTTCACCCGGAGTAAATCCTCTTAGCCCAACATAATTAAAAAGACAGAATAAGAAGTAAAAGAAATCATCTGGAAAAGATAATTAATTCAGCTCCACTATTTTGACTGCTAATATTTGGACAGAGGTTGGACAGAATAACGGTATGGAAATGAAATATTTTATGGGATGAGGTGATGTGTGGATTTTATGTGGACATTATGTAGGTGAGATGTATGATTTTTTTAGAGGTAATGGTAATTTTGTGGAGGAAAAATGACATTAGTTTGGGGGTGGAATGAGATATGTATTAATGGAGGGTTATAGGTATATTTATAGTGCAAATGGGGTAAAAAGAAGGGGTATGTCGGTGTGTGAAAAGATAAAATATAATTATCTTTTCACACCACGTCGATGCAGCCCTGATTGCTGTAAAAAATGTTGTGTCCGAACCAGCGTCCGGACCAGGCTGGTTCGGACATGTCGACGCTGTGCGGAGCTTGCTCCACGTGTGTGCGTCCGAACCTGCTTGTCTGGACGGTGGTCCGGACGAGAATTATCTGCCTCTAAAATATTCGTTTCAGCTCCGATTTAATCCCCGTTTATTGCGTTGGAATCCTCATGAGTAAATCTACTTAATTACATGGATTTTCCTACATTGAACATATAAAATGCATTAGTTCATATCAAAACATAAGTCTTAGGAAAAAACGCATAATAAGTGGGAAACATGTGCTTCAGATATTGCAATTCATAAGGTATTTAAACCCTAAAAGTCTTTATGTTTTGCACTTATCTGCTACCCATTTAAGGGGTTTGGGCCGTGGAAAAGTTTAAGAGACAGGAATCGGATCCAACCTATTGTGTCTTCTCATCCTCACGCGTGGCCGAAACTATATCGGACTTTTACTCATTCCAATTTACTCAATACTTAGGTTAGGAGTTAGGTAGTTAGGAATTAGTAGAAGTCACACATCCAAGCCACACAATAATACATTGCTCCCATACACATCCATTCAAAGTACAATACATTACACAAGCACACTACAAAGTACATACACACTTATCTTCATCCATTCATTTCATGAATTATACAAACTAATTGTTCAAGACAAATATATCAAGAACAATATAAAACAAGCACAAGTAAGTGCAATAAAGTCCGTTTCATGAATTTATCTTATTTAGGTGGTCAAATAAGCACACAAATTGGGGTAACCAGGTTAGGATACAGAGCATGAAGAAATCATACCTTTCACCGTTGATTTACTCTACCGGGTGCTCCCTTGTTCCTTAGTTCACACTTGTTCTTCGAATCTTATTCTCGAACCAATGACTACATGCCAAATGGTTCTATTAATACTAAGCATTACTGTACATACATAACTACTACTCCCGTACTTACCCTGTTATCCCGTTATTTCGGTTTAACTTAATGTTCTTCATTATTCAAATGCATTTACTTATGTCACTTACTTAAGATTACTTCATAGGCTTGTTCATGGCCTTAATGACCTTTAAACATCATTAGTTATGTCTTAATTACCTTATAATATCATTACCCTTCATTACCCTATCTTAGATTAGCTTTAAAACACTTTCTGTGCAAAATTTGGTGTGGTCCAGGTTACTGTCCGGGTTTACAAACCCGGACCACATGGTCTGTGCACTCTCGGGTATGATTTTCAACTGGTCCGCGTTTGTGTATTCCTTTGTAAACCCGAACCATATGTTTGGAGAAGCTACGGGTGTGAAAATGGGGTGGCCCGGGTTTAGGTCCTGGTTTGCAAACCTGGACCACTCCTTCTAAAATGCAATCTGCCGAGTTTTTTGACTGGTCCGGGTTTCTGTACTTGTTTACAGACCCGGACCACTTGCAGGAATGAAAAATAAGTATGTTTTTGATTATGTTTCAACTCCAAATTTCTACCAATCTCTTCCCCAACATTCCTACATATAATCTAGCATAATTTAGCATTGATTAAGCACTTTAAACTAGCCTAATCCACTCTCTATATCCCTCTGTCAATATCTGTTCACTTACAGATTTTTCAACTGCAGTTTCCTCCTGTTACAGTTTTTGTTCTTCTACAAATGCTACAGATTTTCCTTTTCTTCTTCCCACTAATCCTATGGCTCTTTCATTGTCTCATTTGCATTATACTCAACCCAAGTCTTACTCAGTACAATGCTCATTTTACCAAGTCCTACATACTAATTCTTCCTAGTTTCTCCAACACATTTCAACACCTCTTGCTACAGATTTTACTCCTTTTTGTATTCTCACACTACAACTACTACTCAATGATTACTAAACATCCTTACTCAATCCAATACATACCTTGGTTTTCCCATTCACCAAGTCATCCAATAATGCACAATTCCTACTAAAATTTTGCCATAGTTTACCTACAATTCTAACTTTTCCACATACATACTTTTCCACCAAATTCATTCCTAATCTAGCCACACCCTTACAAGGGTCCTACCAGCAATCAAAACACTCTCAATACACCAATACTCCATCAAACAACAATCCCAATACACATACACATTATATTAGGCTCCAAGGCCTACAATTCCAATACTTGCTCATAAATACTCGAACTTCCATAACTACAATACTAGTACAATATTTTGGGTTCTTTAATTAGTTTACCCATTCCCATTACTCTAATGCATAAAAATTTAGCATTAAGAAAGAGCTCTTACCTTAAGCTCTTAATTTCCTCCTTTCTTTTCAAAGTCTCCTCCTTCTCTCTTTCTTGCACAATTCGGTCACATGGGGAATGGAGTTGCCAAACTCCATTCCCATCCCCCAATGAACATAAAAACAAGTTTAATTAAAATACTAACCCTTAGATTTATGTTAATTCATTGAAGTGCTTAAAACACAATTTCTAGGGTTTACCTTTGGAGTGTTTTAGGAGGGGTTTTAGCCCTTGGTTCAAGAAGGTGATTCCGCCACCATTGCAAGGTTGGAATTATGCTCAAAAGAAAGAGAAAAATAGAGCATTACAAAAAGGGGGTAAAAATCGGTTACAAAGGAGGATGAAGGAAACTTGAGTTTTTCATGAAGATTTTTACCTTAATGGAGAGAGGAGACTCCAAGCTACAAGGTGGCGCCATTTTCTCCTCAAATGGGCAAAACCCATGGAGATGAACTTTCACCAATGGAGATTTTGAAAAGATAGAAATGAAGCTCTTGAGGAAAGGAGCAAGAATATGCAATTTGTTTTTGATTTGGAGCTTTGGTGTGGCTTAGGCAAGCTTGGGAAGATGGGCTGCCATGGAGGAACTCAAAAATCGCTTCAGCAGAGGGAGGAAGAAGAAATCGGCAGAGGGGAAGAAGAAGGCACGGCTGAGAGGGGAGAAATGTGAGAGTGAGAGGAGAGAGGGAGCAAAAGTGCTTTATGCACTTTTTGCTTTTTTCTTTCTTCTTTTATTTTCTAGGTAGGTGTGTGTGAGTGTGTGAGGGCTGATTTACACTTTAAAACCGGCCCCACATGTTTATATAAGCTGGAACGTTTTTCGTCTTTTACAGTAAACGCTCGTTAATTTACCCGGTTTAGGTACTATTCACTAACAGGGCCCGTTTTCCGGAATTTTCTCGTTGCTGTAATTTTATTAGTTATTAAGCTTCCACTAATGCTTAATTACAGTTATTTAATGAACTATAATTTTTACGGATTCGTTTGACCACTTAAAGTCACGTTTTCGGGTTTTCTCGAAAAATGTGCGCTAAAGCTCTATTAGCGTTTTAATACATTATTCGGATCCGTTTTCTTCAGGAGTTGTTCCAATATATTATTTAGTCCTTATTAAGCCTTAGGAATCTACTTAATACTCTAACCGAGGTGCCGTATGTAACACCCCTACTAATCCGGCTCCTAATCATAGTATAAACGTCATACTTAGTAATTAAATCGCAGCGGTAAATAACAGACTGTCGCTCTAACGGTGTCACTGTTATCACTCGCCCATACGGGTGATAACGAGTTACATGATAATCAACATACGAAACGTATTCCCGCAGTGACGACAAGAGATAGATAGTAATGCTTAAATAAAACTAAAATATATACAACAACAACAACAACAGTCTTATACAAAACCGTACATGTGAGCGTCTAACCAAATATACACCTCGGTTTACAAAACCCGAGTCCCAAAATAACTGCAGTCTCAATCCGTACGAAGTCTAACCAAAAGTAAATACAACTGTCGCGCCCCGCGTCGACCCTCCAGCTAGTCTCCTGAAATAAAAATGGTATGTGGTATGGAATCAGCCCCTGCTGAGTATGTTATCACATGCCCCGTCATGCCTCCTCAAACCCCTCAGTTAATTGGTCGAGAGCATGAGATTCGTTACATGCGATACCGTTTTAATATTTAAACTGTAAAACATTTAACAGTAATAACCATACAATAAACACAACCATCAATACACATAATATAATCCACACAGTATAACCAATGAACAACAAGGCGAAACAACGAGAATAATAAACAAGTATTAACTCCCGTCCTTGGTATAAAAACCAATATTGTTCGCCACTGTACAAGTCTCAAACGTAATAATTGTTCAGTTATACCTAGTGACAACGTCTCACTTAAAAAAAAACGACGTGTCTCTAATTTACCCATATACTATGGCGGGTCACCCACGGTAGTAGCCACTCCAGCGGTAGAGTCTTCGACCAACGAACCATCCTAGCTCGCGGGAAATTTTCTTGATACTTGCGGACCCGTACGCGGACATCCTAGTATCGTTTTTGTGATCACAACACGCACCAAGAGCCACATCCTCTTGGCTTTGTTAAGTTAATTAATTATACCATCGCATCGCATTACCAGTTTTTCTAACACAGCAGACTAAGGTCGTTAGTCCAATCCAGAGTCTGTAAACTCGGGATCCAGTGTTAGATACGAGAGCAGCGTTTAGAAAGGCCAATGCTCCGTATTAAAGTCTCGGATAATATGTATATCTTATTATCCTAGTGCTACAACGTTTTTCTGACGATCCTTATATTACATATAAGATAGCATCATAGCCGCTAGTTCGTTTTATATATATAGGTTCATATATACGAACCAATACTGTTAACGCAGCACCAGTAAATAATAAGCAGCTAAAAATATACAATTCATGCATATTTATTCACACAATCAGACAAACAATCTTATCACAGATTACACAGAAGTCTGAACTGAGGAAGCCCTCAGAGACAATCAGAGACACATAACAACATACCGTTCACCCTGGATGTATAACCGTGGAGTATGAATCAGCTAGATCCGATGCTCCCCGTGTCGTCTCTAACAGTCTAATAATACATAACACTACTGATTAGAATCCCGTATAACGACATAACTCTACGGTACCCCGTACCGTCACTAGTACCTCCCGGTTAATCCCCCGTTATTAACTGTCAACGTTTGTTGGGTTTTCGGTTTAACTCGGGATTGGAAAAACGTTATATTACATGCGTAGTCTTGTCTCGTATATTAATATACTTAATGTTGAACTTTGTTATCGCATGTAATTTAATATACCCTTGTATATTATATAGTTTGTTTATATATTGCATGTATAATTCTTAATCATATATTATACATTTCACCTTAGTATTTATTTTCCTAAGGTTTGTTTTCCCCAGTTTAATGTAGTATAATTCATATGTAAAAATACTTTGAATTATATAAATCCTTATTACTCCATGTATAATCCTAACATTAGAATTTCCATATCTAATGTTTGTAATTCTTTTCTGCTTATCTTATATCATTTTAATTATGATAATATATGGTTTTTGAACCATATTATATTTTTCCACTCCATAACATATATTTATTTATATTACATGTATTATGGGACTATTTATTATATGGTAAGGCTTTATAATATACTCATTCTCTTTGAATGAATATTTCTTATATTATAAATGTTACAACCCTTATAACATTAAAAACCATATTATAAATTTTTATTCAAAAATGCCCATATTTCCGAACAGCACCTATTTTCTTAAATATTTACAAAATCCACCACATAATTTATATAATGTTATATTATAGTTATATAACATATATTATGACATTTATGTCATTAAAACAATTATAACCTATAGTTATGAATTGTTATAAATTACCAAACAACCCTTTAAACTCTCGGTTTTTATTATCCCCCACTATACTTCCATAAATTACAAATCAACCCCAAATTATATTTCATTGTTACACTTATAATATATACCTTATATTATAATCCTTAAACCTTAATATAATTATAACCTATAGTTTTAAATGGTTATAATTACCGAACAGACCCTAGGGCCTGTTTTAATTAAATTCCTACCACCTAACTTTGTATAATTACCAAATCTCCCTAATTTATAATATATAGTTTTCTAATGTCATTAAAACTATATATTATACATATATCTTAATAAAACCTTATATATAACTCCAAAAATTACCAAACTATACCAAAAGGTTATAAATGTCATTCCTAACCTTATACTTTCCATAATTCTCGGTTTTTACCCATATGTTACCCATTTGTAACAATGATATGAAATATCATATATTATACTTATATAATTCATATAAACTCCAAATTTAACCAAATAAACTGCTAAAAATTCCTAATAACCTAAGGTCTGTTCTAAATTCTATTTAGTACCCCAAGTTTTCAGAAATAACAATTTCACCCCATCTCTTATAAATCTTTTACAATTTAATAACTATCTTATTATAAGGTAGTATTTTAATTCCTTAAATTCTCCAAACTTGGTCAAAGTCCCCTATATAGTAAACTTTGACTTCTAATGCCAAATTGGCCCCAAACTCTCAGTAATTACCAATCATACCCTATACTTTTCTATTTTTACAATTTTGACCCAAAACTTTATAAAATGTTATAATTTTTATTAAATTCATTTAAAAACCCTAAATTCCTCTTAAGTAAGCCCACAGCTTTATAATTTACTTGTAATTACCGTTTGACCCCAAACTTACTTATATAAGCATAAATTAAATTAAATAAGCTTTAAACTTAAATTAAAATGGCCTAATGACATGGCCTTATTACAACTTTACTTTATAACATAAAATTACACATAAAATAGCTCAAATTATACTATAAGCTCTCGGCCTTGCTGTAGCTTAATTATTTTTCCACATAATGTCATAATTTGACCATTATGTTAATTAAATCACTTAAATGACTAGCTTAATTTATCTTAGTCATTTTTTTCCATACTTAGGTTAAAAACAACCATATAAACAACTCCACTCTCGGCACATATAATATATATGCTGAAAAATCATAAAATCATAAGTTTAAGGTGTTTATACCTTGGTTTATCCTTAATAACCCCTCGGCAGCTTGGAGGAAAAATCACCACATCATTTAGACATGTTTAATACACCAAAATAAGATATGGTTATACTCCAAGCATGAGCTTAACCATAAAGAACAACTAATGTAAGATTTAAGGCAAAAATCACCTTAAAAATGCAAGGAAGTCTTCAAAGGGTTTCGGCCTGAATTAAACACACCACATGGTGTTAAATTCACCATAAATACATGGGGAATATCTAGACAACAACAAGCTGCTATGGTAATAGGTTTTACCTTGGCAAAATGCCTTAAAGAATGATATTTCCTTTGATTTTCGGCCACCCTTGCTCCAAATGGTTAACCAACTGAACCAACATGAAAATATGAAGATTATGAGTGAATAAACTCATAGAAAACAGAAGAATAAAACCGGATGGAGAATAGAAATCCTTAAGGTATTGATTACCAAGAATTCCTATAGGAGTTTATTTAACTCCTAATTAATTCAGCTCTAGCCTATTAGGCTTCAAGGCATTGATAGCCATTCTCTCATACTTACTAGGTGTATTAAATTTCTTAGCTAGGGCCCACTAGCTTCTGCTGCGCGACCCTGATAACCTTAGTGCTAAATTTGCTCTTGGTTATTCTAGATGTGTTACTCATCGCCTTTTTATCCCTCTATTGTGGGAATAAGGTTTACTAACAAATGTGGTATTCTTTTACCGTGCTTGAACTCAATGAGTTTAGATTTATAACCCACTCTCTGGCAATCTATTATACATACTATTCGTACTCCCACGATTATTCACTAAGTTCCTCCGACTTATTGTCGGGTGATGTTAAGTCACTATTTAGTTGTAGTGCTTCCTCTGTCGTCAATAGCTTCTAAATTATACCAGTTCTTCTTGTTCAGTACAAGTGTTCTTTACTTGTATAACCTTGCATTTTCTATGCGTCGGTCCTAGTGACTTTCTTAAGTCTCCTTTCACCTTTTATTCCAGTGGAATTCACATCTTGTGATGGTTAGTGTATTTAACACTCTTCGTGCTTCTTTGGCTTTAGGCCGCACGGTTTGTTTCTAAACTTTCACTTAACTAGCTTCTGCCCTGTCTGTTGGTGAAAAGAAGGGTTTACTACGATTTACATTTCCATATTCCTAGCTATCCCACTAGATCATTAGCTGCACCAATGCAATACCAAAACACTCAGTCATACAGAGTGCAGAGGTGTAAACGCTTGGCAGTAAGTCATATATGAGATAGGAATGAATATTTTTGTCTAACTTCTCGTGTTTACTACTCCATGTCATTACTTACTACTTCCTCATAGCGGTCACTTATTGCGCACCATATTCTTACTCATTATACAACATTGTTTTTACGGCCTCTGTTACTGTGGTTGCTTATCTTTACTCGTTGCCATTGTCGTTGGCACCATTTCCTTATGGTGTGAACACTGAGGGTTTTCTCTGTTCGTGTGTATGACGGTTGTCGTAGCATACCGCAATGTTAATATCTTCCCAATGTGGAGATGTACTATTCCAATTTAGGTTCATGTGTAGTTTACCTTACCTCACATTGTTTCATCATTTATGATACAATTTACCAAGTATCTCAGTTGACCATGGATGAAGTAATTTACCGGGTTATAAGCTCTCTTGAGCATTGGTCATTCATGGTACCCAAGGTGCATTCACATCAATTGTTTTTGAAAATTACTGTCTTCCCAGTGCTGAGCGTTGGTTATAGGCTCTAGCTGTGTAGTTTTACCTTTGTTATTTACATCACTGGGACATCCCAAGAAACTTCAAGGGTCTTCTGGTCCCGTTCTCCAATTGGAGAGTAATCTATCACTGATATATGAAAGTCCTTGTTGAGGGGTTTGTCTCCACTCATAGGTCTCGTGATAAGGTTTGCTATGTTAATATTTATACAATGGTTCCCTACATGTCTGGGCGCATATGGAGTACACTTACTTCTTTAAGTTGTAATGGTTTGGAAATCTCTTTTCCTTGTTCAATCGCCTCTTGGTAATATGTACATGCACAAGCCTTGTTATGGTAGATGGAAGCCTTTTCTGAGGGTTCACATCATTACCGCATTGATGATCTTAGGTAAACAAGAGGTGTCTTCCCTCGGGTTTCTCGTAGTGTCCAAGTGTGGACTAGGCCATTGTTGGCGTTATTACAATTCTTATGCCTCTGTGCTACCATTGCTACAGGAGGCATGAAGGCAATTAAAAGCTTGTCAACTATATACTAGACTGATGCTCTAGCGACAGTGACACTGAGATAGCCATTACTCCAAGCCACTCATTATGTTGAGTTCAAACTGGGTGGTTCAGTTGTCGATCTATTTGTCGCATGAAGAAATATCTCTTGCTAGTCTTGTTATTGAATGGTATGGGTTTTGCAACCGTTTCAGTTTACATAACGTAGTTGGTTCATGGCTTTTAAGCCAGATTGCTGCGAGCTATGCTCTTTGCAAGCTGCTTATACATGTTTCCACCTCCTTGTATGCCATTATAGGGTTGAAGGTATTTACTGGGCTCTATGGCAAGTCGTGGCATCACGCTTCCGTTCATAGGAGGCCCTTTGGCAATTTGGTGCTAATCAGTGCCTTCTTGTAATTTAGGGCATTTCCCGTGATGCAAAATCCCTTCGGTGTCTTAACCGAGTGTTCGTTCTAACTCCCGTGGTCCTATCATGACGCTTTGTTCGACTGTTGTTAACTTAGACACCCTTCAAGGATTGCTCCTAGTGTTGCTGGTTACGCCGTTACATCTGGCTAATGTTTAAGATAGGTTGTGTCCACTATACTGCCTCGTGGTATTGTATTTGAGCTATCCTTTTTTGGGTTATAACGTCTCCCGTTCTTGGGTAGACCGTTTATACCTTCTCCTAGTGTTTTTGACTAGGTTCAAGATCCTCTCCAATCATGGATTATACTTCGTGGTAGTTTTGTAATTGTCCTTGGGAATTCTGTCCCATTTTTGAACATTATGGTGTTCACGTTAGGCCTCTACCTTACTATGTTGGGCTGGATATTTGCTCCAGCTACCATATATTTGTTTGAAGTCTTTGAGACATATTCAATGTCTATACCTACTAATCTGCGCTCTTTGCGCTTCCTAGTCCTCATTCCTTATCTTCAGATGGATTCTTTGAGTTCCTTTATACCTATTACTTAGCTGAGTTCCTTCTTCTTGATCGTCTGAAGTGTCCAGCTGTTCTGCTTTGCATTTACTCATGGTCCGTAGAACGGAGTTGACTACTTTCCCGTGCTTCGTGCACTACATGTATACATACGTGGGGTACCTTGTTGATACGTTACCACTTACTCGACTATCTGTCAGGCCCGCAAGCTCCTTCGGAGTGTGGTCATCCCACATCCCGTATTTGGGTACACTCGTAGTGCTCGCCACAAGCCTAGGTGAAGTATTCTATTGTCAACTCCTCTTGTATCATTTTATGATACTCACCGTAATTTTGTTGGTTTGGTTCTTTAAAATCCGAGGTTTAAAAGAAGGGTTGTGGTTTTGAAAGAAAAATTTGGGTTTAAAAGAAAATAGAAATCTTCATGGCATTTCAATGCTGATTGCTTTCGACCGAGTCTAGCTTCCCGCTGACCGGTATGTTCTTAATACGATGGTCGGGCCGTTAAGCCTTTCCATGGTTCCATTCTTCTAGTTTCTAGGATGTGTGATCCTTTAGTTGCTTCATTGCAGTCACGGTACATTACTATGTACTTGTGGTGTGTTAGGATTCTTTTACATGCTCCTGTTCTTACTGCACTTGCCGTGGCAAGTGCGTGGTATTGGTGGTTTTTGGGTAAACCTATACCGGTAACGGTATGGTTTCCACTCATATTTGGTAGTCTTGTCGACTCTTCCCTTGATCTTATTAATCTATGCTAAGGATACTCAATCTTTTAAGTAACTTCTCAGTGATCTTGACATGGCTGTCGTTGATCGGGGTACTTCTCCAGTCCTTAGAGATTTTCATTTATTCGGTTTTGTGTTTTTCCTTGTTGCTCATTCGCCCACGTTTACTGTGGTTATTGAGCCTGAACTTGTTTAGGCACTTACTTTTGTAGTTGCGTCGGGTTATATCCCGTGAATATTTTTATAGCTGTCTGAGCCATACTGGCCAGGTATTGTAACCTCTTTGGCGTTGTAGTTTTGGAGTTAACCACTTCCAACTATGTCCTTAGTCAGCTAGCATACCGTTGGTGGTGTCGTTTAGCTATTACTGTCCCGTAGACTTGTGTCTCGGGTTTTGTTGCAGTTCCTTTTTCCGCTCTGTTGCACGCTTAGTGCTTCTTTTCCTGCTGCTGGTTGACTAGCCAGGTTTCGCGACTGCTAGGTATGTCGCCCCATGCTGTTGTAAGTTGTAGTCTCCTTATAGTTGGAGTACTCATTCAACCGCTATTAAGTGCGGGTATTGTTGTTCAACCGGGAACCATCTCCGGGACTTCCAATTCTTGGAATCTACTATATGCCGGTTCTTGTTTACCGTACGGTGACTTCACAACTGCCAGATCGGGTTTCCCCGAGTATGATAGGACTTTCCTTCTCTCTGACGTTCCTTCCCAAGTTATACTATGGGTTTGTGGAGGACGGGTCTGATATTGTAGGTATCCGGTACTCACCGGGAGTTCCTATCTAGCATATCTCTAATGCTAACACTCAACCCTTAGCCCTAAGCTTCTAATTCCTAACTCGGTATTTCTTAAGCTCGGTATTTCCAATCATCAGAGCGATACTTCGCTCTGATACCACTTTTTGTAACACCCCTACCGCTAATACCGTCATTACCGTCCAATCTCCTCATGATTTCATACTCACGCAGCGGATATATACTTACACAACGGCGGGTGATACAATGCCGTTAGTCACCCACGTGACTAACAAGGCGTACTACTACTACATACATGTGAGGGGAGCGAAGGAGAATCGAAGCACGATGAGAAGGAAAATGAAGGAGAATCGCAGTGCGGAGATGAAGAAAGAGGAGAGGAAACTCGTTGATTCAGAGAAGATAGAGATGATGGAGAAGAGAGGGTAACGAGAAATAAACTGCACTTTGTTATCTGATTAAGAGAGGAGCCCGATAAGGGATTATATACAAAGTAATTAAGCCATTGCTTAATGGGAAACATAGGGGATTAAGCAACGGCTAATTAAGATAAAAGAGGGGATTAACATATAGAGAAAAATGGGAAATATAAATCCTAACACCCCCCTCAAACCTAAGGAAAAAGGGTTTTTGCTAGGTTTGAATTGTTGAGCATTCCCATGGATGTTAATTGTTGATGATAATCCTTCCCTGCCAAGGTCTTAGTGAGCATGTCGGCATTTTGATGTTTGTTGGAAATGTGGACGACATCGATGAGACCCGCCTTGATTTGGTCACGAACATAATGGACATCCATTTCAATGTGCTTTGTTCGCTCGTGGAGGACTGTATTGTGAGCGATGTAGACGACCGACTTATTGTCACACTTCAACGGTATAGGAGTGATCTCGTTGATATCGAGTTCATTCAGGAGACGGGAGAGCCAAGCCAATTCCATCGTGACCCGTCGGAGAGCCCGATATTCAGCTTCGGCGGATGAGAGGGAAACAAAAGCTTGCTTTTTGGATTTCCAAGAAACTGGAGAACCTCCAAATAGAATGTAATATCCACTCATGGACCTGCGAGAAATAGGACAAGATGCCCAATCAGAATCGCAGTATGTGGATAAAGAATAATCAATAGTATTGTTTAGAAAAATGCCGTAGCCGAGAGTCCCCTTGATGTATTGAAGGACATGAATGGCGGCCTCTCAATGATTTTGACAAGGTTGTTGATTGAATTGGCTCAAAAGTTGGACGCTGAAGTTGATATCTGGGCGAGTGTTGATGAGGTAGTTTAGCTTGCCAATAAGACGACGGTATTCGGTAGCATCGTGTAGAGGAGGCCCATCTTGCAACTGAAGTTTCGTGCCCGGGGCAAGAGGACTAGCAACTGACCGCTTAGATGTGATGTTCTAGTCGGCAAGGAGATCAGAAGCGAATTTGGTTTGTGTTATGCCGACTCCGTTGGAAGTGTAGCGGAACTCGAGCCCAAGGAAGAAAGGAGAGTGCCCAAATCTTTGATTTTGAAGGATTGATGAAGGACATTTTTGACTTGAAGAATATTTGCATCATCGTTGCCACATAGGATAATGTCGTCGACATAGACACCAAGGAATAGAATGGATGTACAGTGTCTCCACTTGAATAAAGAGTGGTCATTATCTGAGAGGACAAAACCAAGGTTAGTAAGACTAGTAAAGAGTTTAGCATATCACTGCCGAGAGGCTTGTTTTAACCCATACAAAGATTTTTGTAATTTGCACACTAAACTGTTGGTATTGGTGGTTAGGCCATCGGGGATTTTCATGTATATTTCTTCGTGTAGATTGCCATGAATGAAAGCGTTGTTGATGTCGAGTTGATGAATTTTCCAACGTCGCTTTCTGGCCACGCTCACCAAAACTTGAATTGTTGTCATCTTGACAACTGGGGAAAAAGTTTCATGAAAATCTACTCCTTCCTTTTTGTGTGAACCCGCACACGACTAATCTGGCCTTGTACCGTTCAATGGTTCCGTCGGCTTTGTGTTTAGTACGATACACCCATCGGCATGTAATACATCTTTTTCCTTTTGGGAGTTTGACAAGGGTCCACGTCTGATTTTCTTCAAGAGCTTGGATCTCAGCATTCATGGCATCTCTCCATTCTGGATACTGCATGGCATCTTGATAAGAGAGGGGTTCAAGTGGGCATTGAATTTTAACCTGCGAACACATAGTGCGTGAAGGGATAATATCAGTAATAGAATTCAATTGCGGTAAAAGATTAGGCCTGTAATGCTCGAGACGTGTGGAAAGAATTTCAGAAAAGGGGTCGAGAGTGGTTTGATAACATTCGTAGTCTGCTAATCTAGTTGGCATTTGTTTCCTTCTTGTGGATCGATGAATGTTATCCGGCCCAACAGAGGAAGAGGACTGAAGGAGATTATTGTCAGAAGTGGAATCATCGGGCCGAGAGTTGTCGCTGTTGTCTGGGTCCACGGTCATTTGATTGTCGTTTCTGGATTCCGACATCTCAGTATTGGTGTTCACATCGGGAATGGTAACATTCTCTAATGTGTTGAGAGGAACAGTGGTATCCTTATCCATCTTTTTGAATCGTGGCCTTGGGCTGTCATAGCAATCATCATGATCGTAGTCTTCGTCGGTGATGACAGGAAACGGAGAATAATTGGACTCTTCGGCCTTGTTTTTCTCGGTGGGCCTTTCCTGCAAAGGAAAAACGTCTTCAAAGAAGGTTAAATCACGACTGGTAACAACCTTGTTCTCCCTGATCAGCAGAATTCGATGACCTTTTTTACAAAGGCCTGGCCCAAGATAAACACCTCTATGCCCACGATCATCAAACTTTGATTTCTTAACAGCCGGCCCAGTATGATAAACCAAAGACCCAAAAGTCTTAATATTGTTCAAGTTTGGGGGAGAACCATATAAACACTCATAAGGAGATAACCCATTCAAGGTAGAAGATGACAACCTATTAATGAGGAATGTAGCCATAAGAATGCTTTCACCCCAATATGTAATATCAAGACCGGACTGAAAAAATAAAGCACGGGCTGTTTCAAGCAAATACCGATGCTTTCTTTCGACAACTCCGTTTTGTTGCGGAGTATATACACATGTGGTTTGATGGATGATTCCGTTTTTATGAAATTTTTTTGAAGAGCTATGGATGTTCCCAATTCATAGGCGTTGTCAGAACGCACCACTTTAACAAATTTATTGAATTGTCGTTCAACCATGCAAATGAAATTTTGTATGTGTTGAGAAGCATCGGACTTAGATTTCATAAGAACAACCCAAGTACTTATACTAGCATCATCCACAATAGTTAGAAAATGTCGACAACCATCATGATTAATAGTAGGACAAGGTCCCCATGTATCAATATGAACAAGATCAAAACAATGCTTGGATCTATTTTTGGAATGAGAAAAAGGCAATCAATGTCCCTTAGCTCTAAAACATACATCACAAACAAAGTTATCGGGTATATCACGTTTTTGAATAAGACCCATCCGAATCATTTTATCTAGAGGAGGATGCCCCATTTTTCTATGCCATCTCAACAGATCGGTACTACAAGAGTTACCAAAAACAGGATAAGAAACATCATCTTTACAGGTGTCAAAAAAGTTGCGCAACAGATCAACATCCAGAAAATATAAACTGCCCTCTTGAAAACCAATCCGCTGCTTATTCCTCCATGTATGGTCCTACAGATAGCAAAAGTTAGAATCAAAGGAAACCACACAATTATTCTGCTGAGCTAATCTACAGACAAAAACAAGGGAAAGCTTAAAACTGGGAACATGAAGGACTTTTTCAAGACAGAGTTTATCACTTAATCGAACAGATCCCATGGTATCTATAGTCTCAAACTGACCATTGAGCATAGTGACATGACGAACATTAGAAAACTGCCTTTTATCACTAAAAACAGATTCATCACCAACAAGATGTTCACTAGCACCAGAATCAACAAGCCATTGATTATTAAACTGTTTGGAATAAGAACTGTTGCATCTAGGATAGATATTACCTGCAAAATTTGACTCTTCTCTGGTAACGGAAACACTGCTACTCGAGGCTCCTTTCTCAGTATATTTCCCTGTCTGTTCGAGAAGATTGTAGAGCATTTTAAGCTTATCAACGTTTAAACCAGATAAGCCTTTTATACCTTCTATTTCTTTGTTGGCAAAATTGACAGTAGAGCCACTTCTTGGACCCTTCCACCAGTCAGGGAACCCGCACAGTTCAAAGCAGCCAGTCTTCAGATGACCGGTTTTGCCACAATGAGTGCAGAGTAAGGAACTCTTCTTGTTAACACTTTCTTTATCTCTTCTAGACTTGTTAAACTTTCCTCCAGTTCTACCGACATTGTTAGAGAAACAAATATCTAAGGTTTCTTTGGCGCACTTACCACTGATCTGTTTCCTTTCTTCTTGAAGGATTATGGCATAGGCACTGTCAAGGCTCGGAAGGGGTTTTTTCATGAGCAAATTACCCCTAACATTTATGAATTCCTCTCGCAAACCCAGCAAAAATTGAAACAGTTTTTGATTCTCAGATTGCTTAGCGATTTTCTCACTATAACCGCAGATGCAGGAGGATATGTTTGTCATAGCAGATATATCATCCCAGAGACTTGTAAGCTTAGTGAAATATTCGGTGACAGAAGAATCTCCTTGCTCAATTCTAGAAAGATCACGATTAAGTTCGAAAAGTTTCGTACCGTCGATTTGGTCGAACCTCTGGATTAGGCGTCTCCACATATCGTACGAAGTTGCGCAAGATACCAAGCTGTCGCCAATGGTGGTTTCTACGGAAGCAAGAATCCAAGACCTTACCAAACCATCACACCTATCCCAGGCATCGCGTCAGTTTTTGGGAACCTTGGAACTCTTCAGGGTGCTATCTATTAGCTTGATTTTATTTTTGACTAACAGACATATCTCAACCTTTTTCTTCCAATTTTGAAACCCTTTCTTGCCATCGAACTTCGTAGTTGTAAGTTGTACGCTAGGGGTTTCTGAATTCGACACAGTTAACGTATCCGAATCAATGCGGCACTTATTCTTCTTCTTGTTGGTGATTTCTTCCTCCTCCGATTCATCGCTTTCTTCCTCATTTTCTGATGAATCGTCTTCACCTTCGCTTGATTGTGTCAGCATTGTGCGGCGCGAATTTTAGTGGTGACCGTAACCTTGCTCTGATACCATGTGAGGGGAGCGAAGGAGAATCGAAGCACGATGAGAAGGAAAACGAAGGAGAATCACAGTGCGGAGATGAAGAAAGAGGAGAGGAAACTTGTTGATTGAGAGAAGATAGAGACGATGGAGAAGAGAGGGTAACAAGAAATAAACTGCACTTTGTTATCTGATTAAGAGAGGAGCCCGATAAGGGATTATATACAAAGTAATGAAGCCGTTGCTTAACAGGAAACAAAGGGGATTAAGTAACGGCCAATTGAGATAAAATAGGGGATTAACATATAGAGAAAAAGGGGAATTATAAATCGTAAAAATACAGTATCGGTCTGATGGACCGGAATATCCGAGCACTACACAATTACAATACATACTCCAATTACCAATCAAGTACTACAAATTCCCATTCAATACAATGCTCAATAAATACAATACAACATACCGAGTTTGCTAAGATCCAATACAAATACAAATACAATAATACTTCCAAGTTCATACTTACTGACTAAGAATCTACAACTACCCATTCCTCACAAACTACATACTTCCAATACATGAGGGTGTATCCCCTTGGTACACTTCTACGTCAAGGATACGAGCCCAATTCCATTCACTACTACCTACATTTCATTTCTAATGATCTAGGCATATTCATGGCTGCTTCAGTACCTGTAAAATAAAAACATCGCCCCTAGGGGCTCAGCTTACGCTGCATATGACTTCCGCATACCCCGCGTACTAGCAAGGGTACGCCGACCACTTGGTCGAATACATGCAATTCATTTTACAATACATACATACTTACATGCTTCATTCATAATGCTACATAAGGAATACATACATACACTTCAATACATACAAGGCAGACAATACAAGTCAACCATTACTTACTTACCTTTACCGAAATGCACATGCTCAATACATACTCAATACATCCACAATACTTGTTAGCTTCTTTTGTCCACCCGGGTTAATCGGGTGGAGATTACTCTTTTATCGGGGTCAATGACTTACACCAGCCAAGACCATTACTAATACAATACTTTACTTACTTACTACTTACTCAAGTTAAGTCGTTGGGACCTCCAGGCAGGGACTACACCGTCCCACCACCGGGCTTTACTTGGCTCACTAATCCAGGATGCTACCCATTTAAGGGGTTTGGGCCGTGGAAAAGTTTAAGAGCCAGGAATCGGATCCAACCTCTTGTGTCTCCTCATCCTCAAGCGTGGCCGAAACCATATCGGACTTCTACTCATTCCAATTTACTCAATACTTACGTTAGGAGTTAGGTAGTTAGGAATTAGTAGAAGTCACACATCCAAGCCACACAATAATACATTGCTCCCATACACATCCATTCAAAGTACAGTACATTACACAAGCACACTACAAAGTACATACACACTTATCTTCATCCATTCATTTCATGAATTATACAAACTAATTGTTTAAGACAAATATATCAAGAACAATATAAAACAAGCACAAGTAAGTGCAATAAAGTCCGTTTCATGCATTTATCTTATTTATGTGGTCAAATAAGCACACAAATCAGGGTAACCAGGTTAGGATACAGAGCATGAAGAAATCATACCTTTCACCGTTGATTTACTCTACCGGGTGCTCCCTTGTTCCTTAGTTCACACTTGTTCTTCGAATCTTATTCTTGAACCAATGACTACATGCCAAATGGTTCTATTAATACTAAGCATTACGGTGCATACATAACTACTACTCCCATACTTACCCCGTTATCCCGTTATTTTGGTTTAACTTAATGTTCTTCATTATTCAAATGCATTTACTTATGTCACTTACTTAAGATTACTTCCTAGGCTTGTTCATGGCCTTAATGACCTTTAAACATCATTAGTTAAGTCTTAATTACCTTATAATATCATTACCCTTCATTACCCTACCTTAGATTAGCTTTAAAACACTTTCTGTGCAAAATTTGGTGTGGTCCGGGTTACTGTCCGGGTTTACAAACCCGGACCACATGGTCTGTGCACTCTCGGGTATGATTTTCAACTGGTCCGGGTTTGTGTACTCCTTTGTAAACCCGAACCATATGTTTGGAGTAGCTACGGGTGTGAAAATGGGGTGGTCCGGGTTTAGGTCATGGTTTGCAAACCCGGACCACTCCTTCTAAAATGCAATCTGCCGAGTTTTTTGACTGGTCCGGGTTTCTGTACTTGTTTACAGACCCGGACCACTTGCAGGAATGAAAAATAAGTATGTTTTTGATTATGTTTCAACTCCAAATTTCTACCAATCTCTTCCCCAACATTCCTACATATAATCTAGCATATTTTAGCATTGATTAAGCACTTTAAACTAGCCTAATCCAATCTCTATATCCCTCTGTCAATATCTGTTCACTTACAGATTTTTCCACTGTAGTTTCCTCCTGTTACAGTTTTTGTTCTTCTACAAATGCTACAGATTTTTCCTTTCTTCTTCCCACTAATCCTATGGCTCTTTCTTTGCCTCATTTGCATTATACTCAACCCAACTCTTACTCAGTACAATGCTCATTTTACCAAGTCCTACATACTAATTCTTCCTAGTTTCTCCAACACATTTCAACACCTTTAGCTACAAATTTTACTCCTTTTTGTATTCTCACACTACAACTACTACTCCATGATTACTAAACATCCTTACTCAATCCAATATATACCTTGGTTTTTCCATTCACCAAGTCATCCAATAATGCACAATTCCTACTAAAATTTTGTCATAGTTTACCTACGATAGTAACTTTTCCACATACATACTTTTCCACCAAATTCATTCCTAATCTAGCCACACCCTTACAAGGGTCCAACCAGCAATTAAAACACTCTCAATACACCATTACTTCATCAAACAACAATCCCAATACACATACACATTACATTAGGCTCCAAGGCCTACAATTCCAATACTTGCTCATAAATACTCAAACTTCCATAACTACAATACTAGTACAATATTTTGGGTTCTTTAATTAGTTTACCCATTCCCATTACTCTAATGCATTAAAATTTAGCATTAAGAAAGAGCTCTTACCTTAAGCTCTTAATTTCCTTCTTTCTTTTCAAAGTCTCCTCCTTCTCTCTTTCTCGCACAATTCGGTCACATGGGGAATGGAGTTGCCAAACTCCATTCCCATCACCCAATGAACATAAAAACAAGTGTAATTAAAATACTAACCCTTAGATTTATGTTAATTCATAGAAGTGCTTAAAACACAATTTCTAGGGTTTACCTTTGGAGTATTTTAGGAGGGGTTTTAGCCCTTGGTTCAAGAAGGTGATTCCACCACCATTGCAAGGTTGGAATTATGCTCAAAAGAATGAGAAAAAATAGAGCATTACAAAAAGGGGGTAAAAATCGGTTACAAAGGAGGATGAAGGAAACTTTAGTTTTTCATGAAGATTTTTACCTTAATGGAGAGAGGAGACTCCAAGCTACAAGGTGGTTCCATTTTCTCCTCAAATGGGCAAAACCCATGGAGATGAACTTTCACCAATGGGGATTTTGAAAAGATAGAAATGAAGCTCTTGAGGAAAGGAGCAAGAATATGCAATTTGTTTTTGATTTGGAGCTTTGGTGTGGCTTATGCAAGCTTGGGAAGATGGGCTGCCATGGAGGAGCTCAAAAATTGCTTCAGCAGAGGGAGGAAGAAGAAATCGGCAGAGGGGAAGAAGAAGGCACGACTAAGAGGGGAGAAATGTGAGAGTGAGGAGAGAGGGTGCAAAAGTGCTTTATACACTTTTTGCTTTTTTCTTTCTTCTTTTATTTTCTAGGTAGGTGTGTGTGAGGGCTGATATACATATTAAAACCGGCCCCACATGTTTATATAAGCTGAGCGTTTTTCGTCTTTACAGTAAACACTCGTTAATTTACCCGGTTTCGATACTATTCACTAACCGGGCCCGTTTTCCACAATTTTCTCATTTCTTAAATTTTATTAGTTATTAAGCTTCCACTAATGCTTAATTATATTTATTTAATGAACTATAATTTTTACGGGTTCGTTTGATCACTTAAAGTCACGTTTTGGGTTTTCTCAAAAAACGTGCGCTAAAGCTGTATTAGCGTTTTAATACATTATTCGGATACGTTTTCTTCGGGAGTTGTTCCCATATATTATTTAGGCCTTATTAAGCCTTAGGAATCCACTTAATACTCTATTTGAGGTCCCGTACCTCCTATGGTTATTTAACGCTTACTTAGCGTTTTTCGCTTTTTAAGTGTTTCTTAATTTATTTTTCCTTACCAATATTACTTAGGCATTATTAGGCCCTTAAATACGTATTAGGATAATCTTAATCATTATATTTAAGTTCAGGGTATTGCATATAACTAAAGAGGGGGCATCACATCTGGGAAAGATGGATATACCAAAGCTTCCCAAGCGATGAACAAAACAGCATAGTGCTGGCAAAAACACCCCAACTACAGATCTAAATTTACAAGACCCTAGGATGTACAAAAATGGTCAACAACATGCAGATCTTTTAGGAGCAGAGGACCCGATCAAGCCAATCTGAGTCTTTACTGGAATTCCCCATCTTCGTCCAAATGATGGCTTTGATGGCAGCTTTGATGTCCAAAATAATGAGGGAGCAATCTCTAGTTTGGCTGGCCATGACACGCTTGCATCTTTCAATCCAAATATGGTAGACAACATTAGCAACCACCACTTTTTTCACGAGGTCGATGTGCCAGTGTCTCTTACAGTAGCGGATGATCCAAGGTGAGCAGCTGTGGAGGCTTTTTCAGTTAGTGGGGATCCCCAACCAGTCACAGATAGTCCACCAAATCCTGTTAGAGTACCTGCAATGAAAAAAGAGATGGTTGCTTGTCTCTTGAGCACGCTCATAGAGCCAGCATCTGTTAGCAAGGCATATGCCCCACGATTGGAGCTTATCACAAGTTTTTAGTCTATTTTTAAGAGTAATCCACAAGATAAATTTGGCTTTGGGAATGGACCAAGTGTTCCAACAGACATTGTACCAGGGAAAGGGCCGCGATGGGGTTGAGATATCATGATAAAACACACTGACCCTAGGACGAGTGGGGTAGGAGCTGAATAGAGAATATGCATCATTGGATGATCCACATTGTTCTATCCACCAGTCCCTAGCATGAAGGATAGCTTTCCAAGTCCAAGGGTTTTTCGAAATAAATTGGTCCATCAATATTTTGTCTTATGATTCACATCTCCTTCAAATCTTTAGAAATTGGGGATTCCTGGCTCCTGTCTACAAAGAATAAAAACCGATTTAACGAATTGAATTTCAAAGAAGTCTGTGATTAACGATGGATGATATATGATTTATATTGTCTGTTCGGTGGTTGATATTGTCATCAAGCAATGTCTCAGACTCTCTAACTTCAGCGTTGCTGATTTTGAGTGCCCCTTTTAATGTAGACTATATTTCGTTTCTCCTGGGGAAGAAAGCATAGTGTTGGCTGATTTTAAGGTTCTCTAATCTTATACATAATCTGTGATTTAAGTATCCTATTGAAATGGATGCTCAAGCGAGGAAAAAGGAATTTCGAGCAATATTGAAAGAACAAGCTCGGAAGTCACGTATAGATTCTTCTCTTGTGAGTTAATTCTCCTGGGGAAGTGTGATACCCAGTGTAGGGGTCACCTCCCACATCGACCGGGAGAGCGCACGAACCACACCTTATAGGTGTGGGGATACTCTTGCCTTGTGAGAGGCCTTTTGGGGATGGTACCCCGGAAGCAAAACCGTGCGGGCTGCGGCCCAAAGCGGACAATATCTCACAAGTGGGTTGATTACTGGGCTGTTACAGATGGTATCAGAGCCAGGCCCAGGTCGGTGTGCCAGCGGGGACGCTGGGCTCCCAAGGGGGGTAGAGTGTGATACCCAGTGTAGGGGTCACCTCCCACATCGATCGGGAGAGCGCACGAACCACACCTTATAGGTGTGGGGATACTCTTGCCTTGTGAGAGGCCTTTTGGGGATGGTACCCCGGAAGCAAAACCGTGCGGGCTGCGGCCCAAAGCGGACAATATCTCACAAGTGGGTTGATTACTGGGCTGTTACAGGAAGTCACGTATATCTATTTTGCCTCTTGTCTATCACATGTCAACTTCCTTTATTACTACTACTCTACTTTAGGAGGTACCAAGGCTTTCATCTGTCAAGCATGGTAGCTATAGATATGCCTATCCATGTGTTGTTCCATGAAAGTGCTTCAAATGTTTTTCCCACCTTAATATTTTGAAGTTGCCATAATATGAGTTAAAGCTGTGCTAGATTTTGTAGTAAGACTGTTAACAGTTCCTCTTAATGAACTGACAGTAGCTGCCTTAATAATGGAGTAATGTAATGTGCCATGACTCAGTATACAATCTTCTACTGTATACAATCTTTTACTGAAAGTAATCGGCAGGGAGTTTCCACTATGTACATGACTATTATTACATACATGGAATGTATTGATGCATTGATATGTCTTTACTAAATAAAATGAGTGAATATACGTACTAGGTTGTAAGAAGCGGAATGGAGAGAGGGGAGAGGACGGGAGAATACGAATGCGACTCGTAGACGGACAAGCTCTACCGCTCACAAGCTCCAACAAGGGCAACGCATTGCTAGGATACGGTCGATCCACCAGGCAAAACGTCACATTCAGGAAATCCCAGCCGGAGCCTTGCCGACACCGGGGTTTGGACGAGTCCAGTGTGTGTGGAGAAAGGAGTGGACCGGCAATCTCAGGGAGAAGGAAGGGGTAATCCACACTATCTTCCTAGGGAACTTGCAAAAGGGTGTCCTACTGGAAACAATTTGGAGACTATCCACCCCGTTTGGACCGGTGGCTAGGCTGTTCCTCGGGCGGGCGAGATCGGGAAGAAGTGAGTTTGCGTTCGTTGGTTATGATAGTAAGGAATCTGCCGGGCAAGCAATCGCAGTACTGAATGGGCTGTTGCTAGGGAGTAAAACCATTTTAGCCCAATGGGACAGGAAGAGGGACGGGATAGGTCAAGGCTTCGAACCACCACGGATCTTCAACCCTCCCCCGACGGGGGTGCAAGCAATCCCTAGCCCTGCTACTCAGGCCATCTTCCTACCCCTACCTCTTTCATCAATATGCTTAAATCCGCCCTAGTCCTGGAGTGGCTGGAGGCCCGGTCGATCTCCGTGATGGAACGTCTGATCTGGGCTACAACTGAGGGGGTAGCTGGGGTGGTCCGCATAAGTCAACAAAAATGTCTCATGCTAATTCAGGAGGGAACGAATCTGGAAGTATGTAAAAGCCAGTTGGGTGGAATGAGTGAGCTGGCGATGGTTTACCGGTGGTCCTCTAGTACACAGGTGGAGTCTAGAGTAACAAAGGTGGTAATCCGGGGTATGCCATTACAAGGATGGGGGTACGAAAATTTTAAGGCAGTGGCTAGTACTGTCGGGAAGGTTATATCTGTTGTGGATGATGAGGAAAGGCTCATGCGATCTGGGGAGACTTGTGCATGGATTGAAACACCATCTTTGCTACCAATTCAACGGAAGAGGAGGATTCATGTGGATGATACAATCTCGTGGATGTCAATCCATGAAATTGAGGACGAGAGCGATTGGCTATTCACACAAGTCTCGCCCCCAAGAAACCCAGTTCTTGATTGTTCAATCCCTCGCAACTAGCACCCATGGCGGGCAGGGGGACTGATGGCCTGTAGGATCCGGAGCTGGAAGAGATGGCGTGTACAATGGGAGGTGAGGTGGATGACAAGGTGGAAATATCGAGTCAGGAGACGAGTCCAATAGGAACCGCAGATATAGTAGGGACAGAGGAGCCAGGACTTCAGGTCATGACCTGCGAAAAGGAAACTTCGAATGACATGGATAGGAAAGAGGGTGTGGCTCAAAAAATGATAATGATGACCCTACAACTATGATGGAGGGTGGCGATCAATCCCAAAGGGGGGATGACCAGGGCGTGGTAGCAAAGGAAGTGTGTACATCAGCAACAGAGATAGTACGGAAGGATGTTGGTGAAAAAGGAAGCCTGCCCCATACTAGAATTGGTAATGATAGCTGGGGGGGAACAACGCCTGACGGTTGTGTGGTTTCGAGAGGAAGTAAGAGGAATAGGAATACAGACATGGGGCTGGGGCCAGAAGAAGACACGGTGAAGGGTGGCTATGTGGCTGACATTGCTAGGGAAAACCTAGTACAGGATAGCATGCCTACTTCTGAGACAGGGAGGGGAGACGGTCGAGGCCGTGAGGGGGCAACCCTCTGGAATTGGTCAACAGCCTGGAGGAAGAAACAGAGAGTTGCTATAGGCCCAGAAATAAGCCCTCAGCAAACAACATTTTACATATTGACGACGAAACCTAACTATATGTCGACCTCGCAGCAGTAGTTAACTGCAAGGTGCCTAATCCTGAGGCAGCATTTAGAAATATTCAATCCATCTTGAAGTGTAATTCGACAAGAAGATCTAGTAGGCCGGCGGCCAAGCAAGGGGAGCACCCTGATGGTGTCGGTGGCATTAATAAATGCAAGGGGCTTAGGGAGGAGGGGAAGAGGTGGAAACTAAGGAAGGAAATGAGGGTGCTGAAGCTTGTAATGTTGGCGGTGGTCGAAACACAAATCGCAACGACAATGGGAGATAGATTGGGATGTTGGTGGGCGGGGGGAGGGCCCAGAAGTGTATCGAAGTCCCGACGGTGGGAAGATCGGGAGGTCTATTTTTGGTATGCGACGATTCTCAAATTATAGTACTACATGAGTGGAAGAGGGAAAGATGGATAGCTGTGAAGGCAAAAGTAGTGGGAAATGGATTCGTTAGTCTGTTTCTGTTTGTATACAACTCAACATAGGAGGCCGAGAGAAGGAGAATATATGAGGAACTACTAGCATGGAAATAGGAGGAAGAGGGTGAGTTAATATACCTGGGGGACTTCAATGAGGTTCGAAGCCCCGAGCAAAGACGTAACACAACCAACGGTTCTCAAAGAACAAGAACATCGGGTATGAGGAGATTTGATGACTAGATTAATAATATGGGGGCTCATCGAACTGTATTGCTAAGGTGGGGAATTTACGTGGAGAAGAAATAACTGCATGAGCAGACTGGACAAAGCTCTAGTAAGTGGAGGGGGTGGTGCGCACAATTTGCACATGTAAGACTAGATACAAGGTCGTGGAACCTGTCTGACCATCGAATGATCGTCATTCACACGGATAAACAGACTGCACGGGGAAGGTGACCATTTAGATCCTTTGATGTTTGGCTGGAGGACAAAAGTTTCCTGCCGCTGATTGAGGAACACTAGGGGCAAGCGTCCGGGAGTTTTTCCGACAAATTGAAGAGCAGTAAACCTGTAATTAAGATATGAAATCGTGAAATATTTGGCAGGATCGAAAAGAAGATTGAGATGCTGGAGAAGAGAATCTATGACCTGGATGCGAAGACGATGTCGGGTGAATTATCACAATCCGAAATCTCACAGAGAAGAAAGACGCATGTTAGCCTTCTGCATGCATGGATGATCCAGGAAAGAATGTGGAAACAGCAGGCGAGGGAGAAACACCTGAGGGCGGGTGACCGGAATACGAAATATTTCCACACCCGTGCAACCATAAACAGGAGGACAAATAGCATCTCTAAATGGAAGGTCAATGGGCAGTGGAGGAGGACCTAATGGTGATTAAAAAGGCCATTGTTGGCGAGTTCCGGAAACAGTTCGCGTTCCGGGATACATCCAGGATGGAGCCTCCACATGCGGGCGGCCCAAGCTGTTGCTTGATGAATTCGTCGCTCTCGAGTCAATCCCCCTAGCTGAGGAGGTCGAAGCTGTTGTGATGCAAACAAACGGGAGCAAAGCCCCAGGTTTTGACAGGTTCAACTTCATGTTTATCCAGAAAATGTGGAAGATCATCGGCAATGATTTTGTCAACGAGGTAATATCCTTCTTTTCGAGAGTAAGCTCCCGAAGGGTTGTAATATGACCTGGATTACACTCATACCTAAGAAAGGCGGTGCATCCAATCTTGACGAGTTCAGACCAATTAGTATGGTGGGTTGTGTATACAAGGTTATAGCTAAGCTAATGGCTACAAGATTGAAAGGTGTGTTGCCAAATTGATTGGCGAAACCCAAACAGCCTTTATCAAAGGTAGAAACATTCTTGAGGGGCCCTTGATCGCAAACAAGATAATCCGGTGGTATAAGAAGAAACACAAGAAGGGAGCTATTCTCAAAATCGATTTCAGAAAGGCCTATGACTCGGTTGCATGGGATTTTGTGGATTGCATGGGGAAATTGATGGGGTTCCCAACCGAAATGGAAATGGTGGATCATGGAGTGCATTATCTCAGTGGAAATGTCGATTCTCATCAATCGGGTTCCATCCAAGCCGTTTAAACCAAGAAGAGGACTCCGGCAAGGAGACCCATTATCTCCCCTTCTGTTTGTGATGGTAGTAGAAGCTCTAAATTGGCTGCTAATTGAAGGCCGCGAAGCAGGAATCAGAAAAGGTATGTCGGTTAGTAGGGAAAGAAAAAGCATGTCACACTTACAGTTTGCGGACGATACCTTGATATTTTGTGAGGCGACGCTAGAAGAAATTATTGTAACAAAAGGCCTCGTTATCCTATTCGCGGAGATGTCCGGGTTACATATCAATTGGGACAAATCTAAGCTGTTCGGCATTAACCTGGAGGAGGAGGAGAAATGGGTGTTTTGTCATTGGATGGACATGGAGGAAGGATCACTACCATGTAAATATCTAGGCTGCCCCCTTGGTGCAAACCCAAGGAAATGCTCGACGTGGCAACCGGTCATTTACAAAATTAAGGGTCGACTGAGTGGGTGGAAAGTGTGGTGCTTGTCCAAGGCGGGCAGAATGGTGTTAATCAAGGCGGTGCTAGAAACAATACCAACATACTACATGAGCTTGTTTCGGGTCCCGAAGAAAGTCATCAAACAAGTTGAAGCGCTGCAAGGCAAATTTTTTTGGGGAAGTGTTGACCGGAAGAAGATGTCCCTTATAGCGCGGAAGAAGATTGCACAGCCGAAAGAACATGGTGGTCTCGGGTTAGTGAACCTTGAATATAAAAATGCTACGATGTTGCTTAAATGGTGGTTCCGATATCATAACGAAAGAGGAAGCATTTGGAGGGAAATCATCTGCGCGCGGTATATAATGCTAACCCAAATACTACTTTTGATCGGAGGGTGATGGGCTCATATAAGGGGGGTGGTATCTGGAAAGAAATATGCAACATACTGGAGTGGGAAGTTCTAAGAGATAGTGAAATCCGGAACCGCCTGATATGGAAAGTGGGGGATGGTAAGAGCCTCAGGTTTTGGCATGACGTATGGCTGGGGGATAAACCGATCAAGGAAAAATACCCAAGACTGTTCCAATTAGCGGTGGTTAAAGAGGCGACTGTGGGTGAGTTGTTCAGCGTGGAGCGGGGCGTGGTAACTTGGTCGTTCCACTAGAGGAGGAGGTTATTCACATATGAAGAAAGCATGGCCGATGAACTCACGGAGCAGTTGCGGCAGGTTCATACCAACAGTGAGAGGCCGGATTCGTTCACCTGCACTGGTGGAACGCGAGCCTTTAATTACGGTCCAAAACTGTGTATAATTACGGTTCTGGACCGTAATCTACGCGGGCGTCATTAAAGATGGTGACGTCTTTAATTACGGTTTAAAACCGTAATTAAAGGCCCTTTTCCGTCCCGCGTGTCATTGACTTTACATTACGGTTTTACCAATAACCGTAATGTAAAGTGTAGACTTTAGATGACGGTTTTAACAATAACCGTAATGTAAAGTCTTTTGGCACGCGCGCCTAAAGGACTTTAGATTACGGTTATTGTTAAAACCGTCATCTAAAGTGTAATTTTTTTTATTTTTTTTACAAAGCTACACAATTGCAACAGAGCCAGAATTATAACAGATAAGCAACAGAGGGCATCAGACCAACAGATGTGTAGAAACTGCACAATTAAAACACCTGAATCAAATACCAACAACACAAATTCATTCTCTGCGCACAATTGCAACAGAGATAACATCTAATATACACCAGATCAAAAATCTGTTAAAGCTGAATCTGTTACAGCAACAAAAAAAATCAATCAACAGCAGAATCTGTACAGCAGCTAGCAATTCATTACAAAAAATATTCAATACAGCAGCTAGAATCTGTTACAGTTAGGATGACTCCCAGCAAGAAATAGCATAAAACAGAAGCATAAAACAGTACAAAAACGGTGCAGAAAACTATGAAAAACAAAATCTATCATAGCAGCATCAGAGCTAGCTAGTCTACCACTCCATTCTCATAAATATGGCTGACATGCTCTCTCTGACATGATACAAGTCGTTTGGACTGTAAGTCGAGAATTTGGCAAAATGCTCTTTAATCTGCAACAAGAAAAGGAATGGAACACATAATGAGATTAAGATAAAGACACAAAAAATCTCCCGAAAGAATTAAATACAAGACAGCGTTCGTATTACCTTGTCTTTATCATTCTTAAATCTTGGGAAGTACCCGTAGAACTCGTACATATACCGCATCACGTAGTACCCGTAACTCCTAGAATCCTTTTGGGTAGGGCACTAAATCACCAAAATTCACAAATGTAAAACAATTGTACAAAGCTAATAGCAGCACGAATGAAATACATGAATTACCAAACCTTGATGTAATCGACGGTCAAATCACCAAACTCTCCCTAAGGGGTTTTTTTGTAACAACTGTTACATATTAACAAAAGCATTTAGCAAAATGAACAAGTACATTAATTTTGGTTCAAAAAACTTACAAACAATTAAATAGTAATAAAAACTTACTCTTTGATTAAGTCTTCAGTGTTGAATTCTGTCCGCTGCCCTAGTGGATCTAGAACGAGCAGAGTAGCGGTGGCAGCGCAGAATATAACAAAGCCCAGTGGTGGCTACAATGTCAAATACAAAATGAAAATGAGAAATGAAGGTAAAAAAAGTTAGCTAATTAGTATGTAATTTTATATCAGAACTCACGTTTGGTGATACGGCATTAGAATGAATAATTTATTCTATCGATCAGCAACATCGAAGCAATGAATCATGTATTCACAAAACCTCCCCGGGTCCCTAGTGACTGAGTCGTACGATAAACGCTCCGGGCACACCGCAGTAATGGAGGTGATGTCCTTCTCAGCACATCTCTCAAGCAGACCTCTATTATATTACATGTACTATAAAAAGTTAGCCAATGCAACTTCATAGATACTTATTCTATATGTTTTTACAGTATGAGGAAAGAACATTTACTTTAAATAAGCTTGAATAATGTTAATGTTCAGGTAATCTCCACACATCATCTCTCTGATATCCCCAATGTTGATTGCCGTGATCATATCTTCTTCGTAGTGAAACATCGACTTTGGAAGCGTCATCATGAAGTTGTTAGTTTGAGATGACTTCAAAATGATCTTGTCGTAGAGATTCATCCGACGAGGCCCCAAAACATTAACAAGTTTTTCTGGCAGTGAGAACTTATTTTTAGGCGCCTCAGAAGTCCTGGTGCGACCCCGGACGGGCGCTGGATTCTTACCTTTCGCACCCCGACTCACTGGATTCTTACCCTTCACACACAAACAGTAAAGCATAAATGTAAAGATAATTACTAATTGATTATTATAGTAACATTAAACATTTATCTAGAACATACCCTTGTACTTCTGACAGGATTCGCCGGCGCGCTGATCTCTTCTTCTCTGGGCCGGGATACGCGGAGAGGAAGCTCAAGGATCTCAGGATTCGCCGGCGCGCTGGTCTCTTCTAGTCTGGGCCGGGTTACACGGCGAGGAAGCTCAAGGATCTATAATAGATTAGATTAGACACTTAATGCTAAATAATGCATTTTATTAGATACTAAATGGTTGTCAAACAGTCTTACCTCATCAGTGACAACAATATAACATGCTGGCCAGGGCAATATGTCTCCCTTCGCTTCGATCAACGTGCATTTGTTGTCAAACGCCATTGGAAGGTATGCATGCTCAAATCCATCAATTATCAGGTCCAAGGTAACACGCGCGTAGAATGGGGGTAGACGTACGAAACTGATGAGCGTGAGTGGACCTGATGGAAACACCGTCCCGTAGGCCGCATCTACAGGGTGCCCTTCTAATGGTATTTGGAGACGGCATTTTTGTTGCTCCTTTAATAAAGAGAGATAATACGTGAAATAAATAAGTGAGTCCAATCTAATACTATTTAAATGACTTTATTTTAGGAGAAAAATAGTTAAACAAAGCTAACCTGGATGTTGGCAAACGGGTACGGGTCAGTGGCCGGAGCACAACTAGACGAGGAAGACAATCGAGGAGGATCTTGCTGCTGCTGCTGAGTAGTCACATGTGCAATCGAATTCAACGCTTCCTGCAGCCTCTCCTCGATAGCCCGGCAATCAGCAGCCTGTTTCTCGTCATTAGCTTGGCGCTCAGCAGCGAACTTACACTCTACCATCGCCTCGACTTCAGCAGAACTCATATGACCCTTCCTAACAGATGGCGGGAATACGTGCTTCTGACGTACTTCTCCCCCAAATCCTCTAACATGCCCCGGGTGATCCTTCTTCCCAAGTATTTGATTGAGAGCGTCGTCTTGAGAAGGAGGAGCGTGTATGTCTACTTCTCCTCTCTGTGCCGCTTCATACTGTCCAATTGTCAAAGAAGTTAACACTAAATTTAAGATCAACAAACAATTGTGTATATAAGTAAATTATTTAACAGCTACTTTCAAATACTTACAATTTGGTTAGCAAGTTGTTCCATCGCAGCATGAGGAAATATCCTCTGACCTTCGCTGGTCGTTTTCTGGCGTCCCAGTATGTACATCTGCACCCTCCTCGCCTCAGAGACATCCTCGATCGGGCATTCACTTCCATCCTCGTTCCTCTGTGTCAGCAAACCAGCTTCTTTCCACATGTCGAGGCTGCCCACATATCCCCTTCGTCCCATGGTGTGGGGTAGAGATTAGCTTCACGGTTTTGCCGTGCTTGTTCTTGTTTTTGCTGTTAAGAAAGTACAACAAAAAATTAATTAGAAAATCAGGGATAAAGCATTATGAGCATTAATTAAGAAAAGAGTACACACAAACATACCCTGAACTCGGGGGTGAAGTGCCGCTCAACGAACTCCTTCCACTCCTCTTCAGTGATCATGCCATTGTACACAACATACGACGGAGGCTCACGTGGGGGCACCCTATTGATCCAATGCTCGACCAAGTAGTGGCGAATGATTTAGCTGTTAGTTTGCCGGACACCAAAGAAAGAACGGTCTTCTTCACTTCTTCTAGGATCTTGTATCGTTCTTGCACCTTCTTCCAGATGGTCTCCTTAACTTCTTCCGGGACTTGTTTCCATGTGTGGTTGATGCAGCAATGTGATCTGGCCAGAGTTCCTAGCATACTAGCGAACTCTGACCTGCTGCCCCCACAATACCTCCCATACTTGTCCCACAGAAGACTAATCTCATCCAGTTTCTGCAGTTTCAACCCACGGGTCGGACCTCTACCTCTGGGTCTCTGAGTAGCACTCGTAGAAGGTGCACTCATGGAAGGGCCAACAGCAGCTGCGGCAGATGTAGATGGGCCAACAGCAGCAGCGGCAGATGTAGATGGGCCAACAGCAGCAGCGGTAGAAGGAACCGGCACCATTTGCTGCTCATTTTCGAACTCACGGCAAAATAAATCGAACTCTTCATCAGCCATGTCCGGATCAGCCATGCCTGCAAGGATTGAAATACAATTTGAATTAAATTAAGCATTTCATAATGGTCATATACAAGCAAGAAATAAAAGAGTGTTAATTTCATATAAATTTTTATAGTAATAACTTACATACACCATTATCTCTCAACCCACATTCCCTCGTTATGGTCTGATCATATATACTCACGATGACCTGTGACCTCAGCCTCTTCCAATGAAATATGAACAGTTGGAGGTTCATCTTCTGCATCATACTCATTCTCATCAACCACACCATCCACACCAACTATTCCTCTTCTCCCTTTAAGCGCAACAGACCATCTAGGATTACAGGGATCAGTTACATAAAATATCTGCTTAACCTTCGTCCCAACAATGAATGGCTCAACCGTGGGAGTAGCTCTAGACAGATCAACCAGTTTCATACCATGCTCCTCCTCACGGTAGCCATGATTGTTGTTAACCCAGTTACAGCGGAAAACACACATTTCGTAGCTGTTGTAGTCCAATACCCAGATGTCTTGTATAACACCGAAATATGATTGTTGTACTGAGACTGGACTATGACCCACGACACCGATGTCATAAGTTTTGATAAGCTTCAAGCTCTACACCACTGTTTTGATTCGTTGACTTTTGATCCTGACGTTCTGTGAAAAAGGTGAATCCGTTGACATCGTACCCCTCATAAGAAATTACATCCAGATTTGGTCCAAATGCAACTACTTTAATCACTTCGGGCACATTCGTGGACTGATCGGACAACACTCTGTCTTTGAACCATCGGACAAATGTCCTATTCTGCTCATTTTGTAGTCTAACGTCACTCATGTCTGGATATTGTGATCTTAAAACACACAAGTGTTCATCAAAGTATGGTTCGACATCTTCAAGATGACTTAGTACAACTAAATGAGCTTTGTTAAGAGAGTCTATGTCAATTCTTTTCAGTTTTCCGTCCAACCGTGCCAACCCTTCAATCTGCCCTCGTGTATAGAACGTGGAAGTCCAATGGTATCGACACCTTCTAGGTAATTGGTGCAGAAGTCTACAACTTCCTCTGTGATAGTTCCCTCTATAATACTACCCTCTGGGTGACGACGGTTCTTCATTTTCTTCTTAAGGACACCCATGTACCTTTCGAACGGATACATGTAGCGAAGGTACAAAGGACCGCACATCAGAATCTCTCTTACAAGATGCACGAGGAGATGTATCATTATGTCGAAGAACGATGGAGGAAAATACATCTCCAGCTGGAACATTGTCACAATAAGATCCTTTTGTAATTTAGACAGAGTGTCCACATCAAGAACCTTAGACGAAATGGATTTGAGGAAGACACTGACGTTTGTGATTATGTGTCTGACAGCATCCGGCAAGATCCCACGTAGTGCAATTGGCAAAAATTCTTGAAGTAGGACATGATAATCGTGAGATTTCATTCCTACTAATTTGAAATTGGTCATGGACACTAGGTTTCTTATGTTTTAGGAGTAACCTGATGGCACCTTGATGTTGTAAAGGGTACTTCATAGACTATGTTTCTCTTCTTTAGACAGAGTGTGACAGGTAGGAGGCAAGAATGTGCGTTTTCCATGTTCTTGCGGGCCAAGCTCTGTGTGTATGCCCAACTCAATTAAATCTTTTCTTCCTTTCAAATGATCATTTGTCTTTCCTTTTATGTTCAAAAGGGTGCTAGTGATACTTTCACCCACGTTCTTCTCGACATGCATCCCATCGATACAATGTCTAACCTCCAGATGCTGCCAGTACTGTAGATCCCAAAATATTGATTCTTTTTTCTAGACACTTTTTCACCACTTTTGGTTGGCGGCCCGAAGTTCTTCACAATATTATCCAACTTTTGTAAATTTCTGTACCTGTCAAAGGCTGGCGCGCCACGCTGTGATCAGTTTTCCCATCGAACTCTTTCGCCATCTTTCGATACTTATGTCCTTTTGGAAGCATTTTTCGGTGGCCCATATACACGTTTTTGCCACTATGTTTCAAGCGAATGCTACAAGTGTTTTCACCACAAATCGGACACGCCAACACCCCCTTGATTGAATAGCCTGAAAGATTACCATAAGCGGGGGAATCATTGATTGTGCAGTACAACATAGCACGCAAATTGAAGTCCTCTTTACTGAATGAGTCGTAAACCGTAGCCCCTTCATTCCACAAGAGTTGTAGATCCTCTATCAAAGGTTGTAGGAATACATCAATTTTGTTGCCCGGTTGCTTTGGACCCGATATTAACAAAGACAACAAGATGTGTCTTGGTTTCATGCATAACCACGGTGGTAGATTGTAAATAACCAAAAGCACAGGCCAGGTACTGTGTATGCTACTCAAAGTACCGTAAGGGTTCATCCCATCCGTGCACAAGCCTAGCCTTAGGTTTCTCGGTTCGTTACCAAACTCAAGAAATTTTACGTCTATGTTTCTCCACTGTGGTGCATTAGTAGGATGTCTCAATCTGCCATCCTTTTTCCTGTGAACTGAATGCCACCGAAGATTCTCTGCGTCTTTCTCAATGGAGAACAAACGTCTGAACCTTGGAATGATGGGCAGGTACCACAGTACCTTAGCTGGTGAACCTTTCTTACTACCGCTGATGTGAGTTTGTTGTTTCTTACACTATGACGCTCCACATGCTGAACAACTTTCAGCAAATTCATCCGATTTCCAAAACAGCATGCAACCATTTGGACAAGCATGAATTTTCTAGTACTCCATACCCATTGGGCACATCAGTTTTTTGGCTGAGTACATAGTCGTTGGTAAAACGTTGTCCACCGGAAGAACGTATTTCAATAGTTCCAGGAGGTCAGTGAAACTTTCGTCGCTCCAGCCATGTTTCACTTTCAAGTTGAATAGCTTGAGGATGACACTCAACTTGCTTAACTTTGTAGGGTCACACCGGGGTACAACGGTGTTTTAGATGAATCCAACAAATTTTCATACTTGTCTGGCGTGTTAAAGTAATGTCATTCCACATCTTTGAGCATAGTCTAAATGTCATCATCCCAGAAATCTGGCTCAACATTCGCTGTAACGTCTTCTGGATCACCCGCAACTGTATCATCTCCAAGTTCTGTTTCTGTGTTTGCCTGACCATTATCCCCTTCGTCAGGCTTAATAACATCGAACGCACTCTGACCATGCCATCGGATTATGTCTTGGAAATCTTTTGTAAAACCGCGTCGGATCAGATGTTCCTTAATTGTTTCAACGCCGTGATATCTCAGATTGTTTTGGCAGTCGATACACGGACAAAATATGTATCCCTTGTCTGTAGGTTTCAGATTGTTCGCCAACACCGTGCATAACTTATCAACTCCTTCTAAAAACTTGTCGTCCAAATTTCCCCTGTAAATCCACGAATGTTCCATCTCCTTCTAGCTATTTATACGATGGCAGCCATTTCATACCGTCACCCGTGGCAGAGTCTTTACACTTTTGTATCTTATCAACCCAAATCCATCCATGAGTATTAAATCCCACCGGTGAACGTGTTTTTAATATGTAATTTATTGAAAATTTCGGCAGCATCTCCCTACAGTTCTTCAAATGCACGATATTATGATATTAATCAATAATATATGCATTCGAAGAACAATAAAGAGATACTGCTGAAATAATCAATAAAGTACATATTAAAAGCACATTCACATCCTAGGTGTGAGATTTAACAATCATGGACAGTCCCGACAGGGACTGCCGAAGATATACCTCTATTAGGTATATCTTGGGCGGATAACTATGTTTGGTTGTTTGTCAAATACTGTATGTATATATGTAAATCTTACCTCTAGTAGACGATTAGTAGAAGCAAAGACGGTTGAGGTAGGAAGTCAAAATAAAGTCGTATTCCTGATGCATGAAGGAAAAAAGACAACATTAGAATTCATCGAAAAATCAAGGTTAAAATGCTAGCTAAACTGCGGAAAAAAATCGACAGCATCTCCCCTATATTTCTGACGTTTCCCAATCAGTTTTAACAACTTCAAATTCCCACGCACCATCAAAATTACTTATACACTAATTTTATATTTATCTAGAAGAAAGGTAAGCTGTATTAACCGTAAAGAAATATTTACAAGTACAAGAAATCAACTGCAACAAGAATCAGCAAACAAGAATCACAACTTCGAATCTGCTAAGAGATATATCTACCAGACCAAAGGCTCTCAACTAGTTTTATATTTGAAAACTACACTACTATGTATTAATTGTAATACTAAATGCTAAGAATAAGTAAATACAGCAGTTTACAGTTTGGTTTGCAAAATTTCCGTTACTGCACCGAAGTGGGCAAGTAGTGCAGAAATCAGCCCACGAACTAGGTTGCAATTAACTGTGAATCTGGGCACAAATATATGAACAAGGTTAGAACATTTGCCATTTCACTCTCGAGAGTTGACAGAAACGAGGTTAGAACTAGCAATCGACATGCATATGAACAAAGTTAGAAAAAAACGACAATTGATCGACTGCACGCATACCCAGTACACGATAGAGACGTCGACGGTGACGACCAGTGTACGTAGATGGGTGGTGACCGGCGGCGATGGGAGTGACAAAGGTGGTGGGAGCGACGACGGCGATGGCCGTTACTAAGGTGACGGGAGAGAGGAGGCGATTTCAGTGAGGAAGATAGCGCGAAAGAGAAGAAGAGTTACTATGAGTACAGTGTGCAGAGTAAACGGGCAAATGTTTAAAGGGACTTTAGATTACGGTTTACATGTAAACCGTAATCTAAAGTCACACTTTAAATGACGGTTCCTAAAGAACCGTAATCTAAAGTATAACGAAATTAAAAAAATAGCGCGAAAATTATTTGGCATATGCTGGGTTTCGAACTCAAGATCGATGGTGTTGACTCATGTACCCACGGCCATTATGCCATGAGTCTTAGTCAATCAAACATAGGTAACACATTAATATAAAGTTTTTTTTAATCTAAAATACACTGGTTAAATGACGTCGTTAACTGTAATTTAGATTACGCGCGAAGTCAAAAAAATCAAATAATACGGGAAATATTTGGCGTCTGGTCAAAACGACGTCGTTGACCATCAGTCGGAGGTAGGCGCGCCTTTTTTAGGACAGACTTTAGCTGACGGTTATTGGTAAAACCGCAATCTAAAGTCTGTTGACCGTAAAACGCGCGTCAACACGGGACTTTAGATTACGGTTTCACTAATAACCATCATCTAAAGTCCGTCCTAAAAAAGGCGCGCCTACCTCCGATCGATTATTGATTACGGTTAATTCAATAAACGTCGTTAATTAATTCCGGCCTTCTATTAATCACGGTGTCTGTTAAAGCCGTGATTAAACCACCGTCATTAAAGGCTCGCGTTCCACCAGTGCTGGGGGCTCTCTAGCGACCGATACGGGTGAGCAGTGGTACTCGCGCCTGTTTGCAACCGGGAATCCCACAATGGCCAGCTCAGCGTCTCGTTTGGGCTAAAGTCTCCCCTCGCAGAGCTTCGATCCTACTATATGAGTTATTTTGGGAGAAGCTGTGTACCCGTGAGCTTCTATTTGAGAAAGGAATGGTAAGTATTACCAGAAGCCTGTGTGCACGTTGTTCGTCTGGGATGGAATATGCGAGCCATGCTTTGGTTTGGTGCAAAGAAATCAATGGTCTCTAGAGGGGTATTATCCTTTGGTGGGGGGTGTTCATTACATTACCGATGGACATCAAAGATATCGTACATGTATGGGATCACGTAATGAAAGGGAAACATGAACGATGGACATGGAGGGCAACGCTACGAATCCTCATCCTTGTTGCTTGGGAGACGAGGAGTAAGGCCATATTCCAACAGCAAACTGTACCTACTGAAACGTCAATGGAGCGCGTGAAGGTAATGGTTTGGAGATGGATATCAATCAATGGTATTCAGGCTCCGATGGAAATGCATTCCTTTATTCAGGAGAATGATCTATTACAACGGTGGAAGCGGGCTCGGTTGGCTTAGCGGACAGCCACTGTAGGGAAATGGCCTGTGTTGGCTGATAGCCTCTGGTTATATTGTGATATGTGATGTATATGTCTGTAAACAATTTTGTTTTTGAAGCATCTATACAGGCCTGGCGCCATAAATTACCAATAAAAATAAAAATAAAATGAGTGAAATTGGTTCACCTCGCAACAACATCAAAATTTGTCAGTTTATGATATGCTTTGTTGCAGGATTCAACTACCGAAGTCAGCCCATTTGACCTATACAAGAAGCTTAGCTTCTCGTATCCCTCATTGCTACTTCCCCTCATACACGAACATGACACGGTATTTATTATTTCATTATAGTATGACTATAGTATATGAAATAAATGACTATATATAGTATACGCACTACTATTATTTATTATTTCATTATAGTATGTGGTTCATTTTTATAAATAATAATTAATTTATTTTATTTAAAAATACTTATTATTATTAAAGATACTCATTATTAAATTAAAAAGTATTTAATTAGATGTGAAAAACAAGTTATATTTAATACCAAAAAATGTCAAGAAATAAGAAACAAGATATATTAGCATATAAAATTATTCTTAAAATATTAACACTGTATTAGATGATTATTTAAAATATATTCCAAATATTTTAAACTATAACATAATTTTGATATAATTAATTAAGGTTTTTGTATTAAAGTGTTTATGTTTTTACTAAACATATAATTACAATTAGTTTTAATTTATATTTTGTACAAATATTTAGTACTCCTATGTTTTTATATCATATGAATTAGTTTAATTTAATGTTCTCTTTTAAATGTATTGTCAAACTTATTCTATCATTTAAACTATTGCACAACTAATTTCAGAGGTCATCTTAACCGAGTAAAGAAATATCCTGTTCCCATAATTATAATTCCTGGATTTATATTCCAAGAATTATAATTCCAGTTGCCATAGGACAAACTATTTTTTGTCAAATGGTTTTTTTTGTGGGTGATAATGGTTAGGGACTTGGCGGTGTTTGTTTTGAGGTAATCAGGAAAGGGAATCGGAATGAGTCTGTTTCTTACTGTTTGTTTAGCCAGAATTTCCTACTTTTAGGAAAGAGTAAGTGAATAGGTTTACTCCAAAAATGTTTAACTCTATTCCCTACCCCATACTAGAGAATGAGATTTCCTTTCCCTAGTGCACTTTGACCAGTAACATGTAACCATTGACCGATGACTAATGACCATTGACTGGTGGCCGTTGACTGGTTATTTATTTGATTTTCCCAGCTCAAACAAACAACCAAGAAAATAAAAAAAGAATTATTTTCATTCCCCTTCATTCTCTTTCTTGATTTTATTCAGTTTCCCCAGCTCAAAACAAACACCCCTTATGCCATGTTTTTAGAAGATATTTCGCTTTATGTCTTTTGTTGTTGGACTCTATTGTTACTTTTTGTTTATAAACAACTACATTATGTGTGCTCACTAGTGGAAAAAATGTTTTTAACCACGGTTATTTTGCTTATATACCACGGTTAGGAACCGTGGTTTATGCTCCCATCGTATATAGAAAATTGCCTATATACCACGGTTGATAACCGTCGTTTAAAAGTAGACTATATACCACGGTTTGCTATGACCGTCGTTTAAGACCGTTTTTGGATGCGGTCCTCACCGATTTTAAACGATGGTTAAGGAGAGAACCGTGGTATAAAGTCCTTTTATACAACGGTTATAGGTCAAAACCGTGGTATATTATCTATAAAATCAACGAATAAACCACGGTTATACATATAACCGTGGTTTATAGTCTATGAAATTTTTTTCAAAATCGCCGGCGATTTAGAAGCGCCGCTTCGCAGATCTCAAACAGAGCACAAAAGAGAATGAAGAGGCTAGAACATGTGTGTTCCTTGTTTTCGATTTAGGGTTGCAAAATAATGAGTGAATAATGGAGGCGTAGTATGTGTCCTTGTTCGCGGTGGGTTGCAAAATTACCGTGAAGTTGAAGAGAATGAAGAATGGAGGCGTAGGCCATGTTCCTTGTTGCGGTTATGGTTGTGAAAATTACAGTGAGAATGAGTGAGTGAGGACGAGCATGTTCCTTGTTCGCAAGTGTAAGCTGAAAAATTTACCAAAAAACAAGAGAATGAGTGAGGACGAGCATGTTCCTTGTTCGTGATTTAGGGTTGCAAAAATTACCATGAGCTAGTTGAAGAGAATGAAGAATAGTTGCAGAGCTGTTCGTCGGTTTGGGTTCCAAAATACCATGAGGTTGAAGAGAATGAAGAAGAGTTGCAGAGTTCGTCGGTTTGGGTTCCAAAATCACCGTGACATTGAAGAGAATGAAGAAGAAGAGTGTTTCGTCGATATATAAGAGAATAGAGAGAAAGCGCCGCGTTAAATTTTGGCCGAAAATTAAAATTCCCGCCTAGACTATATACCACGGTTGATCAAAAAACCGTGGTTTAATATAGTAAGATGTGCAATATAAATGACGGTTGCCTAGGAACCGTGGCATATAGGTACCCTATATACGACGGTTCTCCAAGAACCGTGGTATATTCGCTCCGGCATGTACTATATACCACGGTTGCCCTGAAAACCGTGGTATATTACTAACCTATATATGACGGTTCCTGAAAAACCATGGTATATGCGCTCTGGTATGCACCTTAAATGACGGTTGCTATGAAAACCGTGGTTTATAAACTTTAAACCACGGTTTTCCATTAAACCGTGGTTTAAACGCCGTCATTTAAAACATTTTTCTACTAGTGGCTATGAAAATAGGTGATCACTATGAGCTTCCAAAATTGTTAGGAATTAAAGTAATTTTTGAAGTTAGAATTCCAACAATTTTAACTTTAAGTTGAAGGAGTTGAGGGGTGCATTAAATGCATTTATGCAAGGAATTCATCAGTTAAATCTCTTTATTTTCCCACTCTTTTGAGGTTAATTAAAATACTCAAGTGTTGAGAAAGAAGTAAATCCTTTTAATGTAGTCCAAACTCGATCATCTGAGTTGTTGGATGACGGATTAAGATATCGTTTGGTCCCAGGTTCGAATCCTTCGACCTTCACATTTACCAGGTCGGCGTGATTTGTATCTGTTATTGCTATTTTGATCGGCAAACTCGGTTCAGGACTGAAGCCCATACTGAGACTATTTAGAAACAGAGTTCGTCAGTCTTGAACTAAGTAGTATACGATACGCAAAATAACAAATAAGTTTTTACACATCTGTAAAAGATAAAAATCTTATTTGATAGATTTTCATACAATCTGTATATCTATATAAACAGAAGTTAAGCTAGGTTAAAAGGAGTGCTTTTAGCGAGAGTAAGTAGAGAAGAAGATTAATACGGCTGAGTGAACTAGGGTTTGAGAAAATCGATGTGAAGCGTGTTCTATCATTGTTGTAACATGCAAAGCTGTTAGGGAAATCTAAGTTGAGTGCAACATCGTGAGTTGAGAGTTTCTTACTCTCACAACGTGTTTAAAGATTAGAGTACTTGTGTGTTAGTTGTGGGTGTAAAGTCACTATGTGTTTTGTGTATCAAGTGTGATATGTGATATTCAATAAAAGATCGAGTTCATATTATCTCTCGTCATTGTTACTTGTTTGGTCTATCTGTTCTATACTCACACACAGTAAGTTTCTTCAATTGGTATCAGAGCAAGGTTACCCTAAATTTTGAGGAAACTTCCTCAGGGTAGGTCGAGATAAATACATACTGTGTCAAACCACCCAGTTGACGAAATTCAACTACACCAGTTGGTGTGAACAGATGGAAGATCAATTAATCTCTATTGATCTTCAACTATGGGATGTGGTGACTAAAGGTGACCTCAAGCAGAAAATTGAAGAAGAAGTCACCAAAGAAAAGCCAAGAACCAGCTGGAGTGAGAAAGACAATAATTGATAAGCAATAATCGACAAGCTCGGAGGGTTATAGTGTCCTTGTTGTCAGACTCAGACCAACAAAAGGTTTTAGGTTTGCGCACTGCAAAGGAGGTTTAAGAATTTCTTAAAACTGCTTACGCAGGAACGGATTCCGTCAAGAAGGTGAAGGGAAAACAACTCAAAAGGCAGCTTGATAACTTCAAGATGACAGAAGGAGAGACAATTTCAGAAACCCTTAAAGATTCGATAAGATTTTATGTGAGCTCAAGACTTTTGGAGTAACTCTTGATAGTGCTCAAGTCAATGAGAGGTTTCAGGATAGTCTGCTCAAAGAATGGTTGAATTTCACAACACTTTTGGAGTCAATTAAGGATTTGTTAAAATTATCCTTCATAGAACTGGGATATGAACTGACGGTGTACGAAGGCAAGATGAAAGGCGGGCTTGTGAGTTTAAGTGTTAATAAGTATTTAGCACTAAAGGCAAAGAAAACTTCAAGCGATAAAGAAGATGATGACACAAATGAGGATGAAGAGATTACGATGATAGCTAACGGGATCAGAAAAATTTTTGGCGGAAGAAGAGGCTCTAGGTCCAGAACTGATAGGTTTAAAACACAGAAGTAACAAATCATATGCTTTCATTGCAATAAGCCTGGACATGTGGTAAAGGACTGCATGCTAAAGCCCAAGGATAATTTTCATGACAAGGTTAAGAAACTTACAGAGGCTGCGGTAGCTGCGTGGGGATAAGAGGAATCAGACGCAGACTCAGAAACAGAAGAGACAACGCAGGTTTACATGATTGTTGTGACTTATGATGATGAAGGCATTAGCGTGATATCAGACCGGAACTTTTGCATGATGGCAAGTGACGGATGGAAAGAAGTTCTAGAAGCAGACGAGGTAAGTCCTGAAATCATAGAAGATGCTTTTAATTCTTTGTCAAAGAAAGAAATTTCAATTTGCTAACGACTGCTGTTACAAAGATTAAATTGCTTGAGTCAAATTGTCTGAGATAGATGATTCTGTAGAGTTAGTTACTGAGTCTTAAATTAAGGGAAACAATCCTATTAAGTTCATAAAACCATTAAAAGATAGGGTTGAATGCTTGCCCGCTTGGGCTCAAACTGAGTTCAAGACACTTCAAGAATGACATGAGAATTTAAAAAGGAAAAATGAAGCCTTAGAGGGTGACCTGTCAAAGGTTAGGAGAGAAAAAGAGATAGCAAAGCAAGAAAATCCATTTTGGTACACTGGAAAAGCAGATTTGACATAGATGTTGACTGGGAGAAAAAAACTTATAACACCAATCTATAACCCAGTGCGGAAAACATCAAATACTAAATACATCAAATCAGAATATTTCTATCAGTACTGTCATAAACATGGTCACAACATAGGTTTTTGCAAGAGTCTATATTACAGAAAAACTTCGCGTGTTGTTAAAAATATATCTCAATTCAAAACTCATAATAACAGAAATCACTCTTCCTTCACTCGAAGAATAGGGCCTAAACAAGTTTGGGGTACCTAAAGCTAATAAGTGATTGAATTTTTTTTCCTAGGCGCTAGCAACCACACTTTATGAAAATTGGTAGCTGATAGATAGTGGTTGCTCAAGACACATGAGTGGAGATAAGAAAAAATTCAATACCTTAGTTGAACACCGGGAGGAAGAGTAACTTTTAGGAACAATGGCAAAGGGAGAAAAATAGGAATCGGGACAACTGGAAAAGAGAATTGTATTGATCAGGTTAGTCTAGTGGAAGGTCTCAGTCTTGATCTGTTAAGCGTATCACAAGTGTGTGATAAGGGTCCCTCAGAAGTTATTTTTGATTCAAGTGGTTTTCAAATAGGCAACAAAGTCACCCAGGAGATCCTGCTACAAGGTTGCACAGTGGGTAACCTTTACATGGTAGATGTGAATAATCAGGAAGATGTAACGTGTCTTACTGTCAAAGATGATGAAGAACTATTGTGGCATCGAAGATTGGGACATGCTCATCACCGGTTAATCAACAAGTTGAGACTAAAGGATTTAGTCAATGAGTTACCACAGAGACGGCTAGATCATAATACAATTTGTGTTGATTGTGCTTTGAATAAACTCACTAAAATTTCTCATGCTCCGACAAATATGGTTAGCAGTACCAAGCCATTAGAGTTGCTTCATATGGATTTAATGGGACCGGTGAGCGTGCAGAGTAGGTTTGGGAAGAGATATATACTGGTGGTAGTTGACGATTATTCCAGATATACATGGACTACTTTACTTCATAGCAAAGATCAAACATTTGGTGAAATTACGGGTCTGATCACCAAGATTCAAATTCAAATAGAGAATAAAGTTAAGAGCATTCGAACAGATCAGGAAAGAAATTTATCAATCAAAAGATGTCTCAATTCTGTACTGACAATGGAATCACTCATACTTACTCTGCAGCCAGGACTCCACAGCAAAACAGGGTAGTCGAACGGAGAAACAGGACACTTCAAGAGATGGCTCGCACAATGTTGAATGGTAGTGGTCTTGCTCTTAGCTTTTGGGGAGAAGCTACTAATACAACTTGCTACATTTTTAATAGAGCCTTAATTCGTCCAATTTTGACCAAGACTCCCTATGAACTGTACAAAGGGCGTAAGCCATCCATATCATATTTCAGAGTGTTTGGGTGTACATGTTATATTCTTAACAATGGAAAAGATCAACTAGGAAAGTTTGACAAAACAAGTGATGAAGGAGTTTTTTCTCGGCTATGCTATGAGTAGCAAAGCTTACCGTGTTTTTAACAAACGCACTTTAATAGTTGAAGAGTCGGCAAATGTCAAGTTTGACGAGAGCAACTTCGGTGGAAGGACAACTCAAGGAAACATAGATAATTTTTTTCAGTCAAAGAATAAAGAAACAACCATTGATGACGTCTCAGGGGCTGAATCAGAGGAAGAATTGGCGATAACTGAAGATCCATCTTCATCAGCTCAGAACTCAGGGTCACCATCACCAGAACAAACTGAGTTGGTTCCAGTTGCGACTCAGGAAGCAAAAATCACACATCATCTGACTGCTCGGAATGCTCCAGGCATAGAAATCAACAACATCCTTTCAGATTTAAACTCAGGAGTTCGAACCCGGTCAAATGCACAAAATTTTTTGTGCTTACTATGGTTTTGTTTCTACAGTGGAACCAAAGACCGTGAAGGATGCTTTAGAACATGAGAGTTGGATAAATGCTATGCATGAGGAATTGAATGAATTTGTGAGGAATGATGTATGGGAACTTGTTGAGAAACCCAAGGATCATAATGTCATTGGAACGAAGTGGGTTTATTGCAATAAGCTAGATTCAAACGGTCAAATCTCTAGAAATAAAGCATGTCTAGTTGCAAAAGGGTATAACCAACAGGAGGGGTTAGACTTTGATGAAACTTATACTCCAGTAGCATGACTTGAGGCTATCCGTCTACTCATTGCCTTTGCAACATTGCATAGGTTTACACTTTACCAATTGATGTCAAGTGTGCCTTCTTGAATGGACACCTCAAGGAGGAGGTATATGTCTCTCAACCACCAGGTTTTGAGGATACGACTTATCCAAATCATGTTTATCTTTTGAAGAATGCATATGGTCTTAAGCAAGCACCAAGGGCTTGGTATGAAAGATTGATATCTTTTCTTATCCAACACACTTTGTCCGGGGACATGTTGATCACACACTGTTTATCAAACAAAGTGGGAAGGACAAACTTCTAGTGCAGATATATGTTGATGACATCGTTTTCGGATCCACCAATCAACAACTGACAATGGAGTTCGAGTCAATGATGACAAAGGAATTCCAAATGAGTAATATGGGTGAGCTGACATTTTTTCTTGGGTTGCAAATTAGGCAAACAACTGATGGCACATTTATCAGTCAACCAAATACACTTTGGAACTTCTGTCCAAATATAAGTTCATTGAGTGCAAGCCAATGTCAACTCCGATGTCTACTACTCTCAGATTAGGACTGAAATTAACTGCCAAGGCAACAGATCTAACTGTTTATAGGGGGATGATCGGGTCTCTTCTATATCTCACGGCAAGTCGTCCCGACATCATGCATAGTGTTTGTTTCTATGCTCATTTTCAGGCTAATCCTAAGCTACCACATGTAAAAGCTGTCAAACGTATTTTTCCCTATCTCCAAGGAACATCATCACTTGGACTTCTGTACACGGCCACTTCCTTACCCACTCTTGCTGGATACACCGATGCAGATTTTGGTAGTTCTCTAACAGATCGGAAAAGTACAACTGGCACGGCCCAATTCTTGGGTTCTAATCTTATTGCATGGTCTTCTAGGAAACAAGCTTCGGTTTCTCTGTCTACGACTGAAGCTTAATATGTTGCAGTAGCTGCTTGTTGTGCCCAGATCTTGTGGCTCCATCAGTAACTTGAGGACTATATATGGTCTATTCTTCATTCTTGTTCCTATCTATTGTGACAACACAAGCACAATTGAGTTAACCAAAAATCCTATTCATCACTCCTGTTCCAAACACATTGATATACGACACCATTTTATTTGAGACATTGTGGAACACGGTACTGTTATCTGAGAAGGGAAGAAATGGTACCAAGCCAAACAAGACATATGGAGCATCCGGCCGCTTCCAGCCAAATGGGGGGTAAGAATGCATAAGACATCCGGCCGTCTCCGGTCGGACGAAAGTAGGACTTAGGCAAGACGGAATATAGTGTGGCCGGCCGCCTGTGGTCGGTCAAAGATATTAGGGAGGGCAAAATCATACTTATACAAGTAAAATACAGGCTGACAACATAAGACCAGGCCCCAAAACTCTATAAATAGGCGTGTACCCCCATGAAATAAGACACGTAACATTTGGCAGTCAAACTCACACTTGACTCTAACAAAAGACTCTCTCTCTCTCTCTCTCCCTTTCTTACGAGATTCTGTAACCGAGACCAGGTAACGTAGGATAGTAAATCAGATCAGGTTATATTTGAGATACAACATACAGTTTCATTTGGCGCCGTCTGTGGGAAAGGAACAACAAGAAGCACACCACGAGACCACATGGAAACAGGGAAGTAATCTATGACGATTCATAGTGGAAATCCTGAAATGACTAATGATATTTTTTGCAGGATCTGAATACGAGAAATGGCTCCAAGATCTAAGAAAACACCGAAGAACGCTACCGAGGATAACAATCGCGTTGAAGAAGAAATAAATTCGGAGATGCCAGAAGCCATCTCCAAGAAAGATCTCGAGGACATGCTGAAGGGACTAGTCAGATCGATTGACGAGAAGATTGTGGAGGGAAACGAGGCTCTGCAGCAGGAATTAATGCAAAGAGATGAGGAATATAAAAAGAAGTGGGACGAAATGACTGAAGCTATAGAACAGTTGAGAAATAAGGATTCCAGAGGCAGTAATGGCGAAGAAAGTAAAGATCGGAAGCACAATTCAGTCATTAGTGAGGAGGAAATGGAAGAGGATGACCAGATAGACATGAGCTTGTACCCCTTCTCAGAGAGGATAAGAAAGCAAAGCTCCCGCCGCATTTCGTTGCTCCGACGATTGAGAAATATGATGAAAAGGAGACCCCGCCCAACATATTAAGAAATTCATGTTTGCCATGAACACTCAAGGGATCAGCTCCCCCGCTCTCTGCAATTTATTCCCTGGAACGCTTTCGAAGAGAGCATTGGGATGGATCTCCACAAGACCGCCGTAATCCATCACCATCTTCAAACAACTGACCGAGGAATTTCAACAATACTTCGCTGCGAGCGAGAGGGTGAAAAAAGAGACAATAGAGTTGATGGACGTCAAGTAGCAAAATGGGGAAACTGTGAAGGAGTACAGTGAGCGCTTCCATAAGAAGGTCGTAGAAATCGATGAGAAAATCTTGATTAAAGCCTTTGGTAACGGTTTGGCCCAGCCTCGGCTTGCTGGAAAGATCGCAACAAAAGCACCGAAAACTTATGGGGAATTAGCTGAAATGATCCATCTTGATTTTTTAAAATCTGAGATAGTAGAAAACAAGGCTAAGGAACTAGCAGATAGCTTCAAAAGCGCGGCAGCACCAGAAAAGAAAGAGGGGCATGGAGGAAATGCCGGAAAAGGAGGGTCAAGATACAAACCATATATTACAAGTCGACCGCCGGATCTTCCTCTCAGGGCCGCAACATCAGGGGGCAAGGACCATTGTCTACATTGACCCAGGGAAGTATGCTGCTGCAGTAAGAGAAGGATACCTTCCTCAACCAAGAAAGCCGCCGTAGGTAGAAATTCCAGTTGCATTCTGCGAATACCATGGAAACCGCAGCCACCGAACTGTAAACTGTGCTACCCTGGCCAAAGAGCTTCGAATCATTGAGGAAAAAATAAGAAGAGGGAAGCAATCAGCCGGAGCACAAAGGCAATACGGCGGTCAGCAGGGCGGTGCCCAGAATGCACCACGTGGACGGCAAGAGGAGGAGGTTCACCCCAGGCTTGACCTTGGCAAGTCGGTGGGTATAATAACAGGTCTGTGAGGAAGGAAAGTAAAAGTTCTTTCTCTTTTCATTCAGATAGCATTCGGAATTACAAATCCAGACAATTTTCCTTTGTATTACTCCAAGTGGATTCATTCTCATGATAAGTTTAGTATAACCTTTTGTAATCTACTTTAAGCTGAGAATCTTATATCACTTGTCTTCCCAAAATTGAGCATGTAGGAGTAAAATTGTTAAGTATCACGTTACCAAAAAGAAAGGAGAATAGAATTTCCATTTTATGCATTTGTTTACAGCGAACCCCCTTTCTCCCAAAAAAGAAGGCTAACAAAACTTTCTCTAAGAAAACTCACAGGACTTTTTTCGGAGGTAGGACCACTACCCCTAATGAAAGAAAAAGGCACATTCATCAAGTGCATCAGGAACTCCCGGAGAGGAAGATCGCCAAAAAAAAAGTTTTCCTCCAATTTTCTTCTCCGACGAAGATGAAGATGGAGTGTTGTATCCACACAACGATACACTTGTCATTCGTGCACAGGTAAACGATCGAATGATGGAGGGAATCCTGATCGATAGTGGGGCTGGAGCGAATGTCATATCAGCCGAAGCAGTTAGGAGGTTGGAAGTGCCTGAGGACCGGATCAAGCCATATTCAGCGGTTCTAGGAGGATTTGTAGGAGGGGTCTCTACCACGTCTTCCGGCAGTATAGATTTTACAATGACCTTGGGTACAAGGGAGAACGAAAGGAGAATGGAGAAACGCACGGCTTTTATTGTGCCAGGTCTGTCTGGATATAACATGTACCTTGGAAGGCCAAGAATCAATGCTTTCAAAGCCATACACAACACTCATCACTTAAAATTGAAATATTTAACCATAAACAAGAAGGTGGTTACGATAAGAGGAAGAGGAAGCAAAAGATGACCCGAATGTGTGAAGTCCGCATCATGGACAGCCTTCCTAGTGGGAGATGGTCAAAATTGTAGGGTCAGAAAAGAGTTCAAGGGGAAAGTTCTTCTTCCTGGAGCCAAGTCAAGAAAAGGAAGGATGTCAAACAACTCAAGACTCCCTCAGAGAAGTACATTTAAAATCTGACCTTCTAAATTTTTTAAAATAGGAACTGCGTTTGACACCGAGCTGAACGGGAGCTAAATGGGAAACGCACCATTTGCTGCGTCTGGGAATAATCCGCTTGTGAGTATAGTTATGGGGTCCAATGAAAAGAGAGAAAAAAAAATGACAAATCAACCAATGACAAGTGTCTTGGTTAATCTTCCATTCATCCCACAAATTTTGACCGCTCGTTATATCGAACGAATCCTAAAGCTCTTTGATTAGTAATTTCCTATAGTCATTTGACTTTTGAAGATGAAGTTAGCGTAATTAATGAATTATTCTACAAATTGAGGTGCAATGCGTTTCTCATTTTCTTGGAATATTCTACAAAAATTATTTGAGTAATGTAATAATTGTGAGTCTAAGTTGCATAATTTTTTCATGAGAGTGTCTTGCCTACAGTAGCCATCTAGCTACATACATACAGGGCATACAGGGAGAACGTAAAGGACCATACACGTTTTATATTTTTCTTTTACATTTTTTTGAGTTTTTTATTTTTTTTTCATAAAAACTTTAAATTGTTATAATTTTTAATATAAGTCTAAAATGAAAAAAAAAATTATATCATTGTTCACATAAAGTTGAGCTCTTCAAAACAAGACCAGTCATGGATATATTTTGACAATTTGTTAAAAAATTATTTTACATGTATAGTGTACAGAACGTAAAAGATAACTTGTATAGATGATCATACAAACTTGTACAAATGTTAATTAAAACATGTACACCTTCACGTAAAAACATGTACATCCTCGCATTAAAAACATACAGATGGTCACATAGACCTGTATGAATCATTAATATGTACATCTTTAGATTAAAATCTGTACCATATTCATTAAAGAATATATACATTTTCACATTTGAACATGTACATCATCACATTAAACATGTACATTCTCACATTAAAATATGTACATACATCCTCACGTTAAATATCATGATATACATGTAAAAAATAATTTTTTAAAAAAATTATCAAAATATATTCATGATTGATCTTTTTAAAGAGCTTAGAATTTAGATGAACAATAATATAATTTTTTTCATTTTTTATAAAGGCAGGGATTGTACCCCAAGGGGGTACAAACAACCACTGTAGCCAAGAATTTGGCATTTTTCATAGTTATTTTTATTGCTGCTGATAAACATATGTTTTGTAGCAATATGTTATGCAGACGTATACTTCGTACATCTCAGAAGAAACTTGTTTAAGTTTATTGCAGATAAATTGTTTTGTTTGAATGTCCTAGATGGTAATCCATTATTTGCATTATTTTTGTAACTTACAGATATTGTTGAAAGCTATGATTCTTAAGCACACCTACGGTTATAAGCCCACCCGCCACACACTAACACTTCTTTTCTTTTTACCCCGTCTATATTGCAGATAGTCTTTATTATTCCTACGCCACCTCGTACAATAGTACGAGGTAACCCCACTACTGCCGCACCCCCACACAAGTAAACACTCGAGGAGATGGTTAACCTTAATCTATAAGAAAAAGTGGACGATGAATATGTCAACTATTATGACCACATAATATGGTTTTTTAGAAGACTCCCAACCACTTATACAGAAATTACATTATAGAGACATTGAGCTCGTTTGGAGAACAGCTTTCAGCAGCAGACAGCTTCTCAATTTCTAAAATCAGCAGGGTTCCATCAAACACCCAAAACCAGTAGCTGACAGCTTCTGTAAAATCATCAGCTGATAGCTACTCAATTTTCAACGGCAGGACCTAATAATTGTCTCTGCTTTTTTAAACTATCAGCAGACGTTCCACCAAACACCAAAACTAGCAGCTGATGACAGCTTATATAAAACTATCAGCATACAACTTCTCAATTTCCAGTAGCAGGACCCAACAGCAGCCCCGAGCAGCTGTCCCCAAACTAACCCATTAAGCATATACCATCTAGAAAAAGTAAAACGGTAAATTTGGACATGGTATACCACTAATCAAAGCATACAGATGGTGATCATACTGACCGAAAAGAATAAGAGCTCCACTTGCTCTCTGATATCCATGTACAAAGCAAGATAGATACATAGCCCGTCACATGAAACTTGAAAGTACAAAAGTTATTACTCCTAAGACTGAGAACAACATTCCTAGATTTATTATAAATCCCGTAAGCATAAGAAAAATATTAGTCAAAAGACAACTAATCAACACCAGCCACATAATGGGATATCAAAATTTGGCATAGCATCAGCTAGGTCACGCAAAGACATGGTTGAGGAGCTATGCCCACTCCTACAACCATAGAGAATGGAAACCATTTTTCGTGGCAATCCTGGGATGGGGCTTCCGCTTGAGTCGGAGACCGATCAACCTACGAAGACTCTTTCATTTGCACCAAACTAACCACAAAAAAGAACTGTCACAATCCCAAAATCGACCTAGTTCTAAGGTATAGACACGCCGCGTGCTATTAAACGACTAGGAGCACGCAAGGCTTCTAAAATTCATATTATAGATATTGTTCAATAACTATAAATAAATAATCAAAATGTTGAAGTGGAAAGAGATGAGCAACCACACGCTCAGTAAGCAACAAACGTCAACAAAATGAGCAACGCTCAAAACAAATTTACCGAACATAATTATGTATATATATACATCAAAATAATAATAACACAAGAGCTGAAACCGAATTCAAATCACACTAAAGCAGAGCAGTATCTTATACGGATCAGAACATGATCAGAAACGGAGTTTTGAAGGGACCCTAGTTCAAAGCATACAGAATAGGTCAGAAGACTTCAGATAACAGAACGGGTCTGAAGACCCTAGATAACAGAATGAGTCTGCGACTCCTGATACAGAATGAGTCCGTAGACTCCAGATAACAAAACGGGGGATGCCTGTGATACAGATAGAGAAGGACGTTCTACATAGCGCGCTACGGGATAACTCAACCCAGTCATCCACATCTTAGAAAACAATAAACTAGGTCCCAAAATGTAACATTCCACAAACCGGAATCATAAGATTTATATTTGCAATCAAACCATGGTTCATATACATATGATTATACCCATATACTTACATAATTTAAATATCCATTTTTATTTATACGTAATAATCAAAATAGTTTGTTTTATTAATATAACACCATTAAAATAATAGTAGTAAACGTCATAACAGCATATAAATCATAGTAGTTTAATGTGCGGAAAATCTTAGAAGAAATGAGAAATACACAAGACCTATAAGTTACACACGTGTCAAACTTCCAAAGAGTATTAATAGTGTAACTCGAAGCCATGGTATAGTTTATTTATAGGATAAACCGTGCTTATCATTACAATGTAAAAGGATTGAATTCTGCGTAACTCTTGAAATCAACAATCGCTTGTATATAGATTGAGACTAGGAGTCAATTAGATATACATACAAAATCGTTTGAATAATTATATAGCAGAGATTACCAAAGTGTGTACTTTTAAAATCCAATAAAAGTTAATAAAATCATTAGCAAGAATTCTGCTTGTTGCTCGTAGAACGCGCCTCACGCGCCTCTACCTTCTCGTTCTCTCGTCCTCTTCCTCAAGTCCCCGCCGTCCCTTTTGTTCTTCCCGATTTCTTCAGCCTGCCGGAGCTCTGGTTAGATGGTCCAGCCCTGTCACCGGGTCTCCACCTGGTGGCGCCGGCCTCACCCCAGGGGCGCTCCCCCCCGTCTTCCCCTTCCCGCCTCGTGCTCTCCTCTGTCATGGGAAAGCATCGCCCCCATCACCCGCTCTACTTTAGCTCCCATGTCTCCGTCATTGTCCTCTCAAGGCGGCCCTGCCATGTCTCCTCCGCAGCCCCTGCCTAGTTGCGTGTTGCCGGCGCAGGCCCCCGCCTCTGAAGTCGTCGATAGTGTCGGTCCCCAGCCTGCTCTAGTCTCTCCTGTTCCAGGCCTCCCCCCCGTCTTCCGCTGGAGCCCCCCTACCGGGTGTCGTGCCTCAGTCCCCCTCTGGCAGTCTCCTTCCGCCTGCAGTTGTCCCTCCAGTCCCAGGCGCTTCTGTCTCTGCAGGGACTAGGGCTCAGCTCCCGGCCATTTCTGCTTTGCCGTCCTTTGGAGCTGCTATCGAGTCCTCATGTGCGGGAGATCTGTCCCTGATTGTCGACCTATAATTTTTTTCCCTGGCAGCAAGGATATTGCAAGCGCCCCCTCTGCCCGCAGTGACTACTTCAGGTATAATCCCGCCCTCTCCGGGGAACCCTAATCCCACAAGGCCTGTATCCTTTTTGAACAAATTGCATTCCAAACAACATAATTAATCTAAGTTGTCTCTATGTGCTGATTCGTGCAATGTGGTAGAGGGTAACCCTTCATTTGTTACTATTGATGATGCTGATATGGAATCTGAAATTGAATATTAGAAATCCTCTCTTGTGGGCTACATCTGGGTATGAAATACGGTTTCATCCTCGTAGTGAATATGTCAAGAGGGTGTGGAACTTTATTCCAACCCCTCAAATTCTGCTACACGAGGACGGGTGGTTCTTGTTCAAATTTGACAAAGAAGATGACCTTCAACTTGTCCTAAGCAAAGGTCCTTGGCTTCTCAACTCCTCACCCCTTGTCCTTAAAAATGGTCCCCAGACATCTCTTTCAACCCCAAAGACCTTATTTGAACCCGGTTTGGATCCAGCTCCCCAAACTCCCCATCTCTCTTTGGTCTCGCTCGAGCCTTTCAAAAATCTGCTCCAAGATAGGTAACCTCCTCCATACTGACCAATCCACCGCTGTCAAGTCCCGTATCTCCTTTTCTAGGGTCCTAGTGGAAGTGGACTTCAACAAGGACTTGGTGCGCGAGGTGGATATCCACTCCCCCCATGGCTCATTCCTCCAGCCTGTTGTTTTTTTAGTAGGAACCCATCTCCTGTGCCTCTTGCAATAAATTTGGCCATCCCGCTCATAGATGCCCCTCCTCTTCAGGACCCAAAAAGTCTGTCCCCCCTGGTTGGAAGCCCCCCCCCCTCAGCAAACCCCCTCCCAATCCTTCCCCCCCAGGCCCTTCCTCTCCCAAGGCCTCCATTCCAATCCCTACCCCTACCCACCTCCCCTCCTTGCAGGTTGCTAACCCCCCCAGCTGCAGGCCACCCTTTCCCCATCCCCTCCCTATCCTTTTCCCCCTCCAGGCCAACGGTTCCTAGCCCCTCCTTGCCTACTCTTTCCCCTTGGCCTATGTCCCCCTTTCTTCACCTTCTCCTCCAATCTCCCGACTATGATCCCTAGCAATCTATCCCCTTCAAAAAAACTTAATCCTCCCCGCTTTCCCTCGAGGGTTGGCTCCTCCCTCCCTACGTCCAACTGCTTCTCCCCCTTTGATCTTGACCCCGCCCCTATGGCTCCCCTTCCCCCCTCCCCAACCCTCTCATGAATCTAGCTGTTTGGAATGTTAGGGGCTGCAACGACCCCTGCAAGATCCGAGAAATCTTACACTTTGTTAGGTCGAATAAATTATGTGCTTTTGGGCTCCTAGAAACCCGTGTCTCCTTTTCGAACCATAGTGCTATTATATCTCGCCACTTTGCTTCATGGAACTTCCTCCACAACTACCCCGCTCACCCTAATGGGCCATCTTGATCTTTTTTACCCTTTGGCTACTCTACCCTCACCAATCTCAGGACGGATCTATACCCCTTCTCTGGTTTCTCTTCTCCTATGATTGCTACTACCCTCCTACCACTCTCGTGCTTGATGATGATAACTTAGTCTACCTAGCTGTCTGGCCACCTCTTCTCCCCCTGCCCCCCTCTCTCTAGCTTTGGATGAAATTAAAAACTTGAGTTCTACTTTTAATGGGCCATGGGCCATGGTTGAGAATTTCAATAATATTCTCTGTGCTGAGGACCGCCTTAGCCGCCGCCCCCTTCTCCGCAAGATTGTGAAGGTTTTGCGGAATGTATTGCCTATGCTGAGCTTAATGACCTCTGTTATTATGGCCGTTACTACACCTGGTGGAACAATCAATATGGCCCTGATCGAGTGTTAGGAAAATTAATTTGATCGTGTGTTAGTCAATGAGGGTTGGGTAGCATCCTACCCCCTTAGTTCGGCTTCCTTTCTCTCTCCCACCCATGATCTCTAACCATAGTCCCATGCTTATCTCCATCCCTAAACCTCCACCCCTACCAAAAGTTTCAAATTTCTCAAATTTTGGCTAAGGATTCAGCTTTTATTACCCCTCGTCCACCAGGTGTGGAACATCCATGTTCCTGGTAGTAAAATGTACTCCATTGTTATACGCCTTCAGATTCTCAAAGCCAAACTCTCTGCCCTCCATAAATCCAAATTTAGCTCCCTGTTCCTTAAGGCTCAAACAATCAGAGAGGAGCTCAGTGATGTCCAGTAGAAGCTTGACTTTTACCCATGGGATCAATCTCTTATCTCTAAGGAGAAATCCCTAAGGTGTGACCTCCGAACTCGCAATCAACAAGAACTTCTCTTCCTGCGTCAACTTTCCGAAACTCGCTGGCTCAAACTCGTGGACTCTAACACTAAATTTTTCCATAGAATCATCAAAGCGAAGCGCAATAAAAATCCATTGTTTCTCTCCAAAATGTGAAATACCCAAACTTAATTATAGTGATTAAAATTATCATAATGTAGTAATTAAGGGCCTAATAGTGCCTAAGGAATATTGGTGAAGAAAATAAAACCAAAAGAAAAGAGAAAACGCTTAAAAAGCGAAAAATGTAAAAATGAGCGTTACATAACCATAGGAGGTATGTGACTTTGGTAGGATCTTAAATTGATTCCTAAGGCTTAATTATGCCTAAATAGTATGTAGAAACAATTCCCAAAGAAAACGGATCCATAAAATGGATTAAAACCACAAATGAACCTTAAAGCGCGTTTTTCGAGGAAACCAGGAAAACGCTACTTTAAGCGGGTTAAATAGACCCGTAATAATTTTGGTCAACCAAATAGTCATTAATAAGCATTAATGAAGGTTTAGCACCAATAAAATTAATTAAACAAGAAAATTCCAGAAAAGGGGTTCCGGTTAGTGATAGTGCAAAAACGTGTACTTGTGGGGTATAAATTGTAATAAGAGCAAAATATACTTCCCCATTTGCAAATTAAAAGGCTGGAACCCTCCCGTGTGTGTGTACACGTTTGGGTAGCAGCCTCCCCCTCTCAACACACAAGAAAAAAATAAAGAAAGGAAAAATAATAAAGTACAAAAGTGACTTTTGTCACTCTCTCTCCTATTCTCTCTTGTAACCCACGTTTTGCTCCCTCTCTCACCAGCTTCTTCTTCTTCCTCCCAGCCTAAAATGGCGATTTGAGCAGCCCTTCCTCAACCCTCTCTTCACCTCCATTTTTGAAGGCTCAAACAAGCTCCAAAAATTACAAAAATTGTACCATTAAACTCCCCTCACTTAGGAGATCAATTCCCTCTTTTCAAAATTTGTAAATCACCACTTTCATCTCCATGGGTGAAGCTCATTGAAGGCTTGAAGACCACCATTGGAAGCACCCTCATCTCCTTGTTGTTTTGAGGTAAAAAGAGGCTTAAAATCCATCTTTTTCCAGCTTTTATTTGCAAAATGAAAATACAAGTTGAGCCTTGTTTTTCTTCCCCTTCCAGCCGGTTTTGGTTGGCTATCTTGGAGCTGGAAACCTTACCTCTTTGCTGTCCAAAATTTGCACTAAGGAACACAAGGTAATACCCCCTTATAAATCCTAACATGTATTAAGTTCTAGATCGGTTTAAGGGTTAGTTTTGCTAAGCTAGTGTGGTATGTGTGTGGATGGCTGTAGCATCACCGAATTGGTGACCCAAGAACAAGAATAATAAACAAGGAAGAAGAAGAAGAAGAAAGGAGAAAGGAAGAAAAGAAAGAAAACTAGCAAGTTCAAGCTAAATGAACTCACCTTTGAGCTAGTTTTGTATGTAGTGAGAAAACAGATTTTAAATGCTTGAAATGAGGAAATGGAATTGTTTTAAGTAGTAGTTGGGTTGTGGTATAATGAGGAAGAGAACTAAATTGTTTTAGAACTTTTGAATGATGATTAAAGGCTTAGAAGCCAAAGGGAAATAAATGTGTATGTGCAGGAATTAATGGTGTGATGTGATTTAAGCATTATGATGTATGTGGATAATTTGATGAGCATTGATGGATTTATGTGTGCTGGTATAACCCTTGTTTGGTTGGTAGTTTTAGGTTGAATTAAGTGATGACATAAGCTTTGGACAATGTTAGAAAAGTAGCCGGATTATGGCGAAATTCCGGTAGAAATCTAAGTGATTTAAGTGATGTATTGAGTGAAGAGTAACCTAGGGATACCTAGGTATTGTTAGGGGTTGATTTGGTTGGCTAATCACCCTAGAGTGTTAGATTAGGGAGTACATTAAGTAGTTAAAATCTATAGCAAAAGAGGGTGTAGTGCAATTGATTTCTTGGAAAAAGGTTTAGTGTGCATAACCTTGAAAATGGAGTATGGACTTGGGTATAGTAATTGCAAATGGTTATAAAGGAATTTGAATGGTCAAAATGGGTGAGAACAAGAGGTAGGCTGTCAACAGAAGTTTAGAAATGCACTAGAGTGCATAAGTGCAAAAATGAGTATTGAAGTTTGTAGAAATTGAGTAAGGATTTGAGTAATGATTTGAGGAGGTTTAGAGCATGATTAAGAGTGTTTTAAGGTGGTTAAACTTGTTAGAAAGCATGTGGAAGGTTAGGGAAGAAGATTGGAGTTGAAACCAAGTCAAAATGAGCATTCTGCCTTCGACCTGCCTAGAGGGCTGGGTCGGTCGGTGGGTTGGTCGGACTGGAATAGCTTTCTGATTTCGACCTACCCAGGGGACTGGGTCGGTCGGTGGGTCGGTCGGACCCAGACACAAAAAAAAATTAAAAATATATATATATATATATATATATATATATATATATAAGTACATACATGTATATATATACATACATATAGATATGTATAAGTGAGGCATTAGTGCTAGAGTAGAGTATGGTGGTAAGAAGTAAATAATATGCACCAAAGAATATGAGAAAACAAACTTAAAAAGTAAATGGAAGTAAGTAACAAATGTAAGTAAATCTAAAATGTAAAGGGGTAAGTAATTGTAAGTCGGGGAACTCTAAAGATCAAAAGGGTTACGTTAATTATAGAGAATTAACAGTTCGACTCCATGCATATTATAGGGTTCGAAAGGTTGGACTCCGAAGGAATATCGGGGATCGAACAACTACGGTGAATGGTATGATTTTCTCATGCCCTGTATCCTAACCTGGTTACTTTGATTTGTGTGCTTATTTGATCACCTAAATAAGATAAATGCACGAATCGGATTTTAATGCACCTACTTGTGCTGGTTTTATATTGTTCTTGCTATAACGTCTTGAACATTTAGTTTGTATAATTCATGAAATGAATGGATGAGAATGAAGTGTATGTGTATCGTGTTGTGTACTTGCGTAATGTACTAACCCTTGGTATGGAAGTAATGACTTCTACTAATTCCTAACCACCTAACTCCTAACTTGAGTAATGAGTAAAATGGAATGAGTAGAAGTCCGATATAGTTTCAGCCACGCGTGAGGATGAGAAGACACAAGAGGTCGGATCCGATTCCTGGCCTTAATCTTTTCCATGGGTCAAACCCCTTATATGGGTAGCATCCTGGATTAGTGAGCCACCCTAAAGGCCAGTGGTGGGATATAGTAGTCCTTGCCCGGAGGTCATACCGACTTGACTTGAGTAAGTAAGTAAGTAAAATTTGTATGAGTAATGGTCTTGACTAGTGTAAGTCATCGACCACGAGTAAAAGAGTAAGTACACCCGATTAACCCGGGTGGGTAATGAAGCTAACAAGTATTATGTATGTATTGGAGAAGCGTATCTCCGTAACGGTAAGTATGAATGGTTGACTTGTAATGTCTTCCTTGTATGTCTTGAATGAAATGTTTGTGTGCCTTATGATATGAATGTATTGTATTTTATAAGAGCATGAATGTATGTTTGAATAAAACGAATCGCATGTATTCGACCAAGTAGTCGGCGTACCCTCGCTAGTACGTGGGGTATGCGAATTTCGTATGCAGCGTTTTGCTGAGCCCTTGGGGCACTGTTTTTATATTTCAGGTACCCGACAAGCTAAGAGGTCGACGGTGAGATCCCCGGGCTGTTATGCCTAGTATTAGCTATGGAATATCTTTGGTAGTGTAGTACTTGTATACGGGCTTGTAACCCTTGAACCGTCGGCGTACCAAGTGGTACCCCTACTGTATTTGAGGAGCATGTAAAACGTGAGACATGGGTAGATTTTGGACTCTTATTGAGTATGTACAAACTTGGGAGAAATGTTATATTTGGATTTGGGTCATAATAAACTCGGTATATTGTATGGTAAGTAGAGCATGAAAGAATGGAGAAAGAATGGAGAATGGTATGTATTAAGATTAGAATTGGAGTATGATTTGTATTGTGTTGTTTTACTCGGGTAATCCGGTCCATCAGACCGATACTGTAATGGAAGTAGGCCTTGTTAGTCACTGGGGGCTAACGGCATTGTATCACCCGCCGTTTGTGTAAGGAAGTGTCCCCTGCGTAAGTATGGAAGTAGGAGGAGATTAGACGGTAATGGCGAGATTAGGGTAGGGGTGTTACAAAAAGTGGTATCAGAGCAACGTATCGCTTTGATGACTGGAAATACCGAGCTTACGAAATACTGAGTTAGGAATTAAAGCTTAGGGCTAAGGTGAGGATAGCTTAGAGATACGCTAGTTAGGAACTCCTAGTGTACCGGTACTACAACATCAGAACACATCCATCAGTGTACGTAGAGGACCCCCCCACAGTCCCCCGCTTGTATATTCGTGAGGTTGTATAACTGGGTAAGAACACTAGAGAAAAAGAAAGTCCTCTCATACTCAAGAAAACCCGATCTGGCAGTTGTGAAATCATTATACGGTAAACAAAAAGCCGACATATAGGAGATTCTAAGGATTGGAAATCCCGGAAACAGTTCCCGGTTGAACAACAATACCCGCACCTAATGTCGGTAGAATGAGAATCCTAACCATAAGGAGACTGGAACTTACGACAGCATGGGGAGACGTGCTTAGCAGTCAAAGAAACCTAGCTGGTCATGCGCAGCAGCAGGAAGTGAAGCACCAACCATGCAACGAAGCGCATAGTGAAGCTGTAACGGAACCCAAGACACAAGTCTACGACGGACAGTAATAGCTAGATAATACCACCAATGGTATACTACCTGACTACAGACGTAGTCGGGAGTGGTTAACTCCAAAACTATAATGTCAAGAGGTTACAATACCTGGCGAGTATGCTTAGATAGCTACGAGAACGTTCACGGGATAAAATCCGACAAGACTACAGAAGTAGTGCCTAAACAAGCTGAGGCTCAGTAACCACGGTAAATGTGTGGGAACGAGCAACAAGGAAAACACAAAACAAATAAGTAATGATCTTCAAGGATTGGAGAAGCACCCTGATCAATGACAGCCATGTCAAACTCATTGAGAAGTTGCTCAGAAGATTGATTAACCTTAGTAAAGGATCAGTGGATCAATGGAAGAGCCGACAAGGCTACCAAATATGCAAGGAAACAATACCGTGATCGGTCACTAGTACAAAAAATGCCTATTTCGGCGCCCCTATTTTGGCGGTTGTAGATAAAACCGCCAAAATAGGGCTCCGAGATGTATGTAGTCTGAAAAAAAGACACCTATTTCGGTGGTTCCTAGATATGAACCGCCGAAACAGGCCCTATGTAATAAAAAAAATACCTATTTCGGCGGTTGCTTTTAAGGAACCGCCGAAATAGGTGTTTCTATTTTTCTTTTTTTATTTAATCATCTATTTCGGCGGTCTTTGTAAGGAACCGCCGAAATAGGTCTTTTTATTTTTTATTATTACAGAGGGTCTATTTCGGTGGTTCCTAACAAAGAACCGCCAAAATAGGTCATTTAAAATAGCCCCCCACCCAGCCCCGACGCAGTTACGCGCACATACACCAAACCCCTCTTCTCTGTTTTCTCCCGCGGCGATTTGCTACAGCCCCGACGCAGACCACCACCACAAGGCCGTCATAGCTCCGCCGTCACCCGCCTCCTCCCCCCTTCGCCGGTCATTGCCGCCGTCGGTGGTTGTCGCGTCGGTGGTCGTCGCCGCCCTTCTCCCGCCCCACAATAGACGCAACGGTAAAAAAACCCCAACTTGGTTAGTTTCAGTTTTGCTTAAAAAATTGTTAATGTGTTGTTTTAAAATTGATAGATTGTTGTCACATTGTGATTGTGGATGCTGATATTTATTGTGTGTGTGTGAAATCTTTGCAAGATTTGTTGTTAAACTAATAAAATTATGTATGCACACAAGGTGTTTGACGAAATGTCCGAGTGAATTTTTTGTTGTTTTTTGCCCTTCTTTAAGTATAGTTAGGTTAGCTTATTTGGGCTAGATTTATTATACTTATATATGGGGTGGAACAATGTTTGAGCATTATTTGTGATTATTTTTATAAGCTAATTATAAACATTGTAAGCAATATAGTTTTGCGCCCTCAATTCATATTTATTTTGCGTCCGCGTTGCCTCTGTAGAGATTGGCACTGCTACACGCGTCTCGCACGCCCGATTGAGAAGAGGGGCTGAAAACAATTCATTTAGGAACCGGTAAATTTTTTTAACTTAACTCTTCATTCTCTTCACTCAGTAAATTTGCAACCTAACAGCATATAACACAACTACTGAGTTTCTCTTGTATATATATGTATTTGTGTCTTTACAGATAAATACTTAAGAAGCTCCTTAACCATTTCATGGTAGATTGAAAGCGGAGCGGAGAACAATTCATTTACGAACCGGTAATATAATATAACTTATCTTTTTCTCTTTTGTACATTGTATTTGATTTCCACAAATTATTGGAATTTGGTTTGATGAATAAATTTGGTATATATTAGTTTGGTTTATGATAGAAATTTGTGTTGTTGAATGATTGGTGAATGCTTAATAATAAGCATGGTTGTGTTCTTGTAGAGGGAAATCACTAAATGGGTTCACCAGATTGAAGTCGTACGGGGCTGAATACATTTCATTTGTGAACCCGTAATATACTCAACCTACATTTTCATCTTTTTAGCTCATTATGTGTAATTTTGCAATCCTAATTACAAACAATTATCATACGTAAAATAACGAGTTTCTATTCTGTCTACAGAGAAGTGGTTAAGAAACTCCTCAGTCATTGTACGGTAGATTGAAAGCGGAGTTGGAAGAACCGGTAATATAATCTAACTTATCTTTTTCTTTTTTTTACTTTGTATTTGATTTCCACAAATTATTAAAATTTGGTTTGATGGATAAATTTGGTATTAGTTTGATTTATGATGGAAATTTGTGTTGATGAATGGTTGGTGAATGCTTAATAATAAGCATGGGATAGGTAAAATTATGCAAAAGTCATGCCGATTTTTTTTAACAAAATCTTTTCGTAATTAATATTGTTTGATGTATGTGTATATGTATAACAATATCTAATTTTTTTATCAGGTCTCACTACATTTAAGTCCGTGAATCACCTCTCTTGTTTCCCGCCTTCTTCCATTACCGTTGCACTTTCCTCCTCTGTGCACAAGTAAGTAACTAAACCTTATTTTTTGTTAATAAAAGCAATTATGTATTTAAATATAAGTGCTAGTACATAATTTAGCTTCATTCCATATTTGTTGCTGTCTTTTCTAATTTATTTTTTGTTGCTCCATTGCAGAGACATATCAGAAGTGGTATTGCTGCATCTCTCGCACAGAAGCCTACCTCTCTGGCACCAGTCCCCTCTCCATAAATCCTTAAAAAACAAGTACGTATTTTAACTCTGGATTCTGTTTTAATCTCTAAACCGGTTTGAACTTATACAGTTGAGAATTGAAAATATGGTTTGATTATTGTTGTCAATTAGCTAGTGAGAACGTGGTTCAAAAATGTTGGTTTGATGATCTGAATTTGCAATTGGTTTTCAGTTAGCTAGTAAAGAATTGATTTATTTTAATTGTTGGTTGCTGACATTGTTGGAATGTTTGTGGTTGTGATGACTTTGGTGAGTGTTGAATAATAAGCACGGGATGTGTACAATTATGAAAAGGTCATGCCGAAGTTTTTGTAGAAAAAGTATTCGTAATGTTGTTTTAAACACCGGTTTCTGTTTTAGAAGTGCAACAATTTGTTAAATTTAAAATGCTAGTTTATTTTGTGTTTGCACCTTAGAGTTAGGCTAGACTACTTGACAATCATCCCAGTCATGCTCCATTAAGAAATAAACATGTGCAACTTAATACAGACCATATTCTATAAACATTTTAGTTTCACAAAGGCTATAACTCACACCTGTGATCTGTTGCACATATAGTATAGAACGTGACGGGATGTATGGTGATAGAGGGGAACATTTTGACAAGATGCTGAAAGAGTTTAGCAAAGCTACAGTGCAACACAAGGACAAGACAAAGGAGGAGAAAATTCCATGTCCTTGTGTTGATTGCGGTGTGGTTAGACAATATTCAAGCATCAACGTCGTACAATTCCATCTGAAGACCCGTGGTTTCATGCCACATTATAGAAAATGGACTTTTCATGGAGAGAACCTGTTGAAGTAATGCTTCAGCTTCCTACAGTCATGATCGGTGTAACTCAAGAACCGAGCAGACATTCGATACTACTAACGAGTCAGAACTCCCAAGCGCTTCCGGAGTCAATGTTGATAGTGAGTCGACTTATCATGATGAGCAAATGGACGAGATGCTTGATAACGTTGAGGATAATTATGTCGACCGGCCGGATGAGTATCAAAGGTTGTTGGACGCATCCAAGACGGCGTTGTATCCTACTTGCACTAAGTACATGAAATTGACAGCTATATTGAATTTGTTCAACCTGAAGGGAAGATATGGATTGAGTGACAAAGGTTTCACGACATTCCTCGAGCTGATTCATGATATGCTACCGGATGAGAACGGTCTTCCTACCACCACGTATGAGGCAAAGAAATGGGTGTGTCCAATGGGAGTAGAGTACAAAAAATTCACACGTGTCCAAACAACTGTGTGTTGTACAGGGGTGAATACGAACATCTGGACAATTGCCCAAAATGTTCGATGTCCCGATATAAGCATAAAGATGGTGAGTACTCCTCCGTTCAGAAAAAAAGCCCTCCAGCAAAACTACTTTGGTATTTGCCGATTATACCCAAATTCAAACGGTTGTTTGCGAATCCGAAAGATGGAAAGAACTTACGATGGCATGCGGAGGGTAGAAAGAGTGATGAGAAATTAAGACATCCAGCAGATGGGCCTCAGTGGAGAAACATCAACAGACAGTACAAAGAACATTTGGACATGAAGATAGGAATCTGAGGCTTGGGTTATGTACTAATGGAATGAACCCGTACGACACATTGAGTAGTCAACACAGTACATGGCCTGTTCTACTAGTGATCTACAATTTGCCCTCATGGTTGTGTATGAAACGAAAGTACATCATGTTATCTCTCTTGATATCTGGTCCCAAGCAGCCAGGTTGTTATAACCCATAATTGCAACAACATATTATATCCGTTACAATGTTATTCTAAGTTGGATTTAATTCTTTGCTATCAGTTGGGACGTCAGCGGCATTGTTTTAATTGCCAAGGACAAGGAAGTCATTCTGTAACACCCCTACCATTAATACAATCATTACCATCTAATCTCCTCGTGCTTCCGAGTCACGCAGCGGATACTTACTTGCATACAGTGAGTGATACAATGCCGTTAGTCACCCACGTGACCACCAAGGCTACTACTTCTACATATAGCATCGGTCTGATGGACCGGAATATCCGAGTGCTACGCAATACAATACTTCAATTTGCCAATCAATTACAACAATGCTCCATTCAATACTTTACTTCATCATAATCCATTCAATACAATATACATAACCGAGTTTACTACGTTCCAAATACAATTACCATGATTCTCCCAAGTTCCTATGTACTCACTAGGAGCCTACCCACTACCCATTCCTCACAACTACTTGCTTCCTAAATACGAGGGCGTGCCATTGGTCTCTTACCTTGACCATATCCTCTTTGGGTACCTGCACACTAAAAACGTTCCCCGAGGGGGTCATCTTTCGCTGAGCATGATAACCGCATACCCCGCGTACTAGTGAGGGTACGCCGACCACACTGGTCGAATACATGCGATTGATTTCATTCAAACATACATGCATACATGCTCTTATACATAACATTACAATACATTACGCAAGGAATACATACATACACATCAATACACACACTTCAATACATACATGGTAAATCATACAAGCCATCAGATACATACTTACCTTTCCGAAATCCGCAATACACAATACATATACATATACAGTACATACGGAATACATACACAATCCACCATACTTGTTAGCTCATGTTGGTCCACCCGTGTTAATCAGGTGGAGATTACTCTTTTACTCGTTCCACAGTACTTACGCATACATACTCATACTCATACATACTTACTTACTTACTCTTACTCATGTTAAGTCGTCGGGACCTCCGGCCCGGGGACTACTCCGTCCCACCACCGGGATTTACTTGACTCACCAATCCGGGATGCTACCCATTTAAGGGGTTTGGGCCACGGACCAGTTTAAGAGTCAGGAATCGGATCCAACCTCTTGTGTCTCCTCATCCTCACGCGTGGCCGAAGCTATATCGGACTTCTACTCATTCCAATTTACTCACTTAAGTTAGGAGTTAGGTAGTTAGGAATTAGCAGAAGTCATTCATTCAAGCCACATACACTATACATTGTACATATACACATCCGTACAAAATCCATTACAATATACAAGTACACTACGAAATACAATACACTCCATCATCATTCATATATTTCATGAATTATACAAACTATTGTTCAAGACAATATCAAGAACAATGTAAACAAGCACAAGTAAGTGAAAAATAGTCCGATTCATGCATTTATCTTATTAGGTGATCAAATAAGCACACAAATCGGGGTAACCAGATTAGGATACAAGGCATGAAGAAATCATACCTTTTTCTGCAATTTACTTTACCGGTGCCTTCTTGTTCTTTAGTCCTTATTTGTTCCTCGAGTCCTATTCTTGAACCCCCGGCTACATGCCAAACGGTTCAATCAATACTACGCATTACATTACATACATAATTGCTACTCCCGTACTTACCCCGTCGTCCCGTTGTTTCGGTTTCACTTACTGTTCTTATACTTACACATTGTTTACTTACTTTAAGTTTGTTTGCTTACTTAACACTGGTTTACTTACATATACGTACATATGTATATGTGGGTATACATATATATACATATATATATTATTATTATTTAATTTAAATTTATTTTTTGTATGACTCGACCGACCTTACCCAAGTTCGGTCCCAGGGTCGTCGTCGAAGTCAGTAGGGAAATGCGCTGGAAAACTTCAGGGCCGACCGACCTTGCAAGTCCGGTCCCAAAGTCGGTCCATTCCAGTGAGTTACGGACGGAAAATTTTTAGCCCGACCGACCTTGCAAGTCCGGTCGCAAGGTCGGTCCATTCCAGTAAGTTACATGACGGGAAAATTTTGAGTCAACCGACCTTGCAAGTCCGGTTGCAAGGTCGGTCCATTCCAGTAGGTTACATTACGGGAAATTCTTCTAGCCGACCGATCTTGCATGTCCGGTCCTAAGGTCGGTCCCTTCCAGAAGGTTTCCGTCCTTTGTAAATCTAGGCTCGACCGACCTTGCAAGTCCGGTCCCAAGGTCGGTCCGGCCAGTAAGTAATTGCATTTTTATTTCTGTTTTCAGTCCCTCTTCTTACCCATTACTTCCCCATTGTTCCTACACTCAATCCCACATGTCTTAGTGCCATTTAGGCTTCCTAAAATACCTCAATTCATCCACCAATTCCATTACTAAATCCATCAACCAATTTACACAATTTCCTCACTTCCTTTCAACCCATACAACAGTTTTTCATTTCTCTAATGCTACAGGTTTTTGTTACAACTTCTACCATTCAATACTTCCTCTACCAATGTCACTCCTAGCATCCCAAATACATCTCCAAGCCATTACGTTACCTATACCCAAATCCAACTCTCCTCTTACCAAATCTTGCACACTAATTCTTCCTAGTTCTACAATGCAATTTAATACTCTTTGCTATAGATTTTACATTCTTCATTCTCATACTATAGCCACTACTCCATGGTCATTAAACATCTCTACAATCCCTAATACGCACCTTGGTTCTCCCTTCCACCAAGTCATCCATTAAAGCACAATTCCTACTAAAATTTCGCCATAGTTCACCTACTTTTCTTACTTAGCCACACATACACAATCTCACTTATTTCATTCCTATTCTAGCCACACCCATACAAGGGTCCTACCAGCAACCAATACAATACCAACTCAACAATACTTCCTCAATCCACAATACTAATACACATATACAGTACACTTGGCTCCAAGGCCTACAATTCACATACTAGTTCACAAATACCCAAAATTCCACAATACATTACCAATACATTCTTTGGGTTCTTTATATTGGTTTACCCATTCCCATTACTCTAATGCATTAAATTTAGCCTTCAAGTAAGAGCTCTTACCTTAAGCTCTTATTTTCTCTTTCCTTTTCCACCTCTTCTCCTCTCTTCCTTGTACAATTCGGTCACATGGGGAATGGAGTTGCCAAACTCCATTCCCATCACCCAAAGCACACATAAACAAGTGTAATTAAAATACTAACCCTTAAATTAATGCTAGTTCATTGAAATGCTTAAACCAAGTTTCTAGGGTTTACCTTTGGGGTGTATTAGGAGGGGTTTTAGCCCTTGGTTCAAGAAGGAGAATCTACCACCATTGCAAGGTGAAATTGGTGCTCGAAAGAGAGAGAGAAAACAAAGCATTACAATGGGCAAAAATCGGCTAACCAAGGAAGGTAAAGAAAACTTGAATCTTTCATGGAGATTTTTACCTTAATGGAGAGAGGGGACTCCAAGCTACCCATTGGTGTTATTTTCTCTTTGAATGGGGAAAACCCATGGAGACGAACTTCCTCATTTTTAGATTTTGAAAAGAGAGAAGTGTAGAGGATGATGAGGGGATTACAAATATGTAATTATTTTTGCATTTGGGGCTCACATGAGGATGAAGCATGAAGAAGAAGATGAGAAGCCATTGAAGCTTCTCTTGGTGCTTCCAAAATCGCCCAACAGAAGAGAGAGGAGGAGGAGAAATCGGTGGAGGGGGAAGAGGGTAGGAGAGAGATGAGGGAAATGAGAGAATGAGAGGTGAGAGAGTGTTATTTACCTTTTTGTACTTTTACTTTTTGCTTTATGATTTACTTATTTGTTAACTAGTAACATGTGTGTGTGAGGGGTTATTTAACCATTAAAAACCGGCCTCCCTACAGTTACACTAGTTGGAGCGTTTTTCGTCTTTTACAGAAAACGCTCGTTATTTTACCCGGTTTAGGTACTATTCACTAACCGGGCCCGTTTTCCGGAATTTTCTCATTTCTTTATTTTTATTGGTTATTAAGCTTCCATAAATGCTTAATATATTTATTTAATGACTTATACTTTTTACAGGTTCGTTTGACCACTTAAAATCACGTTTTCAGGTTTTCTCGAAAAACGTGCGTTGACGCTCTATTAGCGTTTTAATACATTATTTGGATCTGTTTTCTTCGGGAGTTGTCCCATATATTATTTAGGTCTTATCAAACCTTTAGAATCCATATAACACGCTAACCGGTCTCATGCCTCCTATGGTTATTTAACGCTTATTTAGCGTTTTTTGCTTTTTAAGCGTTTCTTTACTTCTTTTGGATTTATTTTTCCTTACCAATACTACTTGAGCATTATTAGGCTCTTAAATACAGATTAGAGTAATCTTAATCACTATATTTAAGTTTGGAGTATTTCAATCTACCCCTTAAGAACTTTGTCCTTAAAGTTGCTCAAGGTTATAGGGTTACGATACTTGCTCGTTCATACTTGTCTATGTCAAACGTCGTACATTCTTCCTCCTTACAATTCCTAAATCCATTACTCAAGATTTCTACTTTCCATACCTTATCAATGTACATAATTACTCAAATCCACATTACTACCAGCCATCCAATTCCTCATTACAAAATTTAAACATACATACAGTGCAAAGCTATCCCCAAAGCAATGCAATACACATACAATCCTGTAGGCACTCAGGTCATCTAGACACAGGATTCCTCTATGTCCTGCTGCCCTTGTAATAATACAACATGCTACACTACTATCTTCTACGGTATAAGCTTCTAACCAAATCTTTATTCTCAGTCTAAGGGAAAATCCTTCCCAACAGCTAATTAAAATCCTTCTAAAGCATACAACTCCAAATTCCAATTTATATTCATTACTTCTATCCTAAGCGTGATTCTTGTGACCACTAAAGGGGAGATTCAAGAATCGTTCGACCCTGATGTGATCAGCGCCAGTGTTGAACTATCCTTCCACTCCAATTTGTGTTCGGTTTCCCTTGATCTGATCAGGATCAAGTTCGACTTCCCACTTCAGTTTCAACAAGCAATTAATTAGTTGTTTTCATTTTCTATCTTTTTACTCTTTCTAGTCGTGATACGAATTCATACATCTCCAAAGGATGGAATCAATCCATCAATCATCCTCACTCTACTTCCCGAATGCTTTACTCCATGGTTCAATACCTAAATGCTCATTTCATCAACCTTCATTACTTCCCTCCATTACTCTCCATCATTTCAATTATTCTAACTAGGGATTACCATACTTATAAAATTTAGTCGTCCTCAATTTACTTCCCATAACTTACATACGAATACACTACTCATGGGCTACATTCCTCTACTACTCTCAATCGTTTCGTACTACTTCTTCAAAGGATACAATACTTGTGGAGCTCCGTCCACTACCCGATTACTTTTCTTTTACTAATACTCTTACATGGTGTTACAAGGCAGGTATATCCATCCCATGGTATTTACATCTCTCATGCCTAGTTACCATAATTACAATATGAATGAATACTTATGTTTATTTAACATAGTATCAATCGTCACATTCGATTCTCATTTGTGCTAATGCACATTATGGTTTATGTGTTTTATTATAAAATTCACATTATGCGGTTTTTCGCTCTATCCCCCCTTAAAAGGGATTAGGCCCACGTAATCTACCCTATTTTTATTATTAAACATTGGTTTACTCATTCGGGCACTCTGAAGCGTTTTTAGCTTCTTTACGGTTTTTGCATAATAATACCCTTGTCACAGGTCCTAATCATAAATGTTTTAGTCTTTGCACCAAGGATTCCTATATGAGTTTATTTAACTCATAATTAATTTGGTTCCAGACCTATTAGCCTTCAAGGCATTATAGCCATTCTACTATACTTACTAGCCATTCTAGCTAGGGCCCACTAGCTTCTGCTGCGCGACCCCTGATAACCTGGGTTATTCACCCTTATTGTTATCCTTAATGTGCTTACATCACCTTTTTATCGCATCTTTATGGGAATAAGGTTTACTAAACAATGCGGTATTCTTTTACCGTGTTTGAACTCATGAGTTTAAGATTACACCAGCTCTCAGGTTAATCTACTGCACATGCTATTTAGCTTCCCACGATTATTCATTGAGTTCCCTCCGACTTGTTGTCGGACGAGGTTCGTCCTATTCAGTTGTAGTGCTCCTCTGTTGTCAATATAGCTTGCGTGCTGAATATACCAGTTTCTTCTAGTTCATACACTTGTCCTTTACTTGTATGAACCTTGCATTTTCTATGCGTTCGGTCCCTGTGACTTTTCTATGTCCGTTTTCACCCTTTATTCCATTGGAAGTTCACATTTGTGATTATTAGTGTGTTGTACACTCTTCGTGCTCTTTGGCCTTAGACCGCACAGTTTGTTGCTAAGCTTCCTTAGCTGGCTTATGCCATGTTTGTTGGTGTGAAAAGAAGGGTTACTACCATTTATATTTCCTATATCCCTTGCTATCTCACTAGGTCATTAGCTGTACAAGTGCAATACCAAAACACTCAGTCGTACAGAGTGTAGAGGCGTAAACGCTTGACAGTAAGTCACTTATGTGATAGGAAAGAATATTTCTACCTGTCATTTTATACTTATACTCCGTGTTATTATCTGTTACTTCCTCATAGCGGTCGCCTGTTGTGCGCCGTATTCTTACTCATTGTACAACATTGTTTTTACTGTTTCTGTTACTGTGGTAGTTCCTCTTACTTATTGCCATCATTGGCACCATTTCCTTATGGTGTACATACACTAGGAGGTTCCTAGTTCATGTGTATGATGATTGTTGTAGCATACCGCAATGGTATTATTTTCCCCATGTGGAGATGTTTATTTCTGTTTATGTTTCTGTGTAGGTTGACTTACCTCACATTACTCCATCATTTATGATACCCTCTATCAATTATCTTGGTTGACAATGGATACAGTAATTTGTCGGGTTACAAGCTCTCTTGAGCGTTGGCCATTCATGGTGTGCAATATGCATTCACATTGATTGTTTTGACAATTATTGTCTTTCCAGTGTTGAGCATTGGTTACAGGCTCTAGCTGTGCAGTTTCACTTGTATGCATATCAGCGGGACATCCCAAGAAACTTCAGGGGTTTTCTGGTCTCGTTCTCTATTTGAAGAGTATTTTATCACTGATAGGTGAAAGTTCTTGTGGAGGGGGTTTGTTGCTACTCATACGTCTCATAGCAAGGTTACTATGTTAGTACCTGCTTATGTACTGCATATGGAGTATACTTACTCCTTTAAGTCGCGATGGTTTGGAATGTCTTTTCCTTGTTTCATCGCCTCTTGGCAATATCCATATGCGTAGGCTCTACTGTTATAGTAGATGGAAGCCTCTTCTAAGGGTTCACATCTTCACCACCTTGGTGGTCTTCGGTTAACGAGGGGTACCTTCCCTCGAGTTTCTCGTAGTGTCCAAGTGTGGACTAGGCCAATGTTGGCATTATCACGATTCATACGCCTCTGTGCTACCATTGCTACCAAAGGCATGGAGGGTAATTAAAAGCTTGTCAACTGTATACTAGATTGATGCTCTAGTGACAGTGACCCTGAGTTGACCATTACTCCAAGCCACTCAGGATGTTGGGTTTGAATTGATGGTCCAGTTGTTGATTTCTTGTCGTATGAGACAATATCTCTTGCAAGTCTTGTTATCAAATGGTGTGGGTTATGCAACCGTTAAGGTTTACATAACATAGTTGGTTGATTGTTTTTATGCCTTATTGCTGCAAGCTATGCTCTTTGCAAGCTGCTTATACATGTTTCCACTCCCTGTATACCCCATAGGTTGGGGGCATTGCTGGGCTCCATGGTAAGTCGTGACATCACGCTTCCGTTCATAGGAGGCCCCTTTAGGCATTCTGATGTCAATCAGTGCCTTTCGGTGGGTGAGGGTATTTCTTGTTAAGTGAAATCCCTTAGGTGTCCTAACCGAATGTTCGTTCTGGTTGTTATGCTCTCTCCATGACGCTTTGTTCGATTGGTGTTAACTCAGACACCCTTCGAGGATTGCTCCTGGGTGTTGTTAGGTTATGCCGTTACATCCAGCTAATGTTTATGATATGATATCACTATACCGCCTTGTGGTATTGTATTTAAGCTATTCCCTTTTGGGTTATAACGTCTCCCGTCGTTGGGTAGACTGTTTATACTTGCTCCTAGTGCTTGAGACTAGGTTCAAATATCCTCTTCGATAATGGATTACATTTAGTGGTAACCTTGTGATCGCCCTTGGGAACCTTGTCCCATTTGTTGAGCATCGTTGTGTTCACACTAGGCATTTGCCTTACGGTGTTCAGGCTGGGTATACTTCCCAGTTGTCATGTGTTTTCCTGATGTCTTCGAGACATATCCAATGTCTATACTTATTAGTCTGTGCTTTTTGCACGTCTAATTCTTATTCTGTATCCTCAGATGGATTCTCTGAGTTCTTTTGCTGACTTCTTAGTTGATTTCCTCCTCCTTGATAGTCTGGAGTTCCAGTTGTTCTGGTTTTTTAAACTTACTTATGGTCCGTAGAACGGAGTTGACTACTTCCGTGTTTCGTACACTACATGTATACATACGTGGGGTACCGTGTTGATACGTTACCACTTACCTATCTATCTGTCAGGCCCACAAGCTCCTTCGGAGTGCGGTTGTCCCACATCCCGTATTTGGGTACACCCGTAGTGTTCGTCACACGCCTAGATGAAGTATTCTATTGTCAACTCCTCTTGTATCATTCTATGATACTCACCGTAATTATGTTGGGTTTGATTTTAAAATCCAAGGTTTTTAAAGAAGGTTTGTGGTTTTGAAAGAAAACTTGGTTGAAAAAAAAATAACGGTTCGGTGTTAAAAGATGTTCTTCATGGCATAGCCATGTTTGAGGTCTTGACCAAGTCCAGCTTCTTGCTGCCTGGTATGTCCTTAATATAATGGTCAGGCCGTCAGGCCTTTCCAAGGTTCGATCCTTCTAGTTTTCTGGATTTGTGATCCTATAGTTGTTTCACTGCTGTCACGGTACATTACTATGTACTGTACTGTGTGTGTTAAAGTTCCTCTACCTGTTCCTGTTCTTACTGCACTTGCCGTGGCAAGTGCGTGGGTGGTTTTTGGGTAATCCTATACCGGTCACGGTATGGTTTCCACTTGTATTTGATAGTCTTGTTGACTCTTCCTTGATCCACTGATCATTTACTTAGGTCATTCGATCTTCTTAATAGCTGCTCAGTGAACTTGACATGGTTGTCATTGATCGGGGTACTTCTCTAATCCTTGGAGATTCCTTGATTTGGTTTAGTGTTATTCCTTGTTGCTCGTTCCCACACATTTATTGTGGTTATTGAGCCTTAGCTTGTTTAGGCACTACTCTTGTAGTCCTACCGGTTCATATCCCTTGGATGTCCTTATAGTTGTACAAGCTATGTCGGCCAGGTATTGTAACCTTTTGGCGTTGTAGTTTCGGAGTTAACCACTCCTGACTATGTCCTTAGTCAACTGGTATACCCTTGGTGGTATTATTTAGCTACTGCTGCTCCGCAGACTTGTGTCGCGGGTTCCATTACTATTCCTTTTCCCATTTTGTTGCACGGTTAGTGCTTCCTTCCTGCTGGTGGTTGGTTAGCTAGGTTTCACGACTGCCGAGCACGTCGCCCCATGCTATTGTAAGTTGCAGCCTCCTTGTGATTGGAGTGCTCATCCTACCGCTATTAAATGCGGGTATTGTTGTTCAACTGGGATCCATCTCCGGGACTCCAAATTCTTGGAATCTACCATATGTCGGTTCTTGTTACTGTGTGATTGCTTCACCACTGCCAGATCGGGTTTTTCCCGAGTATGAGAGGACTTTTCTTCTCTCTGGCGTCCTTTCCCAAGTTATACAATGGGGTTTGCGGAGGGCGGGTCTGGTAGTGTAGGTATCCGGTACTCACCGGTGGTTCTTAACTAGCATATCTTCAATGCTAACACTCAGCCCTAAGCCCTAACCTTCTAATTCCTAACTCGGTATTTCCAGTCATCAGGGCGATACTTCGCTCTGATACCACTTTTTGTAACACCCCTACCATTAATACAATCATCACCGTCTAATCTCCTCGTGCTTCCGAGTCACGCAGCGGATACTTACTTGCATACAGTGGGTGATACAATGCTGTTAGTCACCCACGTGACTAACAAGGCTACTACTTCTACATACAGCATCGGTCTGATGGACCGGAATATCCGAGTGCTACGCAATACAATCTTCACTACGATTGCCAATCAATTACAACAATGCTCCATTCAATACTTTACTTCTTCATAATCCATATAATACAATATACATAACCGAGTTTACTACGTTCCAAATACAATTACCATGATTCTCCCAAATTCCTATGTACTCACTAGGAGTCTACCCACTACCCATTCCTCACAACTACTTGCTTCCTAAATACGAGGGCGTGTCATTGGTCTCTTACCTTGACCATATCCTCTTTGGGTACCTGCACACTAAAAACGTTCCCCCGAGGGGGTCAGCTTTCGCTGAGCATGATAACCGCATACCCCGCGTACTAGTGAGGGTACGCCGACCACTTGGTCGAATACATGCGATTGATTTCATTCAAACATACATGCATACATGCTCTTATACATAACATTACAATACATTACACAAGGAATACATACATACACATCAATACACACACTTCAATACATACATGGTAAATCATACAAGCCATCAGATACATACTTACCTTTCGGAAATCCGCAATACACAATACATATACAGTACATACGCAATACATACACAATCCACCATACTTGTTAGCTCATGTTGGTCCACCCGTGTTAATCGGGTGGAGATTACTCTTTTACTCATTCCATAGTACTTACGCATACATACTCATACTCATACATACTTACTTACTTACTCTTACTCATGTTAAGTCGTCGGGACCTCCGGCCCGGGGACTACTCCGTCCCACCACCGGGATTTACTTGACTCACCAATCCGGGATGCTACCCATTTAAGGGGTTTGGGCCGCGGACCAGTTTAAGAGTCAGGAATCGGATCCAACCTCTTGTGTCTCCTCATCCTCACGCGTGGCCGAAGCTATATCAGACTTCTACTCATTCCAATTTACTCACTTAAGTTAGGAGTTAGGTAGTTAGGAATTAGTAGAAGTCATTCATTCAAGCCACATACACAATACATTGTACATATACACATCCGTACAAAATCCATTACAATATACAAGTACACTACGAAATACAATACACTCCATCATCATTCACATATTTCATGAATTATACAAACTATTGTTCAAGACAATATCAAGAACAATGTAAACAAGCACAAGTAAGTGCAAAATAGTCTGATTCATGCATTTATCTTATTAGGTGATCAAATAAGCACACAAATCGGGGTAACCAGATTAGGATATGGGGCATGAAGAAATCATACCTTTTTCTGCAATTTACTTTACCGGTGCCTTCTTGTTCCTTAGTCCTTATTTGTTCCTCGAGTCCTATTCTTGAACCCCCGACTACATGCCAAACGGTTCAATCAATACTACGCATTACATTACATACATAATTGCTACTCCCGTACTTACCCCGTCGTCCCGTTGTTTCGGTTTCACTTACTGTTCTTATACTTACACATTGTTTACTTTCTTTAAGTTTGTCTCCTTACTTAACACTGGTTTACTTACATATGCGTACATATGTATATGTGGGTATACATATATATACATATATATTATTATTTAATTAAATTTTTTTTTGTATGACTCGACCGACCTTACCCAAGTTCGGTCCCAAGGTCGGTCGAAGTCAGTAGGGAAATGCGCTGGAAAACTTCAGGGCCGACCGACCTTGCAAGTCCGGTCCCAAAGTCGGTCCATTCCAGTGAGTTACGGATAGAAACTTTTTAGCCCGACCGACCTTGCAAGTCCGGTCGCAAGGTCGGTCCATTCCAGTAGGTTACATTACGGGAAATTCTTCTGGCCGACCGACCTTGCATGTCCGGTCCCAAGGTCGGTCCCTTCCAGAAGGTTTCCGTCCTTTGTAAATCTGGGCTCGACCGACCTTGCAAGTCCGGTCCCAAGGTCGGTCCAGCCCAGTAATTGCATTTTTATTTCTGTTTTCAGTCCCTCTTCTTACCCATTACCTCCCCATTATTCCTACACTCAATCCCACATGTCTTAGTGCCATTTAGGCTTCCTAAAATACCTCAATTCATCCACCAATTTCATTACTAAATCCATCAACCAATTTACACAATTTCCTCACTTCCTTTCAACCCATACAACAGTTTTTCATTTCTCTAATGCTACAGGTTTTTGTTACAACTTCTACCATTCAATACTTCCTCTACCAATGTCACTCCTAGCATCCCAAATACATCTCCAAGCCATTACGTTACCTATACCCAAATCCAACTCTCTTCTTACCAAATCTTGCACACTAATTCTTCCTAGTTCTACAATGCAATTTAATACCTCTTTGCTACAGATTTTACATTCTTTCATTCTCATACTATAGCCACTACTCCATGGTCATTAAACATCTCTACAATCCCTAATACACACCTTGGTTCTCCCTTCCACCAAGTCATCCATTAAAGCACAATTCCTACTAAAATTTCACCATAGTTCACCTACTTTTCTTACTTAGCCACACATACACAATCTCACTTATTTCATTCCTATTCTAGCCACACCCATACAAGGGTCCTACCAGCAACCAATACAATACCAACTCAACAATACTTCCTCAATCCACAATACTAATACACATATACAATACACTTGGCTCCAAGGCCTACAATTCACATACTAGTTCACAAATACCCAAAATTCCACAATTACATTACCAATACATTCTTTGGGTTCTTTAAATTGGTTTTCCCATTCCCATTACTCTAATGCATTAAATTTAGCCTTCAAGAAAGAGCTCTTACCTTAAGCTCTTATTTTCTCTTTCCTTTTCCACCTCTTCTCCTCTCTTCCTTGTACAATTCGGTCACATGGGGAATGGAGTTGCCAAACTCCATTCCCATCACCCAAAGCACACATAAACAAGTGAAATTAAAATACTAACCCTTAAATTAATGCTAGTTCATTGAAATGCTTAAACCAAGTTTCTAGGGTTTACCTTTGGGGTGTGTTAGGAGGGGTTTTAGCCCTTGGTTCAAGAAGGAGAATCTACCACCATTGCAAGGTGAAATTGGTGCTCGAAAGAGAGAGAGAAAACAAAGCATTACAATGGGCAAAAATCGGCTAACCAAGGAAGGTAAAGAAAACTTGAATCTTTCATGGAGATTTTTACCTTAATGGAGAGAGGGGACTCCAAGCTACCCATTGGTGTTATTTTCTCTTTGAATGGGGAAAACCCATGGAGATGAACTTCCTCATTTTTAGATTTTGAAAAGAGAGAAGTGTAGAGGATGATGAGGGGATTACAAATATGTAATTATTTTTGCATTTGGGGCTCACATGAGGATGAAGCATGAAGAAGAAGATGAGAAGCCATTGAAGCTTCTCTTGGAGCTTCCAAAATCGCCCAACCAGAAGAGAGAGGAGGGAGAAATCGGTGGAGGGGGAAGAGGGTAGGAGAGAGATGAGGGAAATGAGAGAATGAGAGGTGAGAGAGTGTTATTTACCTTTTTGTACTTTTACTTTTTGCTTTATGATTTACTTATTTGTTAACTAGTAACATGTGTGTGTGAGGGGTTTCCATTATTTCTGATTTGTAAGGAAAGGGTTTCCATTATTTCTTTTCTTTTCCTGAGCATTATCAGCACGTCAGTTCAGTCGTGAGAGCGTTATTCATCGTAGTGCTGAGCGACAGTTTTTCCCCTCTTCTTCTCTCTCTAGTTCTTTCTCTGTTGTGAATTCTGGTGCTGCTGTTGTGACCGGATTGAAGATCTCGTTGCTGTTGTGTTTCTATTCTTCAATCAGGTTTGTGTTGCGATGATTTTGGATTCCATTCTGGATTCCGTTGTTGGTTTTCTCCTCTCTCAGTTCTGATTTTTGGGGCTCCGAATGTATTGATTCAGCGACGACGATCCTGCGTTGGGATTCAGATTGCTGAGGCTACGCTGCTGTTGAATTCTTCTGCATTCTCAATCAGGTTCGTGCTGCAGAATTGAGGAATTTTGATGTTATAGGTTTCTTGTTGACTTCTGATTGTGGGCTGTCGATTTGTGTTGTTCAGCGATTGTGTTCGTGTCTGGTTGGAGAGCTTTCTGGGCTACATTTTTGCTTGAGTGCGTCATCGATTCTTCTGCTAATTGAGGTAGGTGGTTGCTTGATTCGGTTTGGAAGTTCAGCCATAGGGATTCCGCTTTATAATCACATTGGGTGTGATTCTAGTTCGTTTGTCTTTCAACTGGTTAACCCTATGGTATTCTGAGTTTAATCTGATTTGTGTGTGTATTGTTCTGGCAAATCGTGTGTTTTTATGCAACTTTTCTGCTCTGTTCGTCTTTCTGGAAACTGCAGTTTTCGCACTGTCCGAACTTCTGTTCGAGCTTTGAAGTTCGGACAGTGTGTTTTGCCCTTCTGATTTTCAAGGTTCGGGGTATGTCCGAACATCTGTCCGAGCATTGATGTTCGTACACTCCTTTGGTTCTTCCTCTGATTTTAGTTCGACCTGTGTCCGAACTTCGACGTCCGGACACAAGTTCGGACCTTCCGCGTAACTTTTCCCGTAAACCCGTCCGAACATCTGTCCGAATTTCGATGTTCGGACACCCTGAAATCCTCTATCTGATTTCAAATCGACTTGTGTCCGAACATTGATGTCCGGACACAAGTTCGGACATTTGGCAATTCTGGTTTCTGAGTCTCGACTTGAGTCCGAACTTCGACGTCCAGACCGAAGTTCGGACACCCCTCTGTTTTTAGTGTAACTTCTTCGTCTGAACTCCGATTTGAGTGCCGTTTGTGGCGTTGGTCTCCTCTAAGTCCCTACTACTGTATTATAAGTGTTTTGGCATGTTTTCATGCAAGGTTGCTTCTGTTTTTACAAACCTTCTGTTTTGGGACACTTTACTTTGTTTCTGAGCCGTGAATGGCTGGTCGAGCTATTCCGTGGTATACCATGTAGACGTCGTTCTGAGTGTGGGTCATTCCCTTTCTGTTCTGTGGGGTTGACGAACCCTTTGACTGCTTTTGAGTTATTTCTCCATTACCGAGAGATCTGTTATGATCTATGGGTCTTCGACCCTTCTGAGTGTGTGCATTGTACTGTGTTCCCCCATCTGTTTGTGAGCTCTGATTATTTCTGAACTGGGAACTCTGGTGTTCCATTCTGTATTCGTTTCAGTGATGCTCTGACTGTTTTTGAGAACTATGGTTTTGTGCTAACCTCTACTTCTCTTCTGTTTTCAATTGTTTTGAGCGACCTCACTGATGACGGTCGCTGCTTACTGGGCATAGTTGTGTGCTCATCCCCCCACTCTTATCATTTTTGCAGATTGATTAGCGAGGATCAACTTAAGTTCGGAAGCCATAGTGCTTATCTTTTGATTGTTCAGACTATTTGTTGTGTTATTGTAGCCTTCGGGCCTTATACTGTTTGACCTCTGTTTCTGACTTGGATTTGTATTTGGGGAGTTGTGATAACTTCAGTTGTTTTGGAATAATTTGGTTTATACTATTTATGAAAGCATTATTTTGGGCCTTATTGCGAATGTCAGTTTAGAGCTTTGCGTTATTAGGTAGTAATACGCGGCGTGTAATGCCCCTAACTCTTAGGCCGGTTTTGCGGGTGTTACATTTAGTGGTATCAGAGCCAGTTTTGGCTTTCTTTGGTGTCTATGGGTGTGTTTGTTTGTGTAAGGATCAGTTGTGTTAGCTTCTGGAAGTCTGAGTCAGTTCTGAAAAGTTTTGGATTTGTGTATCTCAGAATGCCCCCTCGTAGGACACCAGTGACCCCTCAGGGAGATGCTACAGAGGCAATGTAGCAGTTTGTGGCGCAGCTCATGCAGACAATGGCTGCAGCTGCTGGGGGAGCTGGTGGTGCAGGCCCAAATGAGGCGAATGCTGTGGGAGGCCGAGTTAGGGCTCTCTAAGAGTTTATGAAGCTGAAGCCGCCTTCCTTCGACGGCTGTGGCGACCCTCAGGAGGCGAGCCATAGGATTACTGAGGTGGAGGACCTGCTCCGAGTGATGGGTTCAGAGGATGATCAGAAGGTTGACTTCGCCACGTTCCTCTTTAAGGGGGAGGCAAATAAGTGGTGGCGTATGGTGATGGGTAGGCATCCCCAGCCTTGGACCTGGGATCAGTTCTGCTTGGAGTTCAACAAGCAGTTCTACCGTGACGTTTACAAGGATCAAAAGATCAATGAGTACAATCGGCTGCGTCAGGGGAGATATATGTAAGTCGAGGAGTACGTGAGGAAGTTCGTGACTCTCTCGAAGTATGCTCCCGAGCCGGATGAGCATAGGAAGGCCCGTAAGTTCGAGAGCGGGCTCAGACCAGATATCAGGTCCGCTATGACACCTCTTCGTCACCGGACCTTCAGAGATGTGGTGGATGTCGCTCTGCTGGTAGAGGCCGACATCAGGGGTAGGCAGGCTGGCAAGGACCACAAGGGGAAGAGATGCGCTGAAGAGTCTCAAAAGAAGGAGGCTGCTCCTCCTCAGAAGAAGCAGTCTTATGGAGATCGTCGGGGAGCTTCTTCATCTTCGTCAGCTGGGGCAAAGTGTGGGTCTTGTGGTCACTCCCATCCTGGTAGGGAGTGCTACAAGAAGACTGGTGCCTGCTTTAAGTGCGGGTCGATGGAGCACCGGATTGCTCAGTGCCCTCAGGCATCCGGTAGAGGCGCCGGAGATAGAGGCACCGGTTCAGATTCAGGGGCAAGGTCCGACCAGAAGAAGCCTCAGACTCAGGCCCGAGTTTATGCTATGGCGGGGGAGCGTGATCGAGCTGGTGATCGCGTCATTTCAGGTATCCTCCAGATCCATTCTCAGGATGTATTTTGTCTGTTTGACTCTGGAGCTACGCATTCTTTTATCTGCTCCGATTTGTTGGGTGATCTTGAGTTGACTGCTATGCCTAGTGAAGTAGATTTATGTGTGAGTAGTCCTTTGGGTGGGATTGCTCCTTGCATTCTTGATTCTGTGTGTAAGGCTTGTCCCATAGTAGTTCGGGACAAGACCTTTTGTGCTGACCTCATCCCGATGTGGATGGCCTGTTTTGATGTGATCTTGGGCATGGATTGGCTAGCAGAGCACCATGCCCATATAGACTGTGAAGAGAGGAGAGTAGTGTTTGATCTGCCAGGCGGGAGCCATTTTGTCTTCTTTGGGAATGCAGTTCCAAGCACGCCTGTGTTGGTGTCGGCGTTGCCGGCGGCTAGATTCTTGAGGAAGGGCTTCCAGGGCTTTTTGTGCTATCTTCCGGAGGTACGCGAGGGATCTAGCCTGGAGAGCATCTCGATTGTCAGAGAGTTTCCCGAAGTGTTTCAGGATGACGTACCCGGACTTCCACCAGAGAGGGAGGTGGAGTTCACCATCGATTTAGCGCAAGAGACTCAGCCCATCTCTAGGGCCCCCTATCGTATGAGTCCGGCAGAGTTGAAGGAGGTGAAGGTTCAGCTGCAGGAGTTGCTGGATAAGGGCTTCATCCGCCCTAGTGTCTCGCCTTGGGGAGCGCCGGTGCTATTTGTGAAGAAGAAAGACGGGACCTTCAGATTGTGTATCGATTATAGGGAACTGAATAAGGTGACCATCAAGAACCGCTATCCCCTTTCGCGTATCAACGATTTGTTTGACCAGCTGGCGGGAGCCACAGTGTTCTCGAAGATAGACCTTCGTTCATGCTACCATCAGTTGAGGATTAAGGCTGAGGATGTGCCTAAGTCCGCTTTTTGGACTCGTTATGGTCATTACGAGTTCCTAGTTATGCCGTTTGGGTTGACTAATGCTCCCTCAGTATTTATGGATATGATGAACCAGGTTTTCAAACCCTATCTGGATCAGTTTGTAGTGGTCTTCATAGATGACATCTTGGTGTACTCCAAGAGCGCGGAGGAGCATGAGGAGCATTTGAGGATTGTTTTGCAGACGCTGAAGGAGTGGGAGCTCTATGCTAAGCTGAAGAAGTGTGACTTCTGGCTCGATCGTGTAGTATTCTTGGGACATGTAGTCTCGAAGGACAGTATCTTCGTGGATCCCGAGAAGATTAGAGTTGTAATGGAGTTGCGAGGCCCATGAATGTCGTTGAGATTCGTAGTTTCCTTGGGTTAGCTGGGTATTACAGGAAGTTCGTTGAGGGGTTTTCTAAGATCGTATCCCCGCTGACCCGTCTGTTGAGGAAGGAGATCAAATATGAGTGGAGTGAGGCTTGCGAGCAGAGCTTCCTGGAGATTAAGAAGAGGTTGACGACAACACCGATTCTGACCTTGCCTTCTGGGACTGAGGGATTCGAGGTCTTCTGTGATGCATCCCATAGGGGACTAGGATGTGTTTTGATGCAGCAGGGTAAGGTAGTAGCTTATGGCTCTCGGCAGCTGAAGCCTTACGAGAAGAACTACCCTACCCACGATCTGGAGTTGGCAGCTGTAGTGTTTGCACTGAAGATTTGGAGACATTATCTGTATGGAGCGTCGTGTAAGGTCTACACGGACCACAAGAGTCTCAAGTATCTGTTCACTCACTAGTAGAAAAAATGTTTTTAATGACGGCGTTTAAACCACGGTTAAAAGGAAAACCGTGGTTTAAAGTTTATAAACCACGGTTTTCATAGAAACCGTCGTTTAAAGTACACGCCAGAGTGCATATACCACGGTTTTTGGAGAACCGTCGTATATAGGTTACTGATATACCACGGTTTTCCAGGCAACCGTGGTATATAGTACATGCCAGAGTGAATATACCACGGTTCTTTGGGAACCGTCGTATATAGGGTACCTATATACCACGGTTCCTAGGCAACCGTCATTTATATTGCATATCTTACTATATTAAACCACGGTTTTTTTGTCAACCGTGGTATATAGTCTAGGCGGGATTTTTAATTTTCGGCCCAAATTTAACGCGGCTCTTTCTATCTATTCTCTTATATTCTCACGCTAATTTTGGAACCCAAACCGACAAAAATCTCCAACTCTTCTTCTTCATTCTCTTCAATGTCACGGTAATTTTGGAACCCAAACCGACGAACATGCTCTGCAACTCTTCTTCATTCTCTTCAACCTCACGGTAATTTTGGAACCCAACCGACGAACATGCTCTACAACTCTTCTTCATTCTCTACAAGTTCACGGTAATTTTTGCAACCCTCACCGGCGCACAAGGAACATGCTCCATCCTCACTCATTCTCTTGTTTTTCGGAATTTTTTGCAGCTTACAACTAGAACAAGGAACACATGCTCTACATCATCTCCACTCAGTGCAATTTTCGCAACCATAACCGGCGAACAAGGAACATGGCCTCCATTCTTCATTCTTCTCACAGTAATTTTGCAACCCACCGCGAACAAGGAACATACTACGCCATAGTTCTTCACTCATTATTTTGCAACCCTAAACCGCAAACAGGGGACATACATGTTCTATAGCCTATTCATTCTCTTATGTTTCTCTGTTTGAGATCTGTGAAGCGATGCTACTAAATCGCCGGCGATTTTGAAAAAGAGTTCATAGACTATAAACCACGGTTATATGTATAACCGTGGTTTATTCGTTGATTTTATAGATAATATACCACGGTTTTGACATTTAACCGTCGTATAAAATGACTTTATACCACGGTTCTGAACTTAACCGTCGTTTAAAACCGGTGAGGACCGCGTCCAAAAACGGTCTTAAACGACGGTTATTTGCAAACCGTGGTATATAGTCTTCTTTTAAACGACGGTTTTCAACCGTGGTTTATAGGAAATTTTCTATATACCACGCGAGCATAAACCACGGTTCCTAACCGTGGTATATAGGCAAAATAACCGTGGTTAAAAACATTTTTTCTACTAGTGACTCAGAAGGAACTGAACTTGAGGCAGAGAAGGTGGTTGAAGTTACTTCATGACTGCGATTTAGAGATCCTCTACCATCTGGGTAGAGCGAACGTGGTGGCAGATGCCTTGAGTCGGAGAGGTGTTCCAGGTGTAGCTTGTGCTTTGATAGGAGTTCAGAGGTCCGCCTTAGAGCTTCGGCGTATGGGTGATTGGGTAGTCAGACCAGCCAGTGCCAGTATGATAGCAGCGCTTCAAGTTCAGTCTTCGTTGGTCGACAGGATCAGGGTTGGTCAGGAGGCAGACTCAGCTTTGTGTCGGATCGGAGAGGGGCTGTCTTCAGAGCAGAGTTCAGACTTCAGTGTCTCTAGTGATGGTTGTCTGCGTTTCAGAGGCCGAGTGTGTGTGCCAGACGATGCAGTTTTACGTAGTGAGATCCTTCAAGAGGCTCATGGAGCGCCATACTCAGTTCACCCTAGAGGGGTGAAGATGTATCGGGATCTCAGGGAGTCGTTCTGGTGGTCTGGGATGAAGTGTGACATCTCCGAGTTCGTTTTGAAGTGCCAGACCTGTCAGCAGGTGAAGGCTGAGCATCAGAGGCCAGCGGGTTTGCTTCAGCTCCTTCCCATTCCTGAGTGGAAGTGGGAGAGTGTGGGGATAGACTTTGTCATGGGTTTGCCCAAGACTTCTTCGGGCTGTGACGCTGTGTGGGTTATAGTTGATCGACTGACGAAGTCAGCCCATTTTCTGCCGATGAAGAAGACTTTCAGTTTGGAGCGTTTCGCTCATCTGTATCTTGATGAGATAGTGAGGCTGCATGGTGTGCCTACCACTATAGTTTCTGATCATGATCCGCGCTTTGTTTCGAGGTTCTGGCGCAGTTTGCATAAGGCCTTGGGCACGAATCTAGCCTTCAGTTCAGCCTACCATCCTCAGTCGGATGGCCAGACAGAGAGGACTAATCAGGTCCTGGAGGACATGCTTCGCGCATGTGTCCTAGATTTTGGAGGTAGTTGGGATCAACACATGACTCTGATTGAATTTGCCTACAACAACAGCTTTCAGGCGAGCATCGGTATGACTCCGTTTGAAGCATTGTATGGTAGGAGGTGCTGGTCTCCCATCTGTTGGGATGACCTGAAGGAGAGGGTCTTGGTTGGACCTGAGCTGGTGCAGGGTGCAGTAGAGAAGATCAGGATGATTTGGAAGCGTCTACTAGTTACTCAGAGTAGACAGAAGTGCTATGCAGACTAGAGGCACAGACCGCTTGAGTTCGACGTTGGTGATCATGTCCTTTTGAGAGTTTCTCCAGTCAGGGGAGTTGTCCGGTTTGGGAAGCGTGGAAAGCTTAGCCCAAGGTTCGTTGGACCGTTTGAGATTCTAGAGAGGATTGGCCCTGTGGCTTACCGTCTAGCCTTGCCTACATCTTTGTCAGCTGTGCATAATGTTTTCCATGTTTCGATGTTGAGGAAGTACCTGCATGATCCGTCCCATGTGATCAACCACAGTCAGCTTCAGTTCAGAGAGAATTTCAGTTTCGAGGCGGTGCCTACCCGTATTCTAGCCAGAGACGTGTGTCGGCTTCGTAGTAAGACCCTACCAATGGTCAAGGTCCAGTGGTCTGACCACTCGGAGAGCAACGCGACTTGGGAGCTCGAGGACGAGCTGCGTGCCAAGTTTCCCTCCCTATTCGAGTAGTAAGGAGAGTCAATTTCGAGGACGAAATTCTTTTAAGGGGGAGGTGATGTTATAACCCATAATTGCAACATTATATTATAACCGTTACAATGTTATTCTAAGTTGGATTTAATTCTTTGCTATCAGTTGGGACGTCAGTGGCATTGTTTTAATTGCCAAGGACAAGGAAGTCATTCGATTAATTAATTAAGGTAATTAATTATCTGATTTGTAAGGAAAGGGTTTCCCTTATTTCTTTTCTTTTCCTGAGCATTATCAGCACGTCAGTTCAGTCGTGAGAGCGTTCTTCATCGTAGTGCTGAGCGACAGTTTTTCCCCTCTTCCTCTCTCTCTCTCTAGTTCTTTCTCTGCTGTGAATTCTGGTGCTACTGTTGTGACCGGATTGAAGATCTCGTTGCTGCTGCATTTCTATTCTTCAATCAGGTTTGTGTTGCGGTAATTCTGGATTCCGTTCTAGATTCTGTTGTTGGTTTTCTACTCTCTCAGTTCTGATTTTTGGGGCTCCGAATGTATTGATTCAGCGACGACGATCCTGCGTTGAGATTCAGATTGCTGAGGCTACGCTGCTATTGAATTCTTCTGCATTCTCATTCAGGTTTGTGCTGCAGAATTGAGGAATGTTGATGTTCTAGGTTTCTTGTTGACTTCTGATTGTGGGCTGTCGATTTGTGTTGTTCAGCGATTGTGTTCGTGTCTGGTTGGAGAGCTTTCTGGGCTACATTTTTGCTTGAGTGCGTCATCGATTCTTCTGCTAATTGAGGTAGGTGGTTGCTTGATTCGGTTTGGAAGTTCAGCCATAGGGAGTTTCAACGCTTTATAATCCGCATTGTGGTGTGATTCTGAGTTCGTTTGGCATTTTCAACTGGTTAAACCCCTATGGTATTCTGAGTTTTAATCTGATTTGGTGTGTGTATTGTTCTGGCAAATCGTGTGGTGTTTTATGCAACTTTTCTGCTCTGTTCGTCTTTCTGGAAACTGCAGTTTTCACACTGTCCGAACTTCTGTCCGAGCTTTGAAGTTCGGACAGTGTGTTTTGCCCTTCTGATTTTCAAGGTTTGGGGTATGTCCGAACATCTGTCCGAGCATTGATGTTCGGACACTCCTTTGGTTTTTCCTCTGATTTTAGTTCGACCTGTGTCTGAACTTCGACGTCCGGACACAAGTTCGGACCTTCCGCGTAACTTTTCCCGTAAACCCGTCCGAACATCTGTCCGAATTTCGATGTTCGGACACCCTGAAATCCTCTATCTGATTTCAAATCGACTTATGTCCGAACATTGATGTCCGGACACAAGTTCGGACATTTGGCAATTCTGGTTTCTGAGTCTCGACTTGAGTCCGAATTTCGACGTCCGGACCCAAGTTCGGACACCCCTCTGTTTTCAGTGTAACTTCTTCGTCTGAACTCCGATTTGAGTGTCGTTTGTGGTGTTGGTCTCCTCTAAGTCCCTACTACTGTATTATAAGTGTTTTGGCATGTTTTCATACAAGGTTGCTTCTGTTTTTGCAAACCTTCTGTTTTGGGACACTTTACTTTGTTTCTGAGCCGTGAATGGCTGGGTCGAGCTATTCCGTGGTATACCATGTAGACGTCGTTCCGAGTGTGGGTCATTCCCTTTCTGTTCTGTGGGGTTGACGAACCATTTGACTCCTTTTGAGTCATTTCTGCATTGCCGAGAGATCTGTTATGATCTATGGGTCTTCGACCCTTCTGAGTGTGTGCATTGTACTGTGTTCCCCCCATCTGTTTGTGAGCTCTGATTATTTCTGAACTGGGAACTCTGGTGTTCCATTCTGTATTCTTTTCAGTGATGCTCTGACTGTTTTTGAGAACTATGGTTTTGTGCTAACCTCTGCTTCTCTTCTGTTTTCAATTGTTTTGAGCGACCTCACTGATGACGGTCGCTGCTTACTGGGCATAGTTGTGTGATCATTCCCCCACTCTTATCATTTTTGCAGATTGATCATCGAGGATCAACTTAAGTTTGGAAGCCATAGTGTTTATCTTTTGATCGTTCAGACTATTTGTTGTGTTATTGTAGCCTTCGGGCCTTATACTGTTTGACCACTATTTCTTACTTGGATTTGTATTTGGGGAGTTGTAATAACTTCAGTTGTTTTGGAATGCTTTGGTTTATACTATTTATGAAAGCATTGTTTTGGGCCTTATTGTGAATGTCAGTTTAGAGCCTTGCGTTATTAGGTAGTAATACGTGGCGTGTAATGCCCCTAACTCTTAGGCCAGTTTTGGGGGTGTTACAAAGGTAATAGCATTGATGTGTACCTTGCCCCTCTGATCGACGATCTGAAGCTATTGTGGAATGAGGGGACCTTGTATATGATGCTTATGCAAGAGAGAATTTCACGCTCAAGGCTTTGTTGTTCTGTACCGTCAATGACTTCCCTGCGTATGAGAACTTGTCCGGTCACACGGTTAAAGGAACATTTGCATGTCCCATATGCGAGGAAGACACTTTTTCGGACCGTTTAAAACATTATGGGAAGAATGTTTATATGTGTCATCGACGTCTTCTCCCCGAAGATCACCCTTATCGAGTAACGAAGAGAAAGTTGTTCAATGGTCAAGCCGAAACTCGTGTGGCCCGTCTACCTCTGAGCTCTGAGGAAGTGTACGAAAAGGTTAAGGACATTGAAAATGTATTTGGAAACACATCAAAACCGGCGAAAAACATTTGGAAAAAGTGTTCTATCTTTTGGGATCTACCTTATTGGCGTCATCTTCCTGTGAGACACTGCTTAGACATCATGCACATTGTGAAGAACGTTTATACGAAAGGAGTTACACCCACAAGAGAATGGGAAACGAATATACCTACCTCCTGCATGCTACACACTCTCAAAGGCTGAAAAGATTAGTTTCTGCAAATGTCTGCACTCGGTAAAAGTACCGTCTGGGTGCTCTTCAAACTGGAAGAACATTGTATCGATGAAGGATTTAAAACTTTTAGGCATGAAACCTCACGATTATCATGTACTGATGTTACATCTTCTTCCGGTCGCAATTCGAGGGATATTGCCATCTGATGTCAGAAATGCTTTAACTCGGTTATGTTTCTTTTTCAACACTGTTTGCTCCAAGGCAATCGACGTAACCTCTCTAGATGATCTACAACGTGAAATTGTTGTCACATTATGTCAACTTGAGATGTATTTCTCACCATCTTTCTTTGACATAATGGTGCATCTAATTGTGCACATCGTTCGAGAGATACAGTTCTATGGTCCGGTATACTTACGGTACATGTACCCTTTTGAACGGTACATGGGTATTCTGAAAAGTAGAATGAAGAATAGGTATCGACTAGAGGGGAGCATTGTTGAAGCAACAGTGACTGAGGAAGTCATGGAATTTGTGACCGATTATTTGAGTGAGGCAGAGTCTATTGGTATCCTAAAACCACGACACTATGACAGGTTTAAGGGTAAAGGTGTCATTGGTAGAAAGATCGTGCAAGTTTCACGTCAACTTATTCATCAAGCACATTTGTTTGTCTTACAACATCTTGAGGTTGTTGAACCTTATTTCGAAACCCATATGGTTGAGTTAAGGCATCAAAATCCTTTGAAAGACCACATTTGGCTGACAAAGGAACAAAACCGAGTTTTTATCCAATGGTTCAAAGATCACGTGTTGGCATTAGCATCATCAGATCCAGAAGTTGTAAGTGAAGAGATCCGATGTTTGGCAATCAGACCTAAAACTAATATTACATCATTTGAGGGGTATGATATTAGTGGGTATACATACTACACTGCACGCCAAGATGCCAAATTGATAAACCAGAATAGTGGGGTAAAAATTGAAGCTGCTGCCACTGAGTACCACAGCGGTAACCGATCTCAACCAGTTAGTAACTCTAGTTGGTATTATGGTGTCATCGAGGACATCTGGGAACTAGACTACAACATTGATTCCTTTCTGTTGTTCCGGTGCAAGTGGGTGGACAACCGACGCGGGTACCAAAATGATGGAGGGCTTACCTTGGTCGATCTTTCACGTGCCGGTTATACGGATGATCAATTTGTTCTGGGAAAGGATTGTGAACAAGTGTGGTATGTTGAGGATCCGAAAGACTGTAGATGGTCTGTTGTTCTTCCAGGAAGAACAACGGTTGTAATCGAAAATGAGAATGAGGATAACGATGATAATGAAATGGTAGAGGAAACATCCTTGTTTCCTACTGGATTACTAGATTCGATTGATGTTACCGAAAACGATTTGCTCTACGCACGATCAGACCATGATGAGGGTGTTTGGGTAGACAATATGAAATGATTTATGTTTTCGTGTCAGGTAATGTTGTTAGTAGAATGTAGACTGTAATGTCATCTTAACTGTTATTGTTATGCTTCATAGTATTTATGTTAATTTATATAATGACTTTATCTGATGAAAATGCTTTATTTTTTTTTACAGTGGATGATCACCCTATGGATGACCCCGTTGGACAGTTTCTCTTGACTAGAGAAGCTGAGCCACAGCAGGGTAGACCAAGTAAGCGGGTCACAAGAGGATGAAAGAAAAAGAAAGACCAGGTAGCTGTACGCGATGAGACCGAGGCTGGCCCTTCACAGCAGACCGAAGAGTCGTCAGTTGTCCCACCAGAGGCCAAGAAGCAAAAGAAGAGATGTGCCACACGTGGGCTGAAGGCTATAAAGGGCCCTCCTACAAAACCGGTGCAATTCAATCAGTTCAACCAACCTCATGGAAATTGGAAGAATGACTTCACCGCTTACGGTAGCCATTTGGTGAAGACATTTTGTAACATAAACCACACCTGGAAGCAAGTGCCTCAATCATTGAAGGATACTATGTTTAAGCGTCTCCGGGTAAATCTCTACATTATTACTATGATCTATTGTGAAATAATAGAATATTTATGTTTACTTTACTAACTTAATGATCATGTATGTAGTCTCGTTTCTCCGTGGATCTCGCACTTAAAATGGATGTGCTATCATCGATGTCGAAACAGTTCCGGGACCACAAGAATAAGTTGGCTGACAAGTTCATCTACAAGATGCCTGATCCCAAAGATCCAGATGATCCAGAACATGGTTTCGGCGGTGAGAGACCACCATGGGAGGTTTACGAGGGAATCACTGAAGAGCAATGGGTACAATTTGTTGAGTCACGTCACACACCGGTGTTCCAGGTGCAGTTTATTTTCATACATACATAAATTACTCTTAATTTCTTATGTCTTTTGTGTTCAATTTCACTAAACATGATCATATTAATTTATGCAGGCTCTCCGTGCAAAACAACAAGCAAATGCTATGAATAATCTGTACCCTCACCACTTAGGTGGAAAAAGTATTGCTCAAAGGGTACCAGAATGGGAGCAAAAGGGATATCTGCCCACGGATGGCTCATTGGATACCCGTGGCAGAAGAATGAAAGTGTGGGAGTTAAGCCACATTTCGAAGAACTCTACTCCCGAAAATCCTCAATACGATGATGCCACGAGAGTAGTTATTGCTCAAATGGTAAGTGATATCATTTCATTTTTAGTCAAACTGTTCATTTAATTTGTATATGAACTTATGTTAAACTAATAACTGTATTTATGTGTTGTATTAGGGTAAATTAAGCTCTCAGCTCACCTAGGACACCTGGACCTCACAGAGGAATGATGATCCTCTTACACGCGCTCTTGGTAAGAAGGATCATCCAGGTCGTGCCATTGGGTTTGGTGGGCACGTTGGTATCCGCCAGACATTTGGCGTACCCGGGTCCAGAAGTGCACAGGGAAGGATGATTAGCTACGAGGAGCACCTGAGAGAGATGGCTGAGATGGAGTAGAGGATTAATCAGAGCGTCGACGAGAGGATCGCTCAGGCTATGTCAAGGCTTGAGACACAGAAGCATAGCAGCCAAGAGGTTTCTCGACCACCAGTTGAGTCACCAATTCATCATCAGAGTTCACCGGTAGTGGGAATTAGTGTTCAGTCGGCTGAGCCGTTTCTCTATGCATCTCTAAAGGTTAGACTAACATTTCAATTGAGTACATGACGATTAAGATTTTTCACTTGATCACTAATATCATCATAGAGGAATTCACAATTTTTATCTAAACAAGTTCCACATAACACTCAGGCACCCACTGAGTGCACGTTGTTTTTACAAATTGGAGTAGAAGAGGTCTTCGTGGCATGGGGAAAACTTTTCCCTTCAGTTCCAAGTGATATTGTGCACGGTGAACCACTCCAACATTACCATGCATGAGTGCTTCAGGACGAATTTGTTGCAGAGCATGGTGACGTCTGTTTACCGATGCCGATCCCACAAAGACGTACCTTGCGTTCCGCACAAACTGCGACAGTGCAGTGGCCAATACGATTGGTCAAACTCCCTGGGCATGTATTTACTCTTAACCGTTGCTATAAAACTATTGATGTACCACCTTGCATCCATATACTTAATTAGTTAATATCATAGGATATGAGCCGACCAAAGACTGATAAGGGAAAAGGAAAAAGAATTGCTGCACCTGTGCAATCAAAGGCATCCACAAATTTTGTGCTTAGACCTAATTTGGTGGAGAAAAGAATATTGGCCGGCTTGTCGACTAATATGCAGATTCTGCACTCATCGTTGTTGCTGCTACCACCTTAATGTGATTCCCTCACTGTGGAAGATCACGAGCGGATATTTCACTATCAAGTTCAAGGAGAAGATATACATCGATTTGGGATGTATATGTCCGACTTCGAGGAGTGTTTCAAGAGGGATTGGTTGAATGTGTCGATTATCAAGTCAGCCGCCATGTGAGTGACTTCTACCTTTTATATTTTGAATTCATTGATCGGTGATGAATCAGATGTTTGAATAAAAATTTAATGACTAATGATATTGCCTAATAGGTGGGTGCATAATAAGGCGATTAATGTCTATGAAGATCACAGATTCGGATTCTGATGTCCTGCTATGTGCAGTGAAGTCTAGATGACAAGTGATATGGAAGGCCTTATGCAATATATGACGAATGCCATCTTTGAATGTTCTAACAAGTCATTTATTATGCTGCCATATCATTCAGGGTATGATATTTGACTATTTATCTTAGTATTATCTAAAACATATAGTTTGTGTTAGTTGTTAATGATTTCAACACATTGTGTAATTTGTGGACAGTCGACATTGGTCATTGCTTGTGCTGGTGTTGAAGTACCCACGAGTCTTGCAATTTGACTCACTTGGTAAGGGTGTCAAGAGACCGAAGATCGCCACCGCAATACAGAGGTAATTAGTTTGTTATCGTAAACAACAATTATTATTACTTAACATTAATGTTTCATAACTTGCTACTGATGCTTAAAACTATATATTGCTGATGTATATAGTTCCATGAGAGCTGCATTATCTCTCCAGAATAAAACAATGAAGAGTAACATCCCTTGGAACACTGTCAAGGTACTCTATTAATTGAAATTTGTGTGATAATGTTTAAACTTGTTTATAACTGTCAATATGTGTGTTTGTATAGTGTCTGGTGCAGCCTGGGGGTTCGGAATGTGGATACTATGTCATGAGATTCATGAGTGACATAGTAGGAGCGTCGAACCTTTTACCAGAGCACTCGTTAGACAAGGTAACATTCTTTGAAAGTTTCAGTTATGCTCTTTACATGTTGTTAGACTTGTACGTTTTAGATTAATGTTCATTTTTTTTCAAGGCTTACGAAGAAGTGCTCCAAGGTGGTCAGTATGATGATACTCAAATTGTTGAGATGCTTGAGGAATGGTCGGAGTTCGTCTGCACAAGTTTAATGAATTGTTGATGATCATGAAGATGTTTTGTGAACTTTTTCGAGTATGTAATTGTAATCTGTACACTTGTGGATGTGGTGTAATGGTAGATTTGAATTGTAATGTGGTTTTTTATTTGTAATGAAAGTGTGTAATTAAGTGTAATTGCATTGGTTTTGTTAACTCTCAAATTGTGGCGCGTCGTTGATATTAATTGGGAGCTTTTATAACTTTTTAAATGTGTGCTGGAGTTCCCTGTGTGGATGAAGCGGAATAGATACAAAAATGGGCCTACCTCGGCGGTTCTTAGCTCACAACCGCCGAGATAGACTCATGGTGCCTTCTGGAATTGACCGATGCTGAGATTGACCATGAGTCTATCTCAGCGGTGTGAGCTAAGAACCGCCGAGATAGACATCATCAGAATTTGATTTTGGCGCCCACCTATTTCGGCGGTTTTATTTACAACCACCGAGATAGGTATACCTATTTCGGCGGTTTACAACCGCCGAAATAGGCCCCTTGGAACCGCTGAAATAGGCCTTTTTTTCTACTAGTGGGTATAGGTTAATCTAAAAACCACTAGTACCACGCACTTGCCACGGCAAGTGCAGTAATAACAGGATTATTTAGGAAGACTTTTAGCAACAACAAGTACTTAGTAAAGTACCGTGATCACAATGAAGCAACTACAAGATCACAAATCCTAAGGATTTGAAGAATGAAACCTAGGAAGGGCCTAACGGTCCAACCATTGCGGTAAGAATTATACCAGTCAGCGAGGAGCTAGACTTGGTCAGAATCAACCGGCATTGAAATGCCTTGTAGATCTTTCTTTCAAACCCAAAATTCTCCTTTTAAAACTCAAATAATTCTTTTAAACCCCTAGATTTTAAAACCAAACCAGAAGATTCACAATAAGCTATCATAGGACGATGTAAGAGGAGTCGACAACAGAATACTTCACCTAGGCGTGTGATGAACACTACAAGTGTACAAAAATGAGATGTGGGATGACCGCACTCCGATGGGAGCTTGCGGGCCTGACAGGCCTACTTATAGGTTGGTCGGGTAAGTAGCAATGTATCAGTAAGGTACCCCACATATGTATACAAGTGGTGTATGGAACGCGAGGAGTAGTTGACTCCGTTCTATGGATGGCAAAGTAAGTTCAAACCAGAACAGCTGGACACCTCTGACGATCAAAGAAAAGGAACTCAGCTAAGTAATGAGTACAAAGGAACTCAGAGAATCCATCTAAAGATAAGAAATGAGGATTAGGAAGTGCCAAGAGCGCAGACTAGTAAGTGTAGACATCGGATATGTCTCAAGGACTTCAAGCAAATGCATGATAGCTGGAGCAAATACCCAGCCTAACATAGTAGGTCAAATGCCTAACGTTAACATAATGAGGTTCAACAAATGGGACGGAGTTCCCAAGAGCAATCACAAGATTACCATGAAGTATAATTCATCATTGGAGAAGGTGCTAAACCCAAGCAAGAACACTAGGAGAAAGCATCAATGGTCTACCCTACAATGGGAGACATTGCAACCCTAAACGGGAAAGGTTTGGTATATAGTACTGCAAGCAGTATATTGGCTGAACACACTCATATGTAGGAGCCAAATGTAATGGCGTAACTTAACAACACCCATGAGCAATCCTAGAGGGGTGTCTGAGTCAACAATAGTTGAATGAAGCGTCGCAATAAGAACCCGAGAGCTAAATGAACACTCAATTAGAACACCGAAAGGACTTCACCTGATGGGAAATACCCAAAATCATTAAAGGGCACTAATTAATGCCAGATTGTCTAAGGGGCCTCCCATGGGCAGAAGTGTAGTGGAACGACCTTGCCATGGAGCCAGTAATACCTCCAACCCTAAGATGGTATACAACGAGGTAGAAACATGTATAAGCAGCCCGCAAGGAGCATAGCTCGCAGCAATAAGGCTTAAAAGCCATGAACCAACTACGTCATGTAGATTTAAATGGTCGCAAACCCACGTTAAATGATAAGAAGAACTGCTGAGAATGACAAGTGGAGAAATGTTAATTCCTACAATGAGTAGAACGACAATCGAATCACTCAATTTGAACCCAATATAATGAGTGGCTTGGAGTAATGACTACCTCAATGCCACTGTCACTAGAGCATCAGCCTAGTATACAGTTGACGAGGCTTTTAATTGCCCTTCATGCCTTCTATGGCAATGGTAGCACATAGGCATAGGAATCGTGATGATGACAGCACTGATCTACTCCACATTTGGACATTACGAGAAATCCGAGGGAAGGTACCTCTCGTCAACGGAAGACCACCAATGCGGTGATGATGTGAACCCTTAGAAAAGGCTTCCACCTACTATAACAACAAAGCTTGTGCATGTAGTTATCACCAAGAGACAATTGAACAAGGAAATGAGATTCCAAATCACTATGACTAGAAAGAGGCTTTGAGAGCAACTATGAAAACCGAAGAAGAGTTGGTTTAGAAGCAAACACAGAATGTGTATAATGTGGACTGTAGAAGCACATCGCTTAAAGAGCATAGAGACTTGAAGGAGTAGGTATACTCCATAGGCAACCAAGCATATGGTGAACCCTTGTATGAATGGCGAAGGTACATAAGTGAAGACTAACATAGTAAACCTTGTCATGAGACTTATGAGTGGAAACAAACCTCTCAAAAAGAACTTTCACTTATCAGTGATAGAATACTCTTCAATTGGAGAACGGGACCAGAAAACCCGTGAAGTTTCCTTGGGATGTCCTAGTGATGAGCATAGAGAAACAAGAATGCACCACCAAACCTTATATCCAATGCCAGGATTTAGAGGGAAGTGAGCGTCAAAACAATCAATGTGAATGCATATTTTGACCCGTGAATGACCAACACTTAAGAGAGCTTATAACCTGATAGATTATTTCACCCTTGGTCAGCAAAGTCACGTGGTAAACGAAGTCATAAGTGATGCAAGAATGTGAGGTAAGCTAACCTACACATGAAACCTAATTGAAGTAAAACATCTTCATATTGGAAAGATGATGACATTACGGTATGCTACAGTGACCGTCATACACACGACCATAGAAAACTCCCGGTGTGTTCACACCATAAGGGGATTGAGCATAAAACGTAACGTAGAAGTGTGTGGTTGAGTAATGGTGCAAACAACAATGGCAATTGATAGAAGTAGGCTACCACAATAATAGAGGTTCTGAAAGCAATGTGTGTACGATGAGTAAGAATATGGTGCGAAACAAGCGACCACTATAAGAATGTACGTAGTTAGACAATGACATGGGAAACAAACCATGAGCTGGACCCAGCGGAGTTGAGATGCAGGAATTGGTAGATAGACTAGGCATTAAGGCCTATAATCTGAACCATATAACAAGGATCACACAAGTAATGCATTGTTCATTCCTAATGCAACATCATAAGGAATTGAAAGCGTATACCTAGTGGATCAACTCAATAAGAGGAGTAATAACTTGGGGCAAGAGTACCCGATTGCTGAACAACTGACCGTACTAAATACGGAGGATTTGTCAACGCAACAATGAACATGGCGCAAGCCAGTGTAAGCATAAACACAGTAATAAACCGTGCGGCCTTCCGGCCAAACATGTACAAGGAACGTTGGAGACGCCAACAATCACAACCTATGAATTCCACCGGAATAAAAGCAGAAACGCAATCATAAACACTGTAAGAATCGAGGCTTATGAAATGTGACATTGTGCAATAAAAGAAAACTGGTATAACACTACATGAGTGAATAGCCAGAAACCAATGATCAGAGGAAGCACTATATATGCGTAGTAGCTCAACCTCAACCGACAACAAGTCGAAGCAACTAAATGAGTAATCACAGAAGTATACAGTAGTATGTACGATAGATTTCCAGAAACTGGATGAAAAAAACTACCACACGCCGGTTGAGAAACCGTATATCCCAAGATAATAGGGACAAAAAGGGAAATGTGTAATACATCAAGAGTAACAAAAGGGCGAAATAAGCTCTAAAGTTATGAGGGTCACGCAGCAGAAGCTAGTGGGCCCTAGCTCAGAGGTTTAATATACCCAGTAAGTATGAGAGAATGGCTAATTATCAACGCCTTGAAGCCGGATAGGCTAGAACCGAATCGGTTTCGAGTTAAACAAACTCTAATGAGAATTCTTGGTGTAGGGACTAAACCGTTAGTATGGTTAAGACCCTTTGACCAGAATTGAAATACCCCGAACTTAAATATAGGGACTAAAATTTACCTAATACGTATTTAAGGGCCTAATGGTACCTAATTAATATTGGTAAGGAAGAAAAATAAATCCAAAAGAATAAAGAGACGTGTAAAAAGCGAAAGACGCTAAATAAGCGTTAACTAACCATAGGAGGTATTAGACCTCGGTTAGCGTATTATAAGGATTCTAAAGGCTTAATTAAGCCTAAATAAATAGTAGGGAACAAATCCCGAAGAAAACGGATCCTTAAAATGGATTAAAAACACTAATGAACATTAAAGCACGTTTTTCGAGGTAACCGGGGGAAAACGCGTCTTTAAGCGGGTCAAATAGACTCGTAACAATTTTGGTCAACTAAATAACCATTAATAAATATTAGTGAGGCTTTAGAACCAATAAAATCAATAAAACGAGAAATTAGTAAAAACTGTCAAAAACGGGAAGTTGTGGGGTAGAGACATAAATAACCAAAACTTATGTGTCCAATATTGCAAATAAAAGTTCAAAACCCACAAGGGGGCTGTGTGTAGTCCGATTTTTAAGGCCCCTCACACTCTCTCACACACTCTATTAATTCCTCTTATTTACAAAACAACAAAAACATAAAGCAACCCCACACTCACTTTATCACTCTCTCTCCTCCATTTCATTCCCCTCTCTCACGTGTACACCCATCTCCTCCTCCTCTCTATTTTCTTCCACCTCCAGCGATTCCATGGAGAAATGAAAACACCCACACAAAACTCTACTTCTCTCCTCTTGTAACCCCCTCGAATCTCTTCCAAAAATTATAAAAACTACACCATTGGAATCCTCTCATCAAGAGCTACATTCCTATCTTTTCAAAAATCGAAAACAACAACTTTCATCTCCATGGGTATGGAGCATTTGGGGTTTCAAGACCACCATTAAAACCACCTCTTCCTCCTTGTCATTTTAAGGTAAAATTCTTCTTGAAACTCCTTTGTTTTTCTAGCCTCATGGGCAAAACGAAAATGAAGCTAAAACCTTGTTTGGTTTCTTTGCACTCTAGCCGATTTTGGCTTGTTGAAGGAGTTGGAAATCTTGTTCTTGAACCACTCCAAGCTTCATTTGCACCCTTGAAAGGTAATGAGACTCCTAAACCCTAGAATGTGCATTAGAACTCAAATGATGTTTAAAGTTAGTATGGTGTATTGAAGTATGTATATGTATGGGTGTAGTGTTAGAATTGGTTTATAAACCGGTGAGAAGAGGAGAGGAAGAGGAAAAGAAGAAGCAAGAGGAAGAAAAGAAATTAGAAGAGAAACAAGGTAAGGATGCTCACCTTTGTGTAGCCTTGTATATATATGGATGTAGCAGATTTTTAGAAGTTTGAAATGAGTAATGAAAATGGTATCGTGTAGCAATATATTGTGTAGGAGAATCTAAGTGTTTAAAACTGTTGAAAGACATGTAAAATGTATTGAAACTTAGTTGGGTATTGGGTTGTTGAGTGCAGGAATTTTTAGTAGTGTTTTAGTATTGGTAATTGTGTATGGGAGCTTGTATATTGATGTTGTGTATAAACAGGTGAGATGATGTTAATGTGTGAGGAAACATTGTGGTGAGAGTGTATAAAATATAGGGGAGACAATGGCAAAATTTGCCTAGGATTATAACACTTAGTGAACTAGAAACTAGGTGGCTAATAGGTGTTGTAACATATTTTGATAGAGAAAGATAAAGGAGTAGATTGGGAGAGATAGATAATGTATTGTGATGTACTCGGAACTCTAGAAATGACATTAGAAGAGGTGGTTAGAGAAGGGGAGAGTAAGTGTCAAAATCTGTAGCAAAGAGGTATTAGATTGCATTGTGGAACTAAGAAGAAATAGTGTGCAAGATTTGGTAAAATGAATGTTGGACTTAGGTAAAGATGGTACAATTGCTTGGAAATGAATTGGCTTGGTAAGATGAGGTATTTGGGATGCTAGGAGTGACATTGGTAGAGGAAGTATTGGATGTTAGAAGTTGGAACAAAAATCTGTAGCATTGAAGGATGCAAAACTGTTGTAAGTGTGGAAGGGAAGTGATGAAATTGTGTAAGTTGATTGATGGATTTAGTAAAGGATTTGGTGGATGAACTAAGGCAATTTGAAGGGCCTAAGAAGTGTTAAAACATGTGGGATTAAGTATAAGACCAATGGGGGAAGTAATGGGTAAAGGATAGTACTGAAAACAGAAATAAAAATGCAAGTACTGGGTCGGACCGAACTTGCGACCGGACTTGCAAGTTCGGTCGAGCCCAGATTTACAAAGACAGGAAAGCTTCTGGAATGGACCGAACTTGCGACCGAACTTGCAAGTTCGGTCAGACCAGAAAATTCTTCCGTCTGCAACCTACTGGAATGGACCGAACTTGCGACCGGACTTGCAAGTTCGGTCGGCCAGAAAAAAAATTTCCGTCGAGTAAGCTACTGGAATGGACCGACCTTGCGACCGGACTTGCAAGGTCGGTCGGGCTAAAATTTTCACATACGAAACTTACTGGAATGGACCGACCTTGGGACCGGACTTACAAGGTCAGTCGGCCCTGTAATTCTCCAGCGTAATTCCTTACTGACTTGGACCGAACTTCCGACCGGACTTGCAAGTTCGGTCGAGTCATACAAAAAAAAAATTTATTTAAAGTAAATAGTAATTATATATATATGTATACCCACATGTATATATATGTATATGTATGCAAGCATGCCAATCTTAAGTAAGAAAATAAAACTTAAGGTAAAGAAAAATAAGTGAGTAATGTGAAGGTGTAAGAAGTATAAGGACATAGTAAGTATGAGTTAAGTTAATGATAGTTATATTAATCATTCAATTGTATACACATATAATAGGATTTGATTTGTGACACCAGAAGGACGTTTGGAAACACGTACAACGGTGAAAGGTATGATTTCTTCATGCCCTGTATCCTAATCTGGTTACCCCGATTTGTGTGCTTATTTGATCACATAATAAGATAAATGCATGAATCGGATTATATTGCACTTACTCGTGTTTGTTTACATTGTTCTTGATATTTGTCTTGAACAATAGTTTGTATAATTCATGAAATATATGAATGATGATGACTTGTATTCGAATCTTGTATTGTACTTAAATATTGTATTGTATTTTGTATAAATGGGTATTGAGCATAGTAATTGTGTATGTGGCTTGTATGAATGACTTCTGCTAATTCCTAACTACCTAACTCCTAACTTAAGTGAGTAAACTGGAATGAGTAGAAGTCCGATATAGCTTCGGCCACGCGTGAGGATGCGGAGTCACAAGAGGTTGGCTGCAATTCCTGACTCTTAAACTGGTCCGCGGCCCAAACCCCTTAAATGGGTAGCATCCCGGATTGGTGAGTCAAGTAAATCCCGGAGGTGGGACGGAGTAGTCCCCAGGGCCGGAGGTCCCGACGACTTAACATGAGTAAGAGTAAGAGTAAGTAAGTATGGATCCGTAAGTATGTATGAGTATGAGTATGTATGTGTATGTATGAAGTAACGAGTAAAAGAGTAATCTCCACCCGATTAACCCGGGTGGACCAATGAAGCTAACAAGTATTGTATATTGTGTATGTAATGTGTATGTGTAATTCGGAAAAAGGTAAGTATGTATTGGATGGTTTATGTTGTACTTCTTGTATGTAATGAAGTGTATGTATGTGTGTATGTCTTGCGTAATGTATTGTAATATTGTGTATAAGAGCATGTATGCATGTATGTTTGAATGAAAATGAACTGCATGTATTCGACCAAATGGTCGGCGTACCCTCACTAGTACGTGGGGTATGCGGTTATCATGCGCAGCGAAAGCTGACCCCCTAGGGGGAACGTTTTTAGTGTGCAGGTACCCGAAGTGAATATGGTCAAGGTAAGAAGACGGAGGCACACCCTTGTAATTAGAAGCAAGTAGTTTGTGAGGAACGGGTAGTAAGTAGTCTCTTCGTGAGTACCTATGAACTGGAAGAGGTATTATACTGTATAAGGATCTTCTTTAGTAAACTCGGTATGTGGATTATATTGTACTGTACTTGAAGTATTGTATCGAATGAAGATGTAGCATATGGTATACGGAGTATATATGGTAGATATGAACACTCGGGATTCCGGTCCATCAGACCGAGCTGTATGTAGTAGAGTAGTAGCCTTGTTAGTCACGGGTGACTAACGGCATTGTATCACACACTATATGTAAGTATGTATCCGCTGCGTGTATCTGACGTGTAAGGAGATTGGACGGTAAATATTGTATTAATGGTAGGGGTGTTACAAGAATACATTGAATAATAGACCGTAGGGAAGCTAAAACGCTTCAGGATACCCGAATTGAGTGAACCAATGTTCAATAATAACATATGGTATATTACGTGGGCGTAATCCCTTTTAAGGGGGGTAGAGCGAAAAACCGCTTAGTGTAAGTTTCATGTATTAAACACGTAAACTATAATGTGTATAGCACAAATGAGAATTGTTTGATGATTCTTATGTATGTTACATAAACATATGCACCATTCATAGCCTAGTTATGGGTATTGCGCACAAGTAATGTGAATATTATGTATATAAAAATATACCTATCTTGTTAACTCGTGTGTGAGTATACAAGGAGAAAGGAGTAGAGAAACTCCTGGGGAAAGAGAATGCCTATAGTATGTGCGTCTAGCTGAGATTAGACAAGGCATTGTGATGCATGAGTCGGTATGAAACCGATGTAGAACCTAGATGGAATTGAGTTCCCTAGGTAATTGTTTTGAGGCGAATTGAGAATGATCGGTGGACAGAACTCCACAAGTATTGTATCCCTTAGTTAGATTATTTGAGATGATGGAGAGTAATGGATGAAAGTAACAATAGTCGATGAAATGAGCCCCATAGGCATTGAATCCCGAAGTAAAGTATTTGGAAGTAAATTGAGGATGATTGATGGACTGAATTCCATCCTTTAGAGATGTATGAATTTTTAATTATGACTAGAAAGAGTAAAAAGATAGAAAATGGAAATAATTGAATTATTTGATTGTGTGAAATTGATGTGGGAAGTTGAACTTGATCTTGATCAGATCAAGAGAAACCGAACACAAATTGGGGTGGAAAGATAGTTCAACACTGATGCTAATCACATCAGGGTCGAATGATTCTTGAAGCTCCCCTCAAGTGGTCACAAGTAATCACGCATAGGATAGATGTAATGAACATGAATTGGAATTTGAAGTTGTTGTGTTCTGTTGGGACATTAGAGTGTTGCAGAGATAGCCAATCACCTCGACAGAGTCAATCATCCTCAGTCAAACATAAATCACGAGCTACTACAAGAGAGTCCATACAACTAAGAAGACTTCACAGACTCTCCCATGCTGCTGCGAAAACCAAGGAGTGAACTCGGGAATGCTTCAACACCACAACGGTCATACAGTGAAATACCCCAAACTAATAAAACATGGATTAAACACCTAATCAAATAATTAAGGCCTAAACATTCCTTAAAAGTCAATTGAGAACAACAATGGTCAACACAAAGCAAGAATTGCACCCTTTGACAGTTTAGGGTAAATACATACCCAAATGAACTTCTTAGGACCTAAAATTTTGTCCTAAGCACTATAACACATAAATAAACGTACTAAGATTATTGGACAACACTCCAACACAAAGAACAAGCATTAACATGCTTAAAGGTCAAGTAGGGCAAAAATGTGCTCTAAGAAACCTTAAAGGTCTTATGACCTCTATTTGATATAAAATTGGATTCCTAAGATCAATTATAATGTAAGGAACACAATGAAACCATTCTCAAAGAAAACAAAGCTCATAAACACCTTGTGACACAAAATGTGCACTAAAACACCTTAAAGCACGTTTTTGTGTATGAGCTCTAAGATATTGACTTTTTGTCACTTTAAAGACTAGATTACATTCTTTATATCATTAATGTGACATGACAGACTATATTATAAATTCTAAATCAAAGTTTAAAAATAAAATCAAAATGGGTGATTTTGGGTGAATAGTACCCAAAATAACATTTAATTACTTAACTTAACCATGGTCAATGGTCACCTCTTGGTTTGACCATCCATTGCCGCCCACTTAATGAGTCATCCTCATCCATTAGCCAACAACAAATATCTCCTAATGAGTCACCAAGTACTATGCACTAAAGTAACATTAAATGACATAAAAAGCAAAACTAGTTTTCTTTTCTCATTACCTTCTTTCCCAGCCGACTCCAACAAGCTTCATTCTCTCCTTTCTTCCTCCATTGACGCCTGCTGCTGTCCAAGTTCAGAGAAGAACACAAATTGGCCTAGGTAAGCTTGTAAAGCCATTTTATGTTCATTCTCTTCACTTTTCTTTCCTCTTTCCATGGAGCTAAACATCAACCATTTCCATCCATGGTTCTAGGTTGTTTTGGAGGTTAAAATAAGAGTGATTCTCGGCTGTAACAAGGGGAGAAGGAGGGAAGTTCTAATCTTGATCTTTTAAGGTAAAAATATGCTTTAAGCACTTATCTCTTCATTTCTTTCATTTCCGGTTGAAAAACCTGATTTCTTAGGCTTATAATCTTCTTCTTAACATGCTTATTCAGTTGGTATATCAAGAGCTTCAAGGAATAGCCAAATCCATGCCAAAAACACCATTTTTGGCATCTTAATCAAGGTGAAAATTAGACAGCTTCTAATCTGAGTTATGCTGGTTTTAAACCTGGTTTTAGTAGCTCTTTTGATGCTCTTTTTATTCTGTAAAAATAGGCCGAAGATCATCATTGTTTGCCTTGGTATTCTAAGGTAAATTTAACCTTGAAATTATACATTAAAAAACTTCTTATGGTTAGCTCTTGCTTGGAGTTTAATCATGCCTTAATTGCTGTTTGAAAACATGTAAATGAAGCTGTGGAAAAATTATCCCTAAGGAGCCGTGGCCAAACAAGGCCTTATCTTGGCTAAAATAAGGTATAAATCACTTAAATCTTCACTTGGTATATTAATATGTGTTTAAACATATGTGTATAATATTGCCGTGAGTGAACAAGGTATAAAAGGTCATATTTTGACCTTAGGTGGTTAAGGAATGGGTTAGTAAATTTATATAAGTAATTAATTAACATAATTGTCAAATTTAAGACATTATGTGGAAAATTGGTAAATATGGAAAACTATATGGCGAGGCCGAGAGTTTTTTTTGCATTTTTGGGCATTTATGTGTAATTTATTTTATAAGCTAATGTTTGTAATAAGGCCGTGTACTTTAGGCCATTTTATTTTTGTATTTATAAGGTTTTAATTAAGTTTAGGTAATATATATATTACCGCAAGGAATTAGGGGTTACACTATAATTAAATTAAATTTGGGGGCTATATAATAATAAAGCCGAAAGTTTGAGGTTAAAAGGATTTAAAATAAAAATTATAAGATTTTATAAAGTTTTGGGGTTAAATGGTAATTTCTGGAAAATATGGGTACAAACCGTAATATATGGGAATTGATGGTCAAGGAAATATTAAGGAGGTCAACCTTGACCATATGGTAGGCTTTGACCAAATTAGATACGTTAAATAACTTATTTAAGGTTTTATAATAAGATAAGTATTTAATTGTAACATTTTTATAACATATGGGGTAAATATGTTATTATCGAAACTAAAGGGTGTAAAATGGTATTGTAAACACCCATGGGCTATTAGGAATTTACAGGAATTTATTGGGTTGATTTTAGAATTAAAATAAACTATATATGTATAATATATTGTTATTATGTCATTATGACACTTTGGATAAATAGGTGGGGTGGAAATGTAAATACTGAGAATATATGGGTTAGGAATAATATTTATAACCCTTTGGTGAAATTTGGTGATTTTTGGAATAATATAAGGTATTTTAATAAGATATGTGTATAATATATAGTTTTATGATATTATAAAACTATATGTTATAAATTGGGTCAAATTGCAATTATAGGAAGTTGGTGGGTTGAAAAATAATATAGAACAGCTATAGGGTCTGTTCGCAAATTTTAAATGTATATAACTATAGGTTATATTAATATTAAGGTTTAAAATGTTATAATATATGATATATATGACATAACATTATATATGTGGTCAATTTGTAAATTTGGAAAGTTAAAGGGGTTGGAAAATAAATTTAAAACAGACAAGGGTCTGTTCGGTTATTTTAATGGAAGTTAATAACGGGGTTGGAAAATAAATTTAAAACAGACAAGGGTCTGTATGGTATATATAACATGGTATAAATAACGGGGTGATTTTGTAATAAACATAATGATATGGAAGTTAATGAAATTAAAGTATAAGTATGGGCCTATGCAGCATTAAAAATAGTTTTGTATAAAAAACTATAGGTTATAAGTTAAAAGAAATAAAAATATCATATTATATGATATTAGTATATGGTATAACATTACATAATGTTATGAGTTCAAAATGAAATTTAAATGAAATATAGTGTTGTACCAAAAATAAAAGGTTGGAAAATGAATTTTAGACTATGGTCTACAATGTTATAAATGTTATAACAATTATATGGTATTAAGGTGGTTTAGATGGAATTAAGATAAGTAAGGATATTCACATTAAATAATGTGACAAACTATAAATAAATAAGATTTATTAACTAAGGTATATATTGAATAAACCTTAGGTGTTGTAATTATACAACATAAAATGTCACATATTATTAGGATAATAATCTTAATATAAATTGTCTAATATAATACAATTAATGGGAATTATCATCTCATATAAGATGATAAAAATGTAACATATAATATAAAAGTTTTACAACTCATGGAACTTAGCGAAATGGTAAATATATACATATGCGAGAATAATGTATATAAGGATGGATATATATTATGGTTGGAAACCATATAATATAATGGTGGAGGTTATTACTTGGAAATTGTTTATAAACTATATGATATAAGTTTTTGAATGCAAATATAGTTTACTAATGATAATGGATTATATAATAAAATGTATTATAATGGATGGTGGGAAAATAATACAATATAATAAATCATGCATGTATACATGCAACTATAGGTTATATACCTAAATTCAATGATGGATAAGATTAAAGAAATATAATGGATTAAACTTAACAGTCGAAATATTACGACCTACGAGTTTTAGTAACAAAGCCGACTGGTTTAGAGAAACCCGTAACAATTAACTGTAGAAATCCGGGGATGAACTGTCGAGGTTACTTGTTATTCGGAAATACCATATGTAGTTAGTCATGGAGACTGACTTATAGTTTTATTACCGTTTAGATCGTACTTCAGAGGAAGGCGCCTGAAGAGCTAGTGGTCTACACTGCGCATCCTTGGTCTAAGGTGTACGGTATGTAAAGGGGTTTAATCCGGGTTGTCCTAAGGAATTCCTTGGGCTCAGATTTGGTTGATATAACTTGTGTGTTATGTGTGTGGATACGTGTATGTGATTATGTGTGTTACTGCATTAATTATTTATGCACGAGCGTCCTACGGGACTAACACTACGTCGACTATCGATCGACTTATATAAACATACATATGCGTTTAATGTGATGACATGACGGTTACTTGATATAATACCCTTAGTAGTAATATTAAGTATATGGTAACCTAAGTAAAACACTTAGGAACGAGACACGACATTGTCGGTCCCTAGAGCATGGATCTCGAACATGAATATAACCTAGATTACTTCTAGGTATGCGTGAGACCCATTGGGCAGCTAATTAATAAATTGTATTCTCCATAAAACTAAGAGTTTATCTTAAACATTATGAGAGAGTTGGTATGAGTTGAGGGGAGGAATCTCGGTAGTTTACGAACTACTTGGTTGCGCATTTGTGGTCACTGAGGGGTACCCGATCGGGTTCCGCTCTAGGTATTTACCCAACGAGTCCTATTTGGATCGTGGGTCAGGTGGCTACGGCCTTTATATGGACGCCTTACGAGGCAAAGTGAATAGTCAGGGTCCTCCGGACCTCAGGCAAAATGAGCACCTTTGTGTGTACGGTAGGACTACTGTCCATTGGTGAGGTTATCGGGTTGTCCCAACATGACGCCTAACTGGTAATTAATTAACTTGATTTGGATGGATGGGGCCTTGAAGGCCAAATTAAATTAATTAAGGAAGACGTTCGGTACGACGATTATACAGTACAATTATTCGATATGTTCGATTATACAACTGCTGTTTGTGATATGTAATGAATGTTTGGATTGGATGGATGGTTATGTATTTATGCATGTTTATTACAGTATTGATTATATCTGTAAAATGGTAAAGCATGAAACCAATCTAATAAGATGGTTAAAATGACTAAGTGACCAATAAGGTCTAGGCCCGGCATACTCAGCGTTTATCGCTAAGACTACACTCATTGTGCAGGTTGTTGATCATTGTCGAAGCCGAAGTGCGGGATCAGGGTAGTTAGAGTTTATTTTAATTACCGCACATGGAGTTTATTTGTATAACAATGTTAGACTGTGGTTTGTATTATGGTACGATTATGTATATTCGGGATTGGGTAGACGCTCACTTGTCGACGTTTATGGCTTATGGACTTAGTATGATGTATAGGAGTTATCTCGTTATCACAGCGGTTAGCAGTTTGTTATTTTGGTTGTTGGATGTAGTTATGCTTCGTTACTCGCATGGGCGAGTAATGACAGGTGACACCCGAGTGAGTATTTAAGTTGTTATTTGTTCTTCCGCTGTAAGACGTTTTATTTATTTCTACGTGAGGGATCATTACGTGTTTGTCGAGAGGGGTGTTACAAAAGTGGTATCAGAGCGGTACGAGATACTAGGTTAAGACAGTGAGCTTAGGACTAGGGAAAACACGGGAAACGTTTGTGAGGTACGAGACGACTAGTCTTAAAAGATATTGTGTTTAGTAACGCAAATTGCGTGATATATTAGCCTTAAAGGCAATTCAATATCCACTGGTTGTGTACGGTAAATTATCGAGTATGTATGTGACATTCTGTACTACAGATGTTGGGGGGAACTAGAGGGCGTGTTAACGGTAGAGGTAGAGGCGGTGACCCCGTGATTCTGGGAGTTGCAGAGACGATTGCTGCCGTTCTCGCACAACTTGGTACTCAAATTGGAGGAACACCAGCCCACCCGCCAGAGCCCAGGGAGACGAATTGGCTGAAGTCAGTTACCGAGACCCGACCACCTACTTATTCAGGGGAGCCAGACCCCGTAGCCTTAGAGCGTTTTATAGTAGAACATGAGAAGGCCTACGACGCTTTGCAAGTACCTGCCGACAAGAAGGTCGTCATTGCTGCTTTCCACCTGAAGGATGCAGCCAGCACTTGGTGGAGGTTAGTCAAGGACCATCACCTGGCTACGCCCGACTTTTCGTGGGCTGCCTTCGTCGAGTTGCTGAGGGGGAAGTACTACCCAGCACATCTCAAGCAGAAGAAGCGCCGTGAGTTCGAGACCCTCTCCCAGGGAGGTCTGACCGTGGATGAGTACTACGCTCGATTCATTGGTCTGCTGGACTTCATCCCCGGAGTTGATTACTCAGAGACCGTGAAGGTCGAGAAGTTCCGGGAAGGATTGTTGTTTCGCATCCAGATGGCGATGGGTGCTACCCTCTATACTACTATCCAGGTATAATCATGAAAGCCATAAATTCTTTACTTACTACATTACCGATTAACTTTGTGAGAACTTACCAATGAGATTGCAGGAGTGTTATGACGCTGCCTCGAGGACGGAGCTAATGCTCCAGACTCGGGAAGAGACTCTCGGGACGAAGAAGAGAAAGAATCCTGAGGGAGAGTCTGAGGGTGGAGAAGCATCTCCAGGCCATAGCCAGAAGAAGGGAAAGAAATTCTTCCAGAAGAAAGGGCAGCAGGGTCACCAGGGAGCGAAGGGGAAAGAGCCCGTCCCTCGGTTGACCGGCCCAGCTATAGATGCTCAGCCTTTGAGATATGCGCCTCCTAAGGGTGAGAACACCTTCCTCTTAAATTAAATTGTAACCTTAGCCTTGGTATCTACAACTACTAACTTAAACTAAATACTACCATTAGGCACCGGACAGCCCCAGTGCCATTTCTATTGCAAGCGTTGTGGGAAGGATCATCCTGGGGTCGACTGTAGTGGCCGCAAAGTTGAGTGCCGGTACTGCAAGAAAGAGGGCCACCGGGAGTTCGAGTGTTGGATGAACCCTGAGGGCTGTAACTACAGGCCACCAAAGAATACTCAGAAGACCTCAGCAGGAGGATCGGGAGTACTACAAGGTGGTCAGGAGGGCCAGACATCTACTGATGCTGCAGCCCAGAGAGGGAAGGGAGTCGATAGGGCATGAGTACCCTGAACTCCGAGAGACCACTAGTAGAAGACTTTTGTTATTTGGATATATACTTAGCATTGAATTGTGAAAGAAATATGTTGTAAATATGTGGGAGTGTGTCAGTGACCACTCACCTTTTGTGTACGACTTTTGAGACTAGTTATGTGGACTCGATGCGAGTAACCTTGAAACCTTGACGGATCAGATATATATGAACAGAATGTTAATGCTTACATTATCATGTAGCCCATACTCAACGACGAAAGAGTCAATGAGACCGGTAATTGTTGCACCAATATTTCCACCTGCATAGCGCACTTGCTATTGCAAGCACTATGACAATCAAACCACTGAAATTTCCATCTGCCTTGCGCACTTGCCACAGCAAGTGCTGCAACTACAACTACCACTAGATTTTAATCTCTTATTATATACCAAAATTTTCATACCAGTTTACATACAAACCTTAAGATTAGAAACCTATGAAACCTCGGGAAGACCGTTAGTCCAACCACTGCAACTGAAGAAATTGTACAGCCACTGTAATTGTAAACCACACCAGTTTAATTGTTCAAGAATTTTCAGACATGGCTTATTAGCCAAATACCATAAGTGTATACCCGCATTTAATGCTAATCACTAATAGTGATGAATGTTTAGTCCTAATGGACAAGCATAACCTTGAGTGAAATAGAATACCCTTTGTAGATGCACCACCGCCAGTGAGGATGGTTGGGAAGTGAAGAGCCAAGTTGCTCAAGCTATTATGCAATCTGCAATATATCCAATTAAACGGATGAGGGAACGAATACGAACTATGGATGAGATGTGATCATGATTAAACAGGGAGAAAGGGAATGTGTGTTCTACTCAATGAGATCGAGATAGGAGAACCAATTTTGCTAAATATAGCACGAATTTTACTTACACCATGCCACTAGGGCAATAACACTTACAACAAGATAATCGATAACCGGATCTAATAAACAAAAAAAAGGACATCCATCAAAAGGGAGATTGACAACAGAATACTTCACAATAGCCGTGTGGCAGACATTACCAGTTTACTAAATGAGACATGGGACGACCGCACTCCGATAGGAGCATGTGGGCCTGACAGACATATTTATGAGTTAGTCGGGTAAGTAGTAATGTATCAGTACGGTACCTCATGTATGTAGACAAGTAGTGTTAGGAACACGAGAAGTAGTCAACTCCGTGTCAAGGACAGTAATGCAGATTACCTCGAAGATGGACGAGAAGAGCCGCAGTTAAACCAACGGGCTAGAGAAACCAAGAACCTTCAACACAGAGCAGTAGAGAGTATACAGTGAAGACAAGGAAACCTTTCAAGGACGTGAACACTAAGGATAGAAACAGGGAAAACCCATTATGTGGATGAATAATATGTAGAACCCTCATAAGGATCAAGCAAATTCTTGCAATCCAGAGGAACCTACCAGATGAAGTGAACATAAACGTATGACTACGCAATGATGAGAGACAAAGCTAATATACTAGCAGATACCTTAAGCAAGGAACAACGCTATGATAACTAACGGATTTGAAATGTACAACTCACATGATAATTGGTTCATCTTATCTATTAACTCATTAGATATTAACTGCTGAGGGTTTACGCCTCTGCACTCTGTAGGACTGAGTGTTTTGGTATTGCACTTGTGCAGTTATTAATCTAGTGGGAATACAGAAAGATGTAATGGATATCAACACGAAGTGAGTATCAAAGAACTACAACAGTGTGTTACTTCTGAACAAAACCACCAGGAGACACGGATGACAAGCTTTATCTCCGTGGACATGTAGGCTGGTACGTCTTAGTATTACTAAGACTAGTGCAAAGAGCACTGAGTACTAACAATAGCCAATGTCATATTACACCTCAAGCTGAATGTCAGTGAGAGAAGACACACATATGTACGCTAGTAATCCAAACGAGAGGATACACGGCATTAAAAAAAAGGCAAACTGAGCCTATGTTCATGGGTCTGCACCTCAATACGGAGCGAGTGGACCCATTAGAATGAATCTGGGAGATAGCACAAATAGTTTAGTGCCTCACCCTTTATGTATTGTGGAGCCCGGAAGGGCTAGAGTCATACCCGTCTCTCTGATATGAGGATAATCCACGAGTTGGAGAACTCTATGAGAGCCAAGTATCCAGCGTTCCTTGTTGAGCGGCTGTTGTATACTTGTGGGGTACGGGGGCGTAACCCTTTTTAAGGGGGGTAGAGCCTCTTGGCTGTGCACGTGTGTGCACTAAGTTTTGTTTGTTTCGTATGCGGGGCATACAGTGAATTGGTGGTATGCGGGGTATACGATGTTTTGTTGGTTTTGTTTGGTACGCGGGGCGTACGTTGTTGATTTGTTTGTGTGTGATGTGCACTTGTATGTATGTATCTTACGAGATACTTGCTTGAATGATGTGTTTACACCCATGTGTGTAATACCTTTTTTATGATACTTGTGATATATATATATATATATATATATTTATATTACCTTGTAGATTGATTACATATGGTATCGCCTAGATATGAAATGAATCATTATTTATGGAATGTGGAAGGATGGTATGTTATGGACACCTCGGGGAGGTTGTCAGGGTTTGTAGAATTGATAGGAAATAATGGTGCTGACGGATCACCTATATCCATATATGATTGATCTAACGCCACAGATGAGGGCTATGTGTTGTATAAGCACAATACGATGAGTGTAAATGATATATCACATAGATATACATTATGAGTTATATGGGTAGTTATAAAACGCCTATTTGAATGAAGCGACTTCGGGATGAAGTCTTTTTAAGGGCGATAGATTGAAATACCCCAAACTAATAAAACATGGATTAAACACCTAATCAAATTAATTAAGGCCTAAACATGCCTTACAATTCTATTGAGAACAACAATGGTCAACACAAAGCAAGAATTGCACCCTTTGACTGTTTAGGGTAAATACATACCCAAATGAACTTCTTAGGACCTAAAATTTTGTCCTAAGCACTATAACACATAAATAAACGTACTAAGATTATTGGACAACACTCCAACACAAAAAACAAGCATTAACATGCTTAAAGGTCAAGTAGGGCAAAAATGTGCTCTAAGAAACCTTAAAGGTCTTATGACCTCTATTTGATATAAAATTGGATTCCAAAGATCAATTATCATGTAAAGAACACAATGAAACCGTTCTCAAAGAAAACAAAGCTCAGAAACACCTTGTGACACAAAATGTGCACTAAAACACCTTAAAGCACGTTTTTGTGTATAAGCTCTAAGATATTGAATTTTTGTCACTTTAAAGACTAGATTACATTCTTTATATCATTAATGTGACATGATAGACTATATTATAAAGTCTAAATCAATGTTTAAAAATAAAATCAAAATGGGTGATTTTGGGTGAATAGTACCCAAAATAACATTTAATTACTTAACTTAACCATGGTCAATGGTCACCTCTTGGTTTGACCGTCGATTGCCGCCCACTTAATGAGTCATCCTCATCCATTAGCCAACAACAAATATCTCCTAATGAGTCACCAAGTACTATTCACTAAAGTATCATTAAATGACATAAAAATCAAAACTAGTTTTCTTTTCTCATTACCTTCTTTCCCAGCCGACTCCAACAAGCTTCATTCTCTATTTTCTTCCTCCATTGATGCCTGATGCCGTCCAAGTTCAGAGAAGAACACAAATTGACCTTGGTAAGCTTATAAAGCCATTTTATGTTCATTCTCTTCACTTTTCTTTCCTCTTTCCATGGAGCTAAACATCAACCATTTCCATCCATGGTTCTAGGTTGTTTTAGATGTTAAAATGAGAGTGATTCTCGGCTGTAACAAGGGAAGAAGGAGGGAAGTTCTAATCTTGATCTTTTAAGGTAAAAATGTGCTTTAAGCACTTATCTCTTCATTTCTTTCATTTCCAGTTGGAAAACCTGATTTCTTAGGCTTATAATCTTCTTCTTAACATGCTTATTCAGTTGGTATATCAAGAGCTTCAAGGAATAGCCAAATCCATGCCAAAAACACCATTTTTGGCATCTTAATCAAGGTGAAAATTATCCATCTTCTAATCTGAGTTATACCGGTTTTAAACCTAGTTTTAGTATATCTTTTGATGCACTTTTTATTCTGTAAAAATAGGCCGAAGATCATCCTTGTTTGCCTTGGTATTCTAAGGTAAATTTAACCTTGAAATTATACATTAAAACACTTTTTATGGTTAGCTCTTGCTTGGAGTTTAATCATGCCTTAATTTCTGTTTGAAAACATGTAAATGAAGCTGTGGAAAAATTATCCCTAAGGAGCGGTGGCTAAACATGGCCTTATCTTGGCTAAAATAAGGTATAAATCACTTAAACCTTCACTTGGTATATTAATATGTGTTTAAACATATGTTTATAATATTTCCGTGAGTGAACAAGGTATAAAAGGTCATATTTTGACCTTAGGTGGTTAAGGAATGGGTTAGTAAATTTATATAAGTAATTAATTAACATAATTGTCAAATTTAAGACATTATGTCGAAAATTGGTAAATATGGAAAACTATATGGTGAGGCCGAGAGTTTAATGCATTTTTGGTCATTTATGTGTAATTTATTTTATAAGGTAATGTTTTTAATAAGGTCATGTACTTTAGGCCATTTTATTTATGTATTTATAAGGTTTTAATTAAGTTTAGGTAATATATATATTACCACAAGGAATTAGGGGTTACACTATAATTAAATTAAATTTGGGGGCTATATAATAATAAAACCGAAAGTTTGAGGTTAAAAAGATTTAAAATAAAAATTATAAGATTTTATAAAGTTTTGGGGTTAAATGGTAATTTCTGGAAAATATGGGTACAAACCGTAATATATGGGAATTTATGGTCAAGGAAATATTAAGGAGGTCAACCTTGACCATATGGTAGGCTTTGACCAAATTAGATAAATTAAATAACTTATTTAAGGTTTTACAATTAGATAAGTATTTAATTGTAACATTTCTATAACATATGGGGTAAATATGTTATTACCAAAACTAAAGGGTGTAAAATGGTATTATAAACACCCATGGGCTATTAGGAATTTTTAGGAATTTATTGGGTTGATTTTAGAATTAAAATAAACTATATATGTATAATATATAGTTATTATGTCATTATGACACTTTGGATAAATAGGTGGGGTGGAAATGTAAATACCGAGAATATATGGGTTAGGAATAATATTTATAACCCTTTGGTGAAATTTGGTGTTTTTTGGAATAATATAAGGTATTTTAATAAGATATGTGTATAATATATAGTTTTAATGATATTATAAAACTATATGTTATAAATTGGATCAAACTGCAATTATAGGAAGTTGGTGGGTTGAAAAATAATATAGAACAGCTATAGGGTCTGTTCGCAAATTTTAAATGTATATAACTATAGGTTATATTAATATTAAGGTTTAAAACGTTATAATAAATGATATATATGACATAACATTATATATGTGGTCAATTTGTAAATTTGGAAAGTTAAAGGGGTTGGAAAATAAATTTAAGACAGACAAGGGTCTGTTCGGTTATTTTAATAAAACTAACTATAGGTTATACCATTTTATAAGTTAAAATGTTATATTATATGGTATATATAACATGGTGTAAATAATGGGGTTTTTTTGTAATAAACATAAAGATATGGAAGTTAATGAAATTAAAGTATAAGTATGGGCCTATGCGGCATTAAAAATAGTTTTTTATAAAAAAACTATAGGTTATAAGTTAAAAGAAATAAAAATATCATATTATATGATATTAGTATATGGTATAACATTACATAATGTTATGGGTTCAAAATGAAATTTAAATGAAATATAGTGCTGTACCGAAAATAAAAGGTTGGAAAATGAATTTTAGACTATGGTCTGCAATGTTATAAATGTTATAACAATTATATGATATTAAGGTGGTTTAGATGGAATTAATATAAGTAAGGATATTCACATTAAATAATGTGACAAACTATAAATAAATAAGATTTATTAGCTAAGGTATATATTGAATAAACCTTAGGTGTTGTAATTATACAACATAAAATGTCACATATTATTAGGATAATAATCTTAATATAAATTGTCTAATATAATACAATTAATGGGAATTATCATCTCATATAAGATGATAAAAATGTAACATATAATATAAGAGTTTTACAACTCATGGAACTTACCTAAATGGTAAATATATACATATGCGAGAATAATGTATATAAGGATGGATATATATTATGGTTGGAAACCATATAATATAATGGTGGAGGTTATTACTTGGAAATAGTTTATAAACTATATGATATAAGTTTTTGAATGCAAATATAGTTTACTAATGATAATGGATTATATAATACAATGTATTATAATGGATGGTGGGAAAATAATACAATATAATAAATCATGCATGTATACATGCAACTATAGGTTATATACCTAAATTCAATGATGGATAAGATTAAAGAAATATAATGGATTAAACTTAACAGTCGAAAAATTACGACCTACGTACGAGTTTTAGTAACAAAGTCGACTGGTTTAGAGAAACCCATAACAATTAACTGTAGAAATCCGGGGATGAACTGTCGGGGTTACTTGTTATTCGGAAATACCGGATGTAGTTAGTCATGGAGACTAACTTATAGTTTTATTACCGTTTAGATCGTACTTCAGACGAAGGCGCCTGAAGAGCTAGTGGTCTACACAGCGCATCCTTGGTCTAAGGTGTACGGTATGTAAAGGGGTTTGATCCGGGTTGTCCTAAGAAATTCCTTGGGCTCGGATTTGGTTGATATAACTTGTGTGTTATGTGTGTGGATACGTGTATGTGATTATGTGTGTTACTGCATTAATTATTTATGCACGAGCGTCCTACGGGACTAACACTACGTCGACTATAGATCGACTTATATAAACATACATATGTGTTTAATGTGATGACATGACGGTTACTTGATATAATACCCTTAGTATTAATATTAAGTATATGGTAACCTAAGTAAAACACTTAGGAACGAGACACGACATTGTCGGTGCCTAGAGCATGGATCTCGAACATGAATATAACCAAGATTACTTCTAGGTATGCGTGAGACCCATTGGGCAGCTAATTAATAAATTGTATTCTCCATAAAACTAAGAGTTTATCTTAAACATTATGAGAGAGTTGGTATGAGTTGAGGGGAGGAATCCCGGTAGTTTACGAACTACTTGGTTGCGCATTTGTGATCACTGAGGCGTACCCGATCGGGTTCCGCTCTAGGTATTTACCCAACGAGCCCTATTTGGATCGTGGGTCAGGTGGCTACGGCCTTTATATGGACGCCTTACGAGGCAAAGTGAATAGTTAGGGGCCTCCGGACCTCAGGCAAAATGAGCACCTTTGTGTGTACGGGAGGACTACTGTCCATTGGTGAGGTTATTGGGTTGTCCCAACATGACGCCTAACTGGTAATTTATTAACATGATTTGGATGGATGGGGCCTTGAAGGCCAAATTAAATTAATTAAGGAAGACGTTCGCTACGGCGATTATACAGTACAATTATTCGATATGTTCGATTATACAACTGTTGTTTGTGATATGTAATGAATGTTTGGATTGGATGGATGGTTATGTATTTATGCATGTTTATTACAGTATTGATTATATCTGTAAAATTTTAAAGCATGAAACCAATCTAATAATAAGATGGTTAAAATGACTAAGTGACCAATAGGGTCTAGGCCCGACATACTCAGCCTTTATCGCTGAGACCACTCATTGTGCAGGTTGTTGATCATTGTCGAAGCCGAAGTGCAGGATCAGGGTAGTTAGAGGTTATTTTAATTACCGCACATGGAGTTTATTTGTATAACAATGTTAGACTGTGGTTTGTATTATGGTACGGTTATGTATATTCAGGATTAGGTAGACGCTCACTTGTCGACGTTTATGGTTTATGGACTTAGTATGATGTATAGGAGTTATCTCGTTATCACAGCGGTTAGCAGTTTGTTATTTTGGTTGTTGGATGTAGTTATGCTTCGTTACTCGCATGGGCGAGTAATGACAGGTGACACCCGAGTGAGTATTTATGTTGTTATTTGTTCTTTCGCTGTAAGACGTTTTATTTATTGCTATGTGAGGGATTATTACGTGTTTGTCAAGAGGGGTGTTACATACAGCCTCCCCATCACATCCGAAGTTCGCGGCCCAAGTCAGGAGACCACTTAAAGACGTTGTCCACTAAGTTAGTTCCGACAATTACAGAACTAACTCCCTCGACCCGCCGCTTCTAGTGCTAGTATAAATATGTATTGTAATAGTTTTTTTATTTGCACTTTCATGGAGAAATATTCTAGAGCTTAGAAAGAGAGAAAGAAATTGATTTGTAATCCTAAGAGAGAAAATACATACCAAACTAGTTGGTGCATCTAGATAGACTCTACCTAGGAAGATCCTAGTTTTGCTACACTTATCATAGAGCTGATTAGAAAGTGTATTGGGTGAGTGAGTGAAAAACCGCTAAGTGGATCTCTTCTACTTAGCGGGCATTTGTAAGTTATTTTATTTTGACCAGAGAATAAAGTAACTTATTTGTGTATCTCGCTGAGTTTGACAGAGTCCCTCCACATTTCGAGTGTTAATCCATTTAGCTCCACAGAGTCTTTCTTTCACAGAATTAGTTCATTTTAATTCTTTTAAGTCTTTCGCGCACTCAGCTCAATCAGTTCGATTGAGTGCTTCTACGTTTTAAGTGTTCTTACATACAAAGGTTGATTGAGTCAAACCAACTCACAGAGTCACACCTTGAGTTGGTTTGAGTTATCCACCTGATCCTACACGTGGTATCAGAGCCTTGCTTAGGCTGACAGACAATCAACGAAGCAATGGCAGACCTCTTCGCCAATCAAAACAACAAAATGCACTTCGAGCACCCCAGACTCACCTCCACCAACTACGATCATTGGAAAAACGAGATTGAACAGCATATTGAGTCAGTCAACTCTGAACTATGGGAAATAGTCACTAGAGGAGATCTCACAGTCAATCCAGATCGATCCACATGGGCTGCTGTAGATCGCAAAGGTATGAGCTAAACCGACAAGCATCCCGCGCTATCTACACTTGCATGTCCATTCCAGAACAAAGAAGAGTCAATCACTGTAAGTCCGCAAACGAGATATGGATACTCTTTCAAGCTACTCACGAAGGAGTCACTGAACTTAAAAAATGCAAAGCTCAAGAACTTCGAATGGACTACTAGAATTTTCTGCAAAAACCAGGTGAGTCTCTGGAAGAAGTGCTTGATCGTTTCTATTTACTAACTACTACCATGCAGGAAGTGAACATCTTACCGGATAGAGAGAGTGTTTTGCACAAGCTGCTTGACAGTCTCAGAGAAGAGTGGGCAGAGACGGTAATCTCCACTAAAGCATGCAAGGACTTATCCAAATAGAGCTGCCAAGACTTAGGTTCCTATCTACAATATGTAGATAAGTACAAGAAGAACGTTCGAAAGAAGTGTGGTAATACATCTTCTTCTTCTTCTAGTAAAATTACTACTTTGAATGACCAAGCCTTGCAGGTTAACTCAAATCAGTATACCTAAGAAGGAGCCTACATCGCTGATACTCAAATCAGACAAGCTAAGGCCGAGCTGGTGGATATTATTGTTGAAGAAAGTGAAGCTGAGACTATGGAAGACTTTGTCTTCATAGTAAAAAACTTCCGAAAATTCATGCGTAACCAACCAAATCGACAGAGTCGGTCATTCTCAATTACCTCCAAACAAGTCTTCAACTCTGTCACATGCTTCAACTGCAATAAACCCGTTCATTTCAAGAAGGACTGCCCCTTACTCAAGAACCAGTATGGAAATCCCAAGGTAGGTCGCTGATGGCAGCTGTCGGTTAGGGTGATTCAGTCTCCAACGATCAAGACACAGAGTCCAGCGGACTGGTATGTCTCATGGCACATGATACAACGGAGTCCATGATCCCCGACAATGAGGTAGCTCACTCTCATCTTGAAACTGATCTCTATCGCATTACTCCTATGGGTTTTATGAACTTAATTGCTAAAATTGTCTCTGAGACCAACTCCCTCAAAGCAAATCTCACCAGCAAAATATCCGAGTTAACTGAGGAACTCGAAATCTCAAAAGGTCTCATGTATGCCTTAAGAGATGAAGCTGAGTAACATAAAACCATTTCTTGCTCTCTTAGACTGGATCTACAAAAATCACGGCGTAATGTTGATTCCCTTCAAAAGGAACTCAATGATACCTTAAGTCTTAATCAATCCAACCAGAGCAACCAGAAAGAGTATCTCACTCTGATTGACTCTCTCAAATAGGATCTCACCATTTTCACCGATAAATGTTGTTCTCTTCAAAATGATCTCAATGCTTCCGAATCCAAAAACATGTCCTTAAACACTACTATCAAAAACCTCACTCAAAAATTGAAAGAAAAGGAGCATGCTCTCGCTCTCTCAAGCCAATCAAATTTATCAAACAAGTCACCTCCTCCGAACTGCCTGAGTGGGCCAACTCCAAAATCAAGGAAGTCAGTCAAGATCTTGATGATCTTCGTTTAAAAGTAGAACAACTCTCTCAAGAGATTGCTAATCTCCAATCTGGAGTTGGATCCACTCCATCTAAGCCCAAGTGGCAAAAAGGGAAGTTCAATATCCCAAAAAATATGTCCAAACCCGACAACAAAGCCAAACGATATCCAGAAAAGGAGAAGTTTGACTCCTAGTGGAAAGGACAACAGAAATACGTCAATCTTCCTCCAACCAAGATCTGTGGCTACTGCGTGAGTCTTGGACATAGGGACAGTGCTTGTGATAAATTGAATAAAGATCTTTCGTTCAATCTCAAACGAGTTAGATTAATTCTTGAAGCTAGAGAAGAATTAAAAAGATTTAGCTCAAAAAGGGAACCCAAGTACATCTGGGTTCCCAAGTCAAACAAATGATCTTTTGTTTTGTAGGTGAAGGCGAATGGAAACAGCTAGTACTTGGATAGTGGATGCTCTCGTCATATGACTGGAGACCCAAATCAATTCAATTCGTTTTCATCCTACCAAGGAGGTAAGGTTACTTTCGGAAACAATAACTAGGGTGAAATTATGGGAGTTAGTTCTGTAGGTAACCCCTCTAGATTTAAAATTAATGGAGTCCATTCTGTCACTGGACTTCAACATAGTTTATTAAGTATTTCTCAAATTTGTGATAGATTCAATTTGGTACTTTTCTCCTCTTCAGATTGTAAGGTTTTTGATGAGCGTACAGGTTCCCTAAAATCTGTGGGACGCAGAGAAGGAAATCTCTACAAAATGTGCTTAAACTCCATTAATCCAGACGATCAAGTCTGTCTAAATGTGCATTCCAAAAATTCATTGTTGTGGCACTCCAAACTTGGTCACGCAAATCACAGGCTATTGAACAAACTTAAAAGCAAGGACTTGGTGATTGGTTTACCCGATACAAACTTTGACACAGACTTCGTCTGTGAAGCATGCATAAAAGGTAAACACACCCGACCATCTTTCAAAAGTAAGTTAACTCTCTCTACTAGCTCTCCATTAGAATTGCTCCACATGGATCTTGTTGGCCCTATGCGTACTCAAAGCAGATGTGGTAAGAGGTATATTCTGGTCATAGTCGATGACTATTCTAGATGGACTTGGGTTATTTTTCTGTCTACTAAGGATGAAACTTTTACGGAGTTTGTCAAACTCCATAAAATACTTATCAACAAATTCTTGTTTACATTGAAAACCTTGAGAACAGACCAGGACACTGTATTTTGCAACAAGTCGTTTGATGAGTTTTGTAGGGACAACGGAGTCGATCACCAAATCTCATCCGCACGCACTCCAGAACAGAACGGAGTGGATGAACGAAAGAATAGAACCTTGGTTGAAATGGCACGCACCATGCTCATTGACAGTCAACTAACTCCATCATACTGGGCAGAGGCTGTTAACACAGCATGCTATGTGTTAAATCGTGCGCTGATCCATCCATTCCTTCACAAGACACCCTACGAACTACTCTGTCAACGTAAACCAAATCTCATTCATCTGAGGCGTTTCGGATGTAAGTGCTTTATCCACAATAATGGTAAGGATAACTTGGGTAAGTTCTCTCCTAAAAGTGATGAAGGTATATTTCTTGGATACTCTTCTAAAAGCAAAGCTTATCGTGTTATTAATCTGAGAACACAATGTTTAAAAGAAAGTCCCCATGTCAAGTTCGATGAGTCCCACAATGTTGGCTCATCTTCTGATCAACTTGACTTCGTTCTAGACGATTTCCTCACTGATCCACACTTCATCACTGTTCCCATCGGAAGACTCCAAGATCCCCAATCCATCACACCTAATGACTCCCCGGAAAAGAAAAACAATACATCAGACTCTACCAACTCTGACAATAACTCTGAGACACCCTTGCCTCAAAACTTGAACTTTGATTCCTCCGACAAAGACACACCCCCTCCTACTTCACATTGCCAGTTCCAACAAAAATCTGCTCATCCCCCTGAAAACATTAAATCCAACCCAAACTCAGGTGTTCAAACATGCTTCCAAGCTATGCAAAACCTTTGTGCCTTTGGTGCCTTTCTCTGTAGCACTGAACCAAGAATGTCAAAGAAGCACTCCTTGATAGTGATTGGGTCACTGCAATGCAGGAGGAACTAAATTCCCTCCAAAGACATGCTATTTGGGAGTTAGTTCCTCGACCCACACATCAACAAACCATTGGTACTCATTGGGTCTTTCGTAATAAACTTGATGATACAGGACAAGTTTTCAGGAATAAAGCTAGATTGGTTGTCCAGGGCTACAATCAAGAAGAAGCGATTGACTATGATGAAACATTCGCACCTGTAGCTCGTCTTAAAGCAATTCGCATGTTAATTGTGTTTGCTGCATTTAAAGGTTTCACATTATATCAAATGGATGTCAAAACGGCCTTTCTCCATGGCTATATTGATAGAGAAGTCTATGTCGAGTAACCCCCAGGGTTTACAGACTCCGTCCATCCCGACTACGTCTACAAGCTGTATAAGGCCCTACACCTTCCGCAGTCACTTCAACCTGTATATCACCCATCAGCCTACTCCGTCTCTCTTACTTACATCCACCTTACACCCAAAACTACCCTAATTCCAAATGGCGGGCATAAATTTCAACGGCATCAACATCCCGGCTGAGATATTCCAAGATCCAATCCGCCTTTAGGCGTACCTCCAATCAATGGCCAACCCTAACCCATCTCCACTCACCACCACCACCACTCACTCTCCCACCAAAACCACTGCCACTTCATCCCCCACACACTCTGCCACACCACCACCAACCACCCGCGACACATCACCCCAACCAACACCCCCTTCTGCCGCCAAGACCGACATTCTTGAGACGGATGTCGAAGATGTCACACCACTTAAAACCCTACCACCATCTCCACCGCCTCACCAACCAAACCCTACCGCCGACATCCAAGCCACTGATTAACCGCAAGCTCCGCCCAAAAAATCTCCAACACCAACTCCACAAGAATCCCAAGAAAAATCAGCAACCCCAACACCTCCACAATCTCTAAAACCTAAACCAAGAAAAAGAAAAGCTCAAACCATCACTCAACACACAGCCAAACGAGTCCTACGATCTTCTGTCAAGGCCCAACCAGTCTCCTCCGGTTCTGGTGAATCTTCCCCAGTCCAAGAGTTGCCCACCAACAGCCACGACACATCTACTAGTGCCACCTCCACCAGGATCTAGAAACCGCACAAGCTGCAACGTCGATGTGCGAAGATAGACCCCTTTACCCAGCGCTATATGCTTGGTGACCCTGCTGCATAAAGAAATATCGTCAGGGGTAAGTTTCTATATTTTTCATGGGCTCTGTCTTCAAATCTAGGAGAGTTAGTGACAATGCTAGAGGTTCAAGGGTGGAAACACCTTTTATGTGAGATAACCCTAGTGGTATCCCTAAGAGTCTGTCGACTTTTATCAAAACCTCGTCATAAGAAATGGTGCCACACAATCTTTTGTCAATTCAACCCCCATTTTCTTCAATCTTGAAAAGCTGTCCCAGATTCTTGGAGTCCCTCATACCGGTCTGTCCTTCTATGAAAAAGAAGTCCTTCCAGAAATCCCCGGGGTCCCACAAAAAAATCTACCGCTTTTTCTCTTCAAAGAAAAAATTGGACTCCCCAATACCCCGAGGAGATCTTTCAATCCTCCATCAAATCCTGCACATCCTTGTCTTAAAAAACATCGTACCTAGAAAAGAAGGAAATCTAATGGTCAATTGCTTGGACCTCACCATCATGTACTGCATCATTAACCGTCACTCTCTCAATCTGGCCCACATCATTCTCCATCACTTGGCCCAGTCTGTTGATACACCAAAACACTCCCTGGGATATGTGTTTTGGCTGCCCCGCATACTTAAATTCTTTCAGGTACCCCTGGCTACATCAATGCCGGAGTCCATCGACGAGCAGACACCATCAACCTCCGCTATCTGAAGCGGCTAACATCCATTGACAAGTCCAAGATGCTGCCCCCACCATCAACTCCAATGACGGAGGGTCCTTCCACTTCTCACTAAGCAGTCGCTCAAGATACACTCCTACCACTCTTGGAGAAAGTGGAGCAACTCCTCGCCCTGGCAGCAGAGCTGACTCAGAGCCACTCGCGGATGATGGACAGACTTGCTGGGATCGAGACGACTGTGACAGCCTTACAGGACCAACTCCTTGACATCCAAGCAACCCTAAACCCCAACCCTGACCCTTAGATTGGCATGCGTGTGTGTAGTGTTAGGACTTAGGTTGTTTTTAAGTTCTAAACACTTTTTGCTGGTTTGTTAGTGAATTTTTGACTAACTCTTTCGTGACTAATGGGCTTCCCTCTGATGACAGCAAAAGGGGGAAACGGTGAATCCCGTCTGGTGTACGGGTGACTCTGTTGCTGCTTTAAAAAATGCTTTCAAATTTTTGTTGCTGGACCGTGTGGTCTAGTACTATAACTGCTTTTAAATACTATGCCTTATTAAGCATGTTACACTAACGATTCAATATCTGCTTGCCTGGAGTCCCTCTTCGATTAAGGGGGAACCTTAATGGAGTCTTGGTACTCAACTACTACTACTTCTATTAAGGGGGAACTTTGATAGGGTTGGTTCCCATAGTTCTTTTTGTTTTTTGTTCTCATTTCAGGATTGACTCAATCGGGATTCACGGAGGTTTGCTATCATCAGCAACAAGGGGGAAACTGTTAGGACATCAGAGTGTTGCAGAGATAGCCAATCACCTTGACAGAGTCGATCATCCTCAGTCAAACACAAAGCGCGTGCTACTACAAGAGAGTCCATACAACTAAGAAGACTTCACAGACTCTCCCATGCTGTTGCGAAAACCAAGGAGCGAACTCTGGAATGCTTCAATACCACAACGGTCATACAGCCTCCCCATCACATCCGAAGTTCACGGCCCCAGTCAGGAGACCACTTAAAGACGTTTCCCATTAAGTTAGTTCCGACATTACGGAACTAACTCCCTCGACCTACCGCTTCTAGTGCTAGTATAAATATGTATTGTAATAGCTTTTTTGATTTGCGATTTCATGGAGAAATATTCTAGAGCTTAGAGAGAGAGAAAGAAATTGCTTTGTAATCCTGAGAGAGAAAATATGTATCAAACAAGTTAGTGCATCTAGATAGACTCTGCCTAGGAAGATCCTAGTTTTGCTACACTTACCATAGAGCTTATTAGAAAGTGTATTGGGTGAGTGAGTGAAAAACCGCTAAGTGGATCTCTTCTACTTAGTGGGCATTTGTAAGTTATGTTAGTTTGACCAGAGAATAAAGTAACTTATTTGTGTATCTCGCTGAGTTCGATAGAGTCCCTCCACATTTCGAGTGTTAATCCATTTAGCTCCACAGAGTCTTTCTATCTTTCACAACATTAGTTCATTGAAATTCTTTTAAGTCTTTCACGCACTCAGCTTAATCAGTTCTATTGAGTGCTTCTACGTTTTAAGTGTTCTTAAGTACAAAGGTAGATTGAGTCAAACCTACTCACAGACTCACACCTTGAGTTAGTTTGAGTTAGCCACCCGATCCTACATGTTCCAAAGGGATTTCTAGTTAGTGGTTGCGAAAGGATTTTCCTTCAGACATGGGAATGAGGATTTGTGTGAAACCTCTACCGGGAGAACGGTAGCGGTGTATTATGTTGTATTATTCTAAGGGCAGCGGGACGTAGAGAAGTCCTGTGTCTAGATGACCTGAGTGCCTGCGGGATCATATGGAAGAGTATTCTTGCATGACTTTGGGATAACTTTGCATCGTATGTACATATATTCTTGTATTGTAAAACCAGATAGTTGGTTGTAATGTGGATCAGAGTGATTGTAGTGTACTTGCATGGTATTGTATGTAGAGACCTTGTGTAACGGATTTAGGAATTTGTAAGGACGAGGAATGTATGATCTTTGGCATTAGATATGTCTGAATGAGTGGGGATAGAAATCCTTCAACCTTGAACAACTTTGAGGGCAAAGTTCCTTAAGGGGGGTAGATTGAAATACCCCGAACTTAATTATAGTGATTAAAATGATCACAATTTAGTAATTAAGAGCCTAATAGTGCCTAAGGAATATTGGTGAATAAAATAAAACCAAAAGAAAAGAGAAAACGCTTAAAAAGCGAAAAATGTAAAAATGAGTGTTACATAACCATAGGAGGTATGTGACTTTGGTAGGATCTTAAATTGATTCCTAAGGCTTAAATATGCCTAAATAGTATATAGAAACAATTCCCAAAGAAAATGGATCCATAAAATGGATTAAAACCACAAATGAATCTTAAAGCGCGTTTTTCGAGGAAATCGGGAAAACACAACTTTGAGTGGGTTAAATAGACCCGTAATAATTTTGGTCAACCAAATAGTCATTAATAAACATTAATGATGGTTTAGAACCAATAAAATTAATTAAACGAGAAAATTCTGGAAAACGGGTTCCGGTTAGTGAATAGTGCAAAAACGAGTACTTGTGGGGTATAAATTGTAATAAGAGCAAAATATACTTCCCCATTTGAAAATTAAAAGGCAGGCACCCTCCCTTGTGTGTGTACACTTTTGGGTAGCAGCCTCCTCCTATCCAACACACAAGAAAACAAAAAAAAATAAAGAAAGGAAAAGTAATAAAGTACAAAAGTGACTTTTGTCACTCTCTCTCCTATTCTCTCTTGTCACCCACGTTTTGCTCCCTCTCTCACCAGCTTCTTCTTCTTCCTCCCAGCCTAAAATGGCGATTTGAGCAGCGCTTCCTCAACCCTCTCTTCACCTCCATTTTTGAAGGCTCAAACAAGCTCCAAAAATTACAAAAATTGTACCATTGAACTCCCCTCACTTAGGAGATCAATTCCCTCTTTTCAAAATTTGAAAATCAACACTTTCATCTCCATGGGTGAAGCTCATTGAAGGCTTGAAGACCATCATTGGAAGAACCCTCATCTCCTTGTTGTTTTGAGGTAAAAAGAGGCTTAAAAATCCATCTTTTTCTAGCTTTTATTTGCAAAACGAAAATACAAGTTGACCCTTGTTTTTCTTCCCCTTCTAGCCGGTTTTGGTTGGCTATCTTGGAGCTGGAAACCTTACCTCCTTGATTTCCAAAATTTTCACTAAGGAACACAAGGTAATACCCCCTTATAAATCCTAACATGTATTAAGTTCGAGATCGGTTTAAGGGTTAGTTTTGCTAAGCTAGTGTGGTATGTGTGGATGGCTGTAGCATCACCGAATTGGTGACCCAAGAACAAGAATAAGAAACAAGGAAGAAGGAAGAAGAAAGGAGAAATGAAGAAAAGAAAGAAAACTAGCAAGTTTAAGGTAAATGAACTCACCTTTGAACTAGTTTTGTATGTAGTGAGAAAACAGATTTTGAATGCTTGAAAAGAGGAAATGGAATTGTTTTAAGTAGTATTTGGGTTGTGGTATAATGAGGAAGAGAACTAAATTGTTTTAGAACTTTTGAATGATGATTAAAGGCTTGGAAGCCAAAGGGAAATAAATGTGTATGTGCAGGAATTAATGGTGTGATGTGATTTAAGCATTATGATGTATGTGGAGAATTTGACGAGCATTGATGGATGAGTAAATTACTCGGAACCCCCTTGAGGATTGGGTATAATACAGTTAACCCCCTTGTGTTTATCATAATTATTGGTAACCACCTTGAGGTTACAGTATCTTTGACTATGAGCCCCTTAACTATAATTTCATTATTAAAACGTTAACCACGTGCTGAACCAACAACTTAATGACATTATTAATGACATGCTTGACAAAAAAAGTGCTTAATTAGCATTCTTATTGTCCGAAAAACATTAATCTTGCCTCGAAAATGCATCTGAATTGGGATGAAGAACAGTTAAATGATGTCGATTAAGTAGTTTTGTTGTCCAGGCTGACACTAATAATGTGATTAAGTTGATGGGCCAACATGTAGTTAATGTTTTGATAACAAAGTTATAGTTCGGGGGCTCATAGTCAGAGATACCGTAAGCTCAAGGTGGTTACCAATAATTATGATAAACACAAGGGGGTTAACCGTATTATGCCCATTCCTCAAGGGGGTTCTGAGTAATTTACTATTGATGGATTTATGTGTGCTCGTAGAACCCTTGTGGGTTTGGTTAGTTTTTGGTTGAATTAAGTGATGACATGAGCTTTGGACAATGTTAGAAAAGTAGCTGGGTTGTGGTGAAATTCCGGTAGAAATCTAAGTGATTTAAGTGATGTATTGAGTGAAGAGTAACCTAGGGATAACTAGGTATTGTTAGGGGTTGATTTGGTTGGCTAATCACCCTAGATTGTTAGATTAGGGAGTACATTAAGTAGTAAAAATCTGTAGCAAAAGAGGGTGTAGTGCAATTGATTTCTTGGAAAAAGGTTTAGTGTGCATAACCTTGAAAATGGAGTATGGACTTCGGTATAGTAATTGCAAACGGTTATAAAGGAATTTGAATGGTCAAATGGGTGAGAACAAGAGGTAGGCTGTCAAGAGAAGTTTAGAAATGCACTAGAGTGCATAAGTGCAAAAATGAGTATTGAAGTTGGTAGAAATTGAGTAAGGATTTGAGTAAAGAATTTGAGTAATGATTTGAGGAGGTTTAGAGCATGATTAAGAGTGTTTTAAGGTGGTTAAACTTGTTAGAAAGCATGTGGAAGGTTAGGGAAGAAATGGGAAGAAGATTGGAGTTGAAACCAAGTCAAATGAGCATTCTGCCTTCGACCTACCCAGAGGGTTGTGGGTCTGTCGGACTGGAACAACTTTCTGACTTCGACCTACCCAGGGGACTAGGTCGGTCGGTGGGTCGGTCGGACCCAGACATAAAAAAATTAAAATTTAATTAGATATATATGTACATACATGTATATATATACATACATATTGATATGTATAAGTGAGGCATTAGTGCTAGAGTAATGGTGGTAAGAAGTAAATAATATGCACCAAAGAATATGAGAAAACAAACTTGAGAAGTAAATGGAAGTAAGTAACAAATGTAAGTAAATATGAAATGTAAAGGGGTAAGTAATTGTAAGTCGGGGAACTCTAAAGATCAAAAGGGTTAGGTTAATTATAGAGAATTAACAGTTCGACTCCATGCATATTATAGGGTTCAAAAGATTGGACTCCGAAGGAATATCGGGGATCGAACAACTATGGTGAACGGTATGATTTTCTCATGCCCTGTATCCTAACCTGGCTACTCTGATTTGTGTGCTTATTTGATCACCTAAATAAGATAAATGCACGAATCGGATTTTAATGCACCTACTTGTGCTGGTTTTATATTGTTCTTGCTATAACGTCTTGAACATTTAGTTTGTATAATTCATGAAATGAATGGATGAGAATGAAGTGTATGTGTATCGTGTTGTGTACTTACGTAATGTACTAACCCTTGGTATGGAAGTAATGACTTCTACTAATTCCAAACCACCTAACTCCTAACTTGAGTAATGAGTAAAATGGAATGAGTAGAAGTCCGATATAGTTTCGGCCACGCGTGAGGATGAGGAGACACAAGAGGTTGGATCCGATTCCTGGCCTTAATCTTTTCCATGGACCAAACCCTTTAAATGGGTAGCATCTTGGATTTGTGAGCCACCCTAAAGCCCGGTGGTGGGATATAGTAGTCCCTGCCCGGAGGTCATACTGACTTGACTTGAGTAAGTAACTAAGTAAGTAAAGTATTGTAAGAGTAATGGTCTTGACTAGTGTAAGTCATTGACCACGAGTAAAAGAGTAAGTACACCCGATTAACCCGGGTGGGTAATGAAGTTAACAAGTATTGTGTATGTATTGGAGAAGCGTATCTCCGTAAAGGTAAGTGTGAATGTTTGACTTGTAATGTCTTCCTTGTATGTCTTGAATGGAATGTTTGTGTGCCTTGTGATATGAATGTATTGTATTGTATAAGAGCATGTATGTATGTTTGAATGAAACGAATCGCATGTATTCGACCAAGTAGTCGGCGTACCCTCGCTAGTACGCGGGATATGCGAATTTCATATGTAGCGTTTTGCTGAGCCCCTTGGGGCACTGTTTTTATATTTCAGGTACCCGACAAGCTAAGAGGTCGATGGTGAGATCGGGCTGTTATGCCTAATATTAGCTAGGGAATATCTTTGGTAGTGTAGTACTTGTGTACGGGCTTGTAACCCTTGAACCGTCGGCGTACCAAGTGGTACCCCTACTGTATTTGAGGAGCATGTAAAATGTGAGACATGGGTAGATGTTGGACTCTTATTGAGTATGTACATACTTGGGAGAAATGTTGTATTTGGATTTGGGTCATAGTAAACTCGGTATATTGTATGGTAAGTATTGAGCAATGTAAAGAATGGAGAATGGTATGTATTAAGATTAGAATTGGAGTATGATTTGTATTGTGTTGTACTCGGGTAATCCGGTCCATCAGACCGATACTGTAATGGAAGTAGGCCTTGTTATTCACGTGGGTGGCTAACGGCATTGTATCACCCGCCGTTGTGTAAGGAAGTATCCGCTGCGTAAGTATGGAAGTACGAGGAGATTAGATGGTAATGACGAGATTAGCGGTAGGGGTGTTACAAAATGAGAGGGGAGTAACCCTTACCTCCCCAAATGATATTGCTGCTGTCTCATTTCCTTCTTTCAAAACTCTTTTGGCTCCACGAATCCTCTCCCCTACTCCCTCATGACCTTAATCTTACAGACAACAGAGTCCTCGACCATTCGGATTGGAGCCCCCTTTTGAGACCAGTGACGAACTTGGATATCAAAAATGCTCTTCTCTCTATTGGTGATGACAAAGCCCCTGGGCCTAATGGGTACTTGGCCCTTTGTTATACCCAAAATTTTGACCCCCTGGTTAAGGTCTACGAGGTTGTGAGAGCCACCTCCATCAAACAGTAAGAGACTCCGGCCCGATTGGCGTGTTCCAGGGCCTGAGGAGCAGTTTCGTCATTGTCAGGGGCGTTTTCGTAATTTTTAAGGCTTCTGAGTTCTCCTATAGGCTTTCTCTCTCCTCCAAAGGGTGCCCAAATCAGCTCGAAATGCTTTGATATTTTAACCCATGATAGAGGATGACATTTTAAGCATAATGGCGTTGGAATTTTGATTTTTCGAATTTCCAATAATTTTCTAGCAATTTCTGACTGAATCTCACGAGAAATTCAATTTAAAAATGCTCCAGCATTTAAAAAATTCGTTTCCACCTCAGAAAATTCATAATATCCATTCTTGACATGTGGTTAAAATTTCATAGCAAAATTCCTTTGGGAAGTTACTTAGTTAAAATATCGAAAAATCTTACTTTTACTAGATTTTCTTTATCTTTAAGAAAGTCTATATAAAGGGATAGGTTTTTGGATAAAATGAGAACCTCAAGAACTCTAAGCAACCAGAAAACCTAGCCGTCTCATTCTCCTCACGTTTTTACACATCCAAGCACCAAAATCACATCAAAAATCTCTCGAAATCACCACCTAAACACACTTTTCAACTCCTAACACATCAACCATCATCAAACATCAACCAAACCACCTCCAAAACGTGAAGAACATCATCAACAATCAACAACCAGAAGCCCGGGTCGAACTCAATCTGGAACCGGCATCATCGGAGCCTCCGAAGAATCCCAACGTGAAGAATCATCTTGAATTCGAAGGTAAAACAGGTTACAATCCAACTTTTCTGATTCCCCACGACCTTATTAGCTCTCTGTTAAATTTTGGGTTCAAACTAACCTTCGTACGCTTCTGTATTGCTGTTTATTCAAGCTTCTGTCCAATAACTTGTTTACCAAGTTTCGTGCATAATTCGAATTCAAATTGAGAACTTTCGACACTAACGCATTGTAAATCTTCCAGGCTACACACCCATAAAATTTGAGTCGAAAACACCTTCGGGAACAGCCTTAACGCCGCCGTCCGAGGGCGGTCCGCACCCACGGACGTCATGTCCGGGGTCCCGGACTCCTTGTCCGTAAGCCCGGACGCCCACGGACGGCGGCGGGATTTTAAAAATTCAAAATTTAGGTTTTTCTAATGATGTCCGGGCCCACGGACAGCCTGTCCGTGGCCCCGGACTTTGCAAATTTTTGTTTTCCTTTAATTTCGACTTTTCTGTGTATTTAGGTTAACTGGGGTCCGTGGTTTCGGACATTAGGTCCGTGGCTACGGACGGAAATGAAATTTGACCTAATTCTGCCTCCGAAACCCTAGTTTAGGTAGCTTTCAATTTCACTTTGTTTTTCTGTCAAAAAATGATAAAAACACAAAAAAAGAAGCGCGCACTTAGGTTAAAAACGACTTTGTAGTAAGCCGTAAATAAACTGAGTAGAGGAAAAACGACCTAGGAAGGGTAATGAAAGTAATTGAACCCTAATAAAGTCGTATATCAAGCCCCCGAACCCGAACTCTCCTTTCCTAATTTGATCTAGGTTAAAATTAGGTGGCGACTCATAATAGGTCCCAGTGAGCTAGCTTAGGTTTTAATAATTGTTGTTTTATGACATAGTCATTAATCTTAGGTTATAAGTGGACCTAAAACCCGATTAGATCCTAATCAGCTTTAATCAACATAGGATAGGGTTTAAAATCGAGGCTCACAGACTGGCGACTCTGCTGGGGACTACTTCTTAATTTTAACTTGTTTAATTTTAAGAAAGAGGGCTTAACTCGAAAATGTTTATCTATGGCTTTATTACATTGTTTGTTTACTTTCGTGCGCACTTTAATTTCTGTACCTTTGCATCATATGAGAGTGAGGGTCCACGCAAACCGATTTCACCCCGGGACCCGTTTGAGGGTCCCCTGTCAGGGACTCACACCTTTTAGGTGATGTGAATAAGCGGGGGAAAGGAGGAGGATGTCGTCTAACCACATCCCCTTAATACCTGGGCTTTAGCCCCAAGCGTTTTCCTGGCAGTGTCCTTACCTAGCCCATTGTTTGGTCAGTCAAAGACCCGACCGTAGACGCACACCTTCAGGTGATGTGAAAAAAGTGGGGAAACCCAAAGAGAATAGCGTGCAAGCCCTATTCCTTTGTGGTGACCTGGGCCCGCGCCCCAGCACCTCTCCGGATCGATCCATACCCGGTTTGATTTAAACGTCTAGTGAGAACTTGTTGAATTTGTGTGGGCCTTGTTTGCTTGTATGATCGGCCCACTACCCAGCCTACAGATTGATAGGAACTTCTCCCACATCAACCTAGCCCAACATGAATTGGCAGCTCTATCTGTTTGCGGCCTAGAGGCCCTGTTTGGTTCAACATGTGAGTCGTTCGGGCTTCGGCCCAAAAGCCTAGACTTAGGTGATTTCTCTTCTGGCCCATTTTGAATTATCCAATTAGTTCTAGGCCCATAAAAAGGAAATCCACCTAACTTGAAATAACTCACAAGTCCTGAAAATAAATCCTTTTTCGGCTTAGCAACCATCTTCTCTGGCCCAAAGAAAGTTAGGCCCATTTGTGATTTAGGGATCGTTCCAGCCCATGTTCTTTATTTCAGGCCCAAACACATTTCGGCCCAAGGGCTCATTCTAGTCTAGGAAAACTCTTCACTCGGGCTCTGACCCAAAATCTTAGATCTAGGTGCCATCTTTTAGGCCCAACCAAAACCACTCGGCCCAAATTCCATATCATATATAGAGCAATCAGTCCAGCCCAAGTACCACACTCATGACTCATTTCATCTAGGCCCATAGACCAATTCATAGTTTTGGCCCATGAGCTTCGCTCTCAATCCAAATTTCAGCCCATAAAACATTTGAATCCAAGATAGTTTGCATAATTCATTCATTCCAGTTTCCGGCTTCAAGGCCCAACAAGAACATCAAACGAATCTTAGACCTCAGGGCTCAGTGGCCCATTCACGGTCCATGTGACTTCCTTCATCTTGTTTGCTCAATTTCTGGACTAAGGGATTCAGGCCTATATGTCCGTTCTAGTCTAGGAATCACTCTAATCTGTGCACTTCACTCTCAGTTTGGAGAAGACTCAGGCCCAGTTACTTCCTACATAACCCATAGGCATTCCTAGTTCAAACATTTTACAGGGCCCACTCGAAGTTTGGAAGGAAGACAATCATGGTCAATGGCATCCCGACGGTCAACCGCTTGGGTCTTCAGCGCATCGGCATCAGACAGTTCAACATCACTATTTTAGGAGTTTTCTCGATTTAGCAGTTTTCTTTTCTCAGCCATTCTTCTAACTTTTATGGTGGCTAGCTTCCTTTATCTTTTAGGTAGTTTTCTTAAGATTACAATTTTTGATGTTGTTTTTCCATTTATGAATTAGAGCATAGTTCCATTTTCATAATTTTTGTGCATTTAAGAACACCAAAAAAATGAATAAGTCATCACGTCATTTCACCCATCCACTACCTTGATCACATACATCCCATGTGTCTCACCACACTCCCTTCTCCACATGAAACTCATTCTTGCGCAGGGAATATCTCACCACCTTGTCGGCTTCCACCACTTGTCACCTCTCAATAGAAAGTTTCACCGTACACTGAAAGCATCCCACTACCATGCTTTACTTTCATCACTACATCACTCCACCAAAACAGCAAGACTTCATCGCCACGTACCACCACACATACAGCCACCTCCAACAAATAACCTGGGTATTCAAAAGGCTTGTCACAAAACCCCACAACAATGCTGGGGGCAATCTGAGTTAAGGAACGATAATGTTTATTTCTCTTGTTTAAACGTGCAAACAAGTCTCTGAGCGTAGACTTCGCGAGAGTCCCTTGAGCGGTAAAACCAAGAGTAAAAGAGCGTGTCATTTTTACACGACTCCAGAGAGGTCACATTCAAAGGTAAGGCAAATGGCATGACTCCGATCGAAGGAGATAATTTGTAAATTTACGCTTAAACCTATGAAAAGTAACAAAGAACGGATACACAACTATTAGGGATGACAAAGCACCTAGGTACAGCACCACACAGCCAAAAGCCTGTGAACCCAAGCATTAAACCCTAGGCACCCCCGCTGAGCTTTTCGCGTATATCCTCTTTTATAACATTACAAACTCCACAAACAAACCAGCCAATGATGAATAACCGACCCGGTGACCAAAGGAAGCAAGGAGCCCGACTTCCGAACAGCAACTCCACAAGTCCGAAGAAGTAAAACTGCTACCAGCATGACGAAATGATCCGCAAATGGTCCCAAAGTGACACAGGATCCAAAATGAGCTAACATAAAAAAAACAGCTCTCAAAGTTCAAAGCCGGGAAACACAAGAACCCCGAAGGAAAGGAAATTCAAAGAAAGGCAAACCTGAAAAGCCTCGAAGAAATCCAAAATCGGAAAGAAGATAGAAGGCGCAAGGAACAACCCAAAAGTTCCAAGTCCCAAGTTTACAAGCGAAGTCATCACGAAGTAGCCAAACGACTTCAGGACAAAGAAGGCAAGTCCGAGAGAAGGTGCAAGTTGCAACTTTGGTCACCCTTATAGCTCCACATATCCTAAACATTCCTCCATCGTCCCATTGTCTTTCATTACACCCATAGCCATGTTATAAGCTCAAAAGACTTCCGACTTAGTAGTTGTGTATCCAATCACGTGAAAGTAACAGGTTGAACGCGTAAATCGAACAAATGTCAAATTCAATGGTTGAGATGTCTTGACCCAAAAGGAGAGTACGAGCGCAAGCATTAAATACTTTGAGTGTAGATAGAAAGCACCACATCAAGATAAACCCTGACCTTGTGAGAGTGAGACTTGTTTTGTGCAGTTAATCAAAGAAAATACTGGGGGCAATCGATCGTTCCGATCGATTGCCATAAAATCCTAAAAAAACTCGGATTGCCTTAAGGAAAAATACTGGGGGCAATTGTTGGTCCCAACAATTGCAACAAAGACACCGATTGAGTCCCAAAAATCCAAAACCCAAAGGGTCAAACCCTCTTCATATCACACAGGCCCGTCCTAAGCCCTACCTCCACTCAAACATCTGCAGGCCCGTCCTAGGCCCTACCTCCACATTCAAACATCCTCAGGCCCGACCTAAGACCTTCCTCCACATTCAAACATCCATAGGCCCGTCCTAAGCCCTTCCTCCACAACAAATCCCCCCAGGCCCGTCTTAAGCCCTACCTTCGCATTCAAACACCCATAGGCCCGTCTTGAGCGCCACCGTCTCCAGGTTTGACATAAGCCCTAATCCTTCTACATCCATGTAGACCCATCATACATTTTACTCACTTTCACTTAGAACCATCCTTAGGCTCGTCATAAGACCTAGATCCTTCCTTTAGGCTCGTCATAAGACCTAGATCCTTCCTTTAGGCTCGTCATAAGACCTAGATCCCACCTTTAGGCTCGTCATAAGACCTAGAACTACCCTTTAGGCTCGTCATAAGACCTAGATCCTTCCTTTAGGCTCGTCATAAGACCTAGATCCTTCCTTTAGGCTCGTCATAAGACCTAGATCCCACCTTTAGGCTCGTCATAAGACCTAGAACTACCCTTTAGGCTCGTCATAAGACCTAGATCCTTCCTTTAGGCTCGTCATAAGACCTAGATCCTTCCTTTAGGCTCGTCATAAGACCTAGATCCCACCTTTAGGCTCGTCATAAGACCTAGAACTACCCTTTAGGCTCGTCATAAGACCTAGTTGCATTCCTTTAGGCTCGTCATAAGACCTAGAACCATCCTTTAGGCTCGTCATAAGACCTAGATCCTTCCTTTAGGCTCGTCATAAGACCTAGAACCTCCCTTTAGGCTCGTCATAAGACCTAGTTGCATTCCCTTAGGCCCGTAGTAAGACCTAGCATTACCTTTTAGCTTACCCACTCTCATCAAACACATTGCATTCATCTCATTCATATAGGCTTGTCATAAGACCTAGTTGCATTATCCAGGCGCGTCACAAGACCTGGCGACAGAAAGTTGGCGAGGTGATGGCAATAAATCCTCCTTTTGCGATGTCAACTTATTTTTGGGATCAACGAATGGTGGGCAAAGGCAATAAGTCCCCAGGGTTTTTACCAGGAGTTATCCCTGCACACCGGCTTGGGGGGCGATGGCAATAAGTCCACATTGGGTCCAGCCAGGAGCATTAGCACGGGTTTCGGTCCCCCTGAAGCATCCGAGCATCATCAGCATCATCAACACCATCGGCATTATCATCAGCATCAGCATCATTTGCATCATTAGCATTTCAGCATTCTTGCATTTGCATCCAGTTTTCACATTCTAGGTAGTCAACGCCTTATAATAGCTTGACATCATTTTCATCACTTTAGGTGGTCAGCGCCTTAGAATAGCTCGACAACATATCATCATTTCAGGTAGTCAATGCCTTAGAATAGCTTGACATCATTTTCATCACTTTAGGTAGTCAGCGCCTTAGAATAGCTCGACAGCATATCATCATTTTAGGTAGTCAACGCCTTAGAATAGCTTGACATCGTATCATCCTTATAGGTAGTCGGCACCTTAGAATAGTCTGACATTACCTCATTATTACCTTTAGGTAGTCAGCGCCTTAGAAAAGCTCGACAATGCTTTGTAGCTTAGGTAGTCAGCGCCTCCGAATTGCTGGGCATCGTTAACCCGGTTTCACACAACATGGAGGATTCTGTGGAGTCCAAAATTTTGGGGCACCACTCAAGCATCAACCAGACTTTTCACATTCATTACAAAGTCCAGTTGACGGGGGCAATCTATTATACCCAAAATTTTGACCCCCTGGTTAAGGTCTACGAGGTTGTGAGAGCCATCTCCATCAAACAGTAAGAGACTCCGGCCCGATTGGCGTGTTCCAGGGCCTGAGGAGCAGTTTCGTCATTGTCAGGGGCGTTTTCGTAATTTTTAAGGCTTCTGAGTTCTCCTATAGGCTTTCTCTCTCCTCCAAAGGGTGCCCAAATCAGCTCGAAATGCTTTGATATTTTAACCCATGATAGAGGATGACATTTTAAGCATAATGGCGTTGGAATTTTGATTTTTCGAATTTCCAATAATTTTCTAGCAATTTCTGACTGAATCTGACGAGAAATTCAATTTAAAAATGCTCCAGCATTTAAAAAATTCGTTTCCACCTCAGAAAATTCATAATATCCATTCTTGACATGTGGTTAAAATTTCATAGCAAAATTCCTTTGGGAAGTTACTTAGTTAAAATATCGAAAAATCTTACTTTTACTAGATTTTCTTTATCTTTAAGAAAGTCTATATAAAGGGATAGGTTTTTGGATAAAATGAGAACCTCAAGAACTCTAAGCAACCAGAAAACCTAGCCGTCTCATTCTCCTCACGTTTTTACACATCCAAGCACCAAAATCACATCAAAAATCTCTCGAAATCACCACCTAAACACACTTTTCAACTCCTAACACATCAACCATCATCAAACATCAACCAAACCACCTCCAAAACGTGAAGAACATCATCAACAATCAACAACCAGAAGCCCGGGTCGAACTCAATCCGGAACCGGCATCATCGGAGCCTCCGAAGAATCCCAACGTGAAGAATCATCTTTAATTCGAAGGTAAAACAGGTTACAATCCAACTTTTCTGATTCCCCACGACCTTATTAGCTCTCTGTTAAATTTTGGGTTCAAACTAACCTTCGTACGCTTCTGTATTGCTGTTTATTCAAGCTTCTGTCCAATAACTTGTTTACCAAGTTTCGTGCATAATTCGAATTCAAATTGAGAACTTTCGACCACTAACGCATTGTAAATCTTCCAGGCTACACACCCATAAAATTTGAGTCGAAAACACCTTCGGGAACAGCCTTAACGCCGCCGTCCGAGGGCGGTCCGCACCCACGGACGTCATGTCCGGGGTCCCGGACTCCTTGTCCGTAAGCCCGGACGCCCACGGACGGCGGCGGGATTTTAAAAATTCAAAATTTAGGTTTTTCTAATGATGTCCGGGCCCACGGACAGCCTGTCCGTGGCCCCGGACTTTGCAAATTTTTGTTTTCCTTTAATTTCGACTTTTCTGTGTATTTAGGTTAACTGGGGTCCGTGGTTTCGGACATTAGGTCCGTGGCTACGGACGGAAATGAAATTTGACCTAATTCTGCCTCCGAAACCCTAGTTTAGGTAGCTTTCAATTTCACTTTGTTTTTCTGTCAAAAAATGATAAAAACACAAAAAAACAGAAGCGCGCACTTAGGTTAAAAACGACTTTGTAGTAAGCCGTAAATAAACTGAGTAGAGGAAAAACGACCTAGGAAGGGTAATGAAAGTAATTGAACCCTAATAAAGTCGTATATCAAGCCCCCGAACCCGAACTCTCCTTTCCTAATTTGATCTAGGTTAAAATTAGGTGGCGACTCATAATAGGTCCCAGTGAGCTAGCTTAGGTTTTAATAATTGTTGTTTTATGACATAGTCATTAATCTTAGGTTATAAGTGGACCTAAAACCCGATTAGATCCTAATCAGCTTTAATCAACATAGGATAGGGTTTAAAATCGAGGCTCACACCCTTTTCTTCAAAACCTCTTGGCCAATTATAGGGGAAGACCTTTGCTTTGCTATATAGAGCTTCTTTCATGAGGGTAGATTGCTGAGGGAAATCAACACTACCCTAATAACCTTGATCCCCAAGATGGATGCTGCCTCCACTCCATCCGACTATAGACCTATTTCTTGTTGTAATACAATCTACAAAATCATTAGTAAGATCTTTGCGGATAGACTCAAATATGTTCTCCCATCCTTAGTTAAAAACATACAAGGGGCTATCACCAAGGGGAGGCTCATCTCAAACAATATAAAGCTATACTTCTTTCTTATGAAGCACTACCAAAGAGCTCACATCTCCCCCAGCTGTATGATGAAGGTGGATATCCGTAAAGCCTTTGACACTATTAATTGGTCATTCCTTGAGGTGTTGGGACATCAGAGTGTTGCAGAGATAGCCGATCACCTCGATAGAGTCAATCATCCTCAGTCAAACACAAAGAGTAAGCCACTTCAATGGAGTCCATGCAACTAAGGAGACTTCACAGACCCTCCCGTGCCGTTGCGAATAATGAGGAGCTAACTCGGGAATGCTTCAACACCGCAACGGTCATAAAGTCTTCCCATCACACCCGAAGTTCGCGGCACAAGTCAGAAGACCACTCAAGGACGTTGGACGTTGCTCACTAAGTTAGTTCTGGTATTTACAGAACTAACTCCCTCGACCTGCTGGTTGTAATGCTAGTATAAATAGGTTGTGTAATAGCTAGTTTCCAAGTGTGCTTTCATTGAGAAATATTTCAGAGTTTAGAGAGAGAGAAAGAAACTGCTTTGTAAGCTAGAGAGAGAAAATACGTACCAAGTTAGTTAGTGCATCTAGATAGACTTTGCCTAGGAAGATCCTAGTTTCGCTACACCTACCATTGATCTGATCAGAAAGTGTATTGGGTGAGTGAGTGAAAAACCGCTAAGTAGATCTCTTCTACTTAGTGGGCATTTGTAAGTTATTTTATTTTGACCAGGAAATGAAATAGCTTATTTGTGTATCTTGCTGAGTTTCATAGAGTCCTTCTATCTTTCCAGCATTACTTCGTTTCAGTTACTTCAAAGTCTTCCGCACCCTTAGTTTAATCAATTCGATTGAGTGCCTCTACATCACAAAGTGTTTCTTACTTTCAAAGACTGATTGAGTCAAACCAACTCTTAGACTCACACCTTTGGTTGGTTTGAGTTAGCCACCCGATCCTACATGAGGGTACTCTGAAATACCTAAACTTCCCTCCTGCCTTCATCACCTAGATCATGCAATGTGTCTCTACAACCTCCTTTTCCATCAACAATAATGGCTCTCCTAAAGGCTTCTTTAGAGGAACTAGGGGTCTCCGCCAAGGTGACCCAATTTCTCCCTTTCTCTTTGTTCTAGTCATGGATATTCTCTCTCGCCTCCTAGACAAGCTCTCCCTCAATCCAAATTTTCACTTCCACCCTACTTGTAAACCCCTTAACCTCACCCACTTATTCTTTGCTGACGATGTTCACCTCTTCTGTAAAGGGGACCAAACCTCTATCTCTCTCATGCTCAACACAGTCAACCTCTTCTTAGAGGCCTCCGTTCTCAAGCTCAATCCCTCCGAATCAGACATCTTTCTTGGGGGGGGGGGGGTTAACCCCAGCCTCTCTAATTTGATAGTCTCTTCAATCGGTTTCAACCAGGGATCCTTTCCATTATATTACCTCGGTATTCCAGTCACAGCTAGGAAACCTCGTTCCTCTGATAGATAGTATTCACAAATCTATTGCGTCCTGGGGGTAAGCATCTGTCATTTGCTAGAAGAATCTCGCTTATCCAAAGGTCTCTATTTGGCATCATAGGTTTCTAGGCTTCTTGTGTATCCATTCCTAAAAACATCATCCAAAGATCTAATAACAAGCTTCGTTCCTATCTTTGGGGTGGAGATGCTGAAAGCAGCCCCACCCCACCGGTAGCCTGGAACTCTGTCTGTTGTAGGAAAACCCATGGTGGGCTTGGCCTTAGAGACATCCACAAAAGAAATATGTGCTTCCTCGTCAAATCCATATCCGTCATCCTGAAAAACCCCGAGAGGCTTTGGATCCAATGGATTCATAACAACTTTCTGAACAACCAACATATTTGGACAGTGTCCCCCTGTAGTGATGACCCCTTGCCATGGAAATCCATCCTTCATGCTCGTGATTGGTGGATTAATCAGTGTGGATCCACCCTTGATGCTGCTTCCCTCCTCCTCTCCTATTCCCGCCTCAGCGTTAACACTTTCTATCAGGTTGTCTCTAGATCAAACCCCCCATTCATGTGGTTTAAAATTTGTTGGAAGTCTTGAGCTATTCCTAAAGCTAAATTTATTTTTTGGGTGTCACTTAAAGGTAGAGTCAAAACGTGTGATAAATTGCAATCTTGGGGTATTAACCTAGCTAACTGATGCTGGCTCTGCAAGAGTGCTCCAGAGACAAATAGTCACCATTTCTTTGTCTGCAGGTTCTCTCGCAGGATTTGGTGGGATATATGTGACTGGCTGTAGATTCTGACCAACTGATCAAGCCTGCGTAGCTCTTCCTGGCTCTCCAATTACTGCAAGGGTAAACAACTCAAAGACCTTGTGAGACGGGCAGCTTTAGCCTCTACAGTTTACTACATATGGATCGAACGTTGTAGACGAGCCATGTCTAACCACTCCAGAGACCCCATTCTCATCATTGTGGATATTAATGGTGCTATCAAGGCAAGAATTTGGATAAATTCTACTACTAATCAAGACTCTAACTGGCTGGATAAGGTCCTATCTACCTAAATCGAGAGCATTCTTTTGACCCCTCTTTTTGGATCTTGTATTAGGCTAGCTAATTACCACCTTTTTTGCAAATGGGGCTCCCTAAAGCATGTAAATCCCGAGCCATCTGATAGATAGGGGCTCCCTATGTATCTACTTTTGTACCAACATTCATTATTATTAATAATACCAATCTTACCTTTATTAAAAAAATCCAATAAAAGTTTAAAGCAAATACGTAGGGCAGGAGATCAAATCAGCATACAAAATTGATATCGATCAAAATTGATAGAGATACGATCTGTATTAAGTATTAAGGTCTTTCGAAATTAGATCCCAGCGAAACTATCACAGAAAAGTATAAGTTATAGGGTGAATGTACTCAAATCATCTTAGTTTATCACCTACTTGACAATCCGAGATCACTGTTAAATCCTCCTAAATTGATGTTATGATCCTTCCTGAATCAACTGGATATTTGAGACCGTGAGAATAACTTTGTAAATATAACTGACGTCAAAACCGACAAACTAACCATCAGATACTGAACCCTGACAACACTGATTAACTAAATAAATTCATACCGGTAGGTCTCGATTGTTGAACCGATAACAAGAAGACCAATTTTATATTACTTCTGAACCAATGACAATTTCGCACTTTTATTTCATCCAACCACACATCCTGACCACTTCTGTAATTGGATTACCATTAGCAAAAGAATATCATCACTCATATGTGTGATACACATGCACACTACAACAAACACAAATCGACTGAACATACGCTTTCATCAATGTTGATAAGAGGAGTCATCATTACCTTTTACAAGACAACTGATGCTCCTACTTGCGTTTGAATGAATTGACTAGAGAATTCACGGAGCAAGTTGGCGCTGACTGACAAAATGTAATCGGAAGACTTCTAATAGAGGCTCTCTAGGGTTAGACTCCTTTTTATAGGAAACCTTGGTATAATAACGGAACACTTATAAATAACTTGTTAACTCTCTCTCGATAAAATATACTAATAATCTTTATCTTTTGAATATTTTATATATAACCTTAATGTTTTTTTTCGGTATGTTACATCCTTCCCACCTTAAAAGAATTTTGTCCTCGAAATTCAATGTACCTTAGTTTTCAAAGAGGTGGGGAAACTTGGTCCTCATTTCTTCCTCTTGTTCCCATGTGGCTTCTCGTTCCGAATGATTGGCCCATAAAACTTTCACCATAGAAAATGATCTCCTTCCGAGCTTTTGCACATGATGTGCTAATATCCCGAGTGGCACCTCTTTAAAAGATAAGTCATAACAAAGTTGCAACGGCTCATACTGAATCACATGCGATGGGTCAGCAACATACTTCCAAAGCATTGACACATGGAAAACATTATGCACTCCTGACAGCATTGGCGTCAAGGCCAAGCGATAAGCTACTTTATCAATTCTTTCCAGAACCTCAAAAGGGCCTATAAACCGTGGGCTCAGCTTCCTACTCTTTCCAAATGTCATAGCTCCTCTTACTTGAGATACTTTCAAGAACACATGGTCCCCAATATGAAATTCCCAAGGCCTTCTTCTAATGTCTGTGTAACCCTTTTGTCTACTCTGAGCTACTCGAAGACGCTCCTGAATTATCTGAATCTTATTAACTGCATCCTGAACAACTTCGGGTCCCAAAAGCTTCCGCTCCTTAAGATCATCCCAACAGATAGGATATCTACACTTTCTCCCATAAAGAGCCTCAAAAGGTGCCATACCAATACTAGATTGGTAGCTATTATTATATGAGAACTCAATCAAAGTCAAATGATCATCCCAATTACCCTTGAAATCTAACACACAAGCCTAGAGCATATCCTCTAAAATCTGATTGGTTCTTTTTGTCTGGCCGTCTGTCTGAGGATGATATGCTGAACTAAAAGCAAGCTTAGTTCTCAATGCCTTGTGCTTGCTATCCTAAAAGTGGGATACAAATCTAGGATCTCTATCTGATATAATAGTTATAGGAACTCCATGCAACCGAACTATGTCATCAATATAAAGCTTAGTCAATTGCTCTAGGCTGAAAATGTTCTTAATGGGTAAGAAGTGGGCCCTCTTAGTGAGACGGTCCACAATCACCCACACTGCATTATTACCCTTCAGAGTTCGAGGAAGCCCAACTATGAAATCCATACCAATGCTTTTCCATTTCCCCTCAGGGATTGACAACGGTTGAAGAAGTCCCACAGGTCTCTGATGTTCAGCTTTCACCTGCTGGCAAGTTTAACATCTCGCAACAAACTTAGAAATTTCCTTCTTCATATTATTCCACCAAAATGTCTCCCTGAGATCTCGATACATCTTCACCCCACCAGGGTGCACCGAATAAGGGGTTCTATGTGCCTCTTACCTAATTTCTAACTTAAGAGTTGAATCATTTGGCACACAGATCCTATCTCTGAACCTCAAACAATCATCATCAGAAATTCTGAAATCAATCTCTTTCCCAGCTGAAATTCTTTCCCTGACCTTACTAAGATATTCATCATCCTTCTATGTATCCTTGATCTTCTCGAATAAAGTAGGATGAATTTGAAGTGCTGCCAAAACACTAGAACTTCTTGACTTTGTGACCTCAATACCCATCCTTTGCAGTTCTCTTAAGTGTATCTGAGACCCAGAAAGCAGACTTGCTACTGTGGATGCTCTATTATGGCTGAGAGCGTCCGCCACCACATTAGCCATTCCCGAATGGTGTAAAATCTCCAAGTCATAATCACTAAGCAATTCTAGCCACCTTCTTTGTCTCATATTCAATTCTTTCCAGGTGAACAAATACTTTAGGCTTTTGTGATCTGTATATATCTTACATGAAGCTCCAAAAAGATGATGTCTCCAGATTTTCCGAACGAACACAACTGCAGCCAACTCCAAGTCATGGGCCGGGTAATTCTTTTCATACGGTTTAAGTTGTCGTGAACCATACGCAACAACTTTTCCATGTTGCATCAAAACACTGCCCAAACCCTTATGTGAAGCATCACAATATACCTCCAAACCATCAGTCCCAGAAGGTAAGGTAAGAATAGGGGCAGTAGTCAATCGTCTTTTAAGCTCCTGAAAAATCTTTTTACATGCTTCACTTCACTCATATTTAACATCCCTCTGAATAAGATGAGTGAGCGGAGTAACCAACTTAGAGAATCCTTCCATAAATTTCCTGTAATAATCAGACAAGCCCAGAAAACTACGTATCTCAGAGACGTTTGTAGGTCTAGCCCACTCAGTAATAGCCTTGATCTTTTCTGGATCAATAGAGATTCCATCCTTTGACACTACATGATCAAGAAAGACTACTTATTCCAACCTGAGTGCACATTTCTTCAGCCTGGCATAAAGCTTGCGCTCCTTCAAAGTCTGAAGTACAATCCTCAAGTGCTCCTCATGCTCCTCGATACTCTTAGAGTAAACCAAAATGTCATCAATAAAAACCACAACAAATCGATCCAGATAGGGATTGAAAACCCGATTCATCATATCCATGAAAACAGAGGGAGCATTTATCAAACCAAACAGTATTACTAGGAATTCATAATGCCCATAACGCATCCTGAACGTTAACTTAGGAACATCATCTACTTTGATCCCCAATTGATGATAGCCCGAACAAAGATCAATCTTTGAAAATACACAAGCTCAAGCTAACTGATCAAATAAATCATCAATATGAGGAAGAGGATACTTATTCTTGATAGTCACCTTGTTGAGCTCCCGATAGTCTATGCATAATGTCAATGTGCCATCTTTCTTCTTAACGAACAACACAGGTGCGCCCCAAGGAGTAACACTGGGGCAAATGAAACCTTTATCCAACAACTTATGTAGTTGAACTTTCAATTCCTTCAACCCAGCTAGACTCATACGGTATGGTGTCTTAGAAATTGGTTGCGTCCCTGGTGTAGTCTCAATTGTAAACTAAACTTTTCTAGCCAGAGGAAGCCCAGGAACATCATCGTGAAATACCTCAGGAAATTCACTAACTACTGGTATATCTTCGAGCCTTACCTCTTCTTTGATTTTTGGAATGAAGCACAAATATCCTTGACATCCCTTCTTCAGATACTGAAAAGCCTGGATCACCGATATGACTGGAGGAGAACAGGGAACATCATCCCCCACGAATACTAGACGAGGCTTATCCGGCTCCTCGAAAATCACCTTCTTGGCCGAACAATATATGGAGGCATGATGAGAAGAAAGCCAGTCCATTCCCAAGATCACGTCAAAGAAACTCATCCTTAGAGGAATGAGATCAGCTAGCATTACTCTATCCTTCGCTACAAGAGGACAACCTCTAGACACCAAACTCAACACAATAGGAGAAGTCCTTTATAAAGGACTAGTCACACATAAATCCTCATTAAGAGGCTCAAGAAGTAGCTTAAGTTCATCCACCAAATCAAAGCATATAAAAGACTGTGAAGCACCCGAATCAAATAAACAAAAGACAGGTCAAGAAAGTACTTCAAGAATACTTGAAACGACCTACTCTGCATCCTGATCATACTCCCCTGACAAAGCAAACACCCAGGCATGAGCTTGGGGCTCCTTCTGATCTATTCTCCCCTTGGATCCAGATACTGAGCTATCATTTTTACCACCAAAATTACCTCGGTTCTTATCATACTGCAGGCACTCTGCAATGCGATGCTCTAGAGACCCACACTTAAAAGATGCTCAAGTTTTCTTGTAACACTCTCTACCAGGATGGGACTTGCCATAAGTGTCACACTTCGGGCCTGAGGTAGAGGTCTTACGATCTCCAAAATTTTGCTTCTTCTGCGAAGGGGTATAGTCCTTCTTGCCAGAGTCACCCAATCTATGCTTTCTCTTTTGATCTTTGACCACTAGTTGCTTAAGCTTCAGCTCACTCTTGACCACCAGAGCTACGTTAGCTACGTCTCTAAAAGTCTTATGTCGGAAGGGGGCTACTACAGCTCTAAAGTCTGATTTGAGGCCGCTCTCAAACTTTTGTGCCGTGCGGTTCTCGTCAGTCTCCAGAACAAACTTGGACAATGAAATGAACTTGCACACATACTCTTCCACCGTCATGTCTCTCCCCTGTCTAAGCCTCCCGTACTCCACAATCTTCTGGTCGCGGTACACATCCGCAAATTAATTGTTTGTTGAAGCACTCAATGAATTGCTCCCATGACCATGGATGAAGAAACTAATTCTCCACAGTCTTCCACCATTCTTTGGCCTCAGCTTGAAACATGAATGTAGCAAAATTAACTTTTTGCTCCTCGCTGCAGCCCCTAACCTTCAAAAGGCCCTCGATAGCGGTAATGCAGTGACCTGCCTCCTGCGGATCGCCACTTCTATCAAAAGAAGAGGTTTCAATTTCATGAATTCTTGCAAAGCTTTAACATTGCTGCCACCACTAGAAGCTCCCGCTGCCGCTCTAATGTTCCCCACATTTTGCAACACTTAAGTCACCACTTGTTGCACAATAGCGGCGATACCCCCTTGTAGAGCCTCACCATGAGAGGAATTTCTAACTTCCCTACGTGGTGGCATTCTGAGAAACAAAATCCTTTAACCATTAGCTACTTCACTCATCAAATTGCAAAAAATCACCAAAACACAGATTGGCAGACATAACCCGGTTTCTCTCCCAATAAAGTCTAACCTGGCTCTGATACCACTAAATGTCACAACCCCAAAATCGGCCTAGTTCTAAGGTATAGACACGTCGCTTGCTATTAAACGACTAAGAGCACGCAAGGGTTCCAAAATTCTGATTACAGATATTGTTCAACAACTGTAAATGAATAATCAAAATTAAACACTAATAAAGCCCAATACACATAGGCCGAATAAATCAAAGTATCCAAATATAAGGTCTGACAAATAAGGTCATAAGAAATAAGTTCAAAATAGCAGAAGACTAAAGCTGAACTAGAATGGCAAATAAGAGCAAAGGACCTCCAGCTGGTTAATTATTAATATGCAAAATGTTGAAGTGGAAAGCGATGAGCAACCACACGCATAGTAAGCAACAAAAATCAACAAAATGAGCAATGCTCAACCCGAACATTATTATACTATATATATATGTATCAAAATAATAATAATAATAATAATAATAACACAAGAGATGAAACCGGAATTCAAATCACACTGAAGCAGAGCAGAATCTTATATGGATCAAAACATCATCAGAAACGGAGTTTTGAAGGGACTCAAGCTCAAAGCATACAGAATAGGTCAGAAGACTTCAAATAATAGAATGAGTGTGAGACCCCAGATAACAGAATGAGCTCGTCGACTCCAAATACAGAATGAGTCTGTTGACTCTAGATAACAAAATGAGGGATGCCCATGATACAGATACAGAAGGACGTTCTACATAGCACGCTACGAGATAACTCGACCCAATCATCCACGGCTTAGAAAGCAATAAACTAGATCCCAAAATGTAACATTCCATAAACCGGAATCATAAGATTTATTTTTGCAATCAAACCATGGTCCATATACATATAATTATACCTATATACTTAGGTAATTTTAATATCCAAATTTATTTATACGTAATAATCTAAATAGTCGGTTTTATAAATATAACACCATTAAAATAATAGTAGTAAGCGTAATCATAACCGCATAAAAATCATAATAGTTTAATGTTCGGAAAATCTTAGAAGAAATTAAAAATATACAAGACCCATAAGTTACACACATGTGTCAAACTTTAAAAGAGTATTAATTATATAAAGGGAAGTCATGGTATAGTTTATTATATAAGGATAAACCGTGCTCATCATTACAATGTAAAAGGAATTGAATTTTGCGTAACTCTTGAAATCAACAATCGCTTGGATGTAGATTCATACTAGGAGTCAATTAGATATAAATAAAATGAATTCGTTTGAACAAATATTCAGAGATTACCAAAGTGTGTACTTTTAAAATCCAATAAAAGTTTTAGGCAAATACGTAGGGCAAGTACGCAGGACAGGAGATCAAATCGGCACACAAAACTGATATCGATCAAAATTGATAGAGACATACGATCTGAATTAAGTATTAAGGTCTGTAAAAATTAGATCCCAGCGAAACTGTCACAGAAAAGTATAAGTTATAGGGTGAACGTATTCAAATCTGACAATCCGAGATGATTGTTAAATCCTCGTTATGATCCTTCCTGAATCAAATGGATATTTGAGACTGTGAGAATAATTCTGTAAATATAACTGATGTCAAAAATGACAAACTATCCATCAGAATCTGAACCCTGATAACATTGATTAACTAAATAAATTCATACCAGTAGATCTCAATTGTTGAACCGATAATAAGAAGACCACATTTATATTACTTCTGAACCGATGACAATTTTGTTCTTTTATTTCATCCAACCACACGTCCTGACAACTTCCGCAATTGGATTACCATTAGCAAAAGAATATCATCACTCATATGTGTGATACACATGCACACAACATACACAAATTGACTGAATGTACATTTTCATCAATGTTGATCAGAGGAGTTATCATTACCTTTTACAAGGCAACTGCTGCTCCTACTTGCGTTCGAATGAATTGACGAGAGAATTCAAGGAGAAAGTCGGCGCTTACTGACCAAATGTAATCGGAAGACTTCTAATAGAGGTTCTCTAGGGTTAGAATCCTTTTTATAGGAAACCTTAGTATAATAACCGGACACTTCTAAATAACTTGTTAACTCTCTCTCGATAAAATATACTAATAATCTTTATTTTCTAAATATTATATATATAACTTTAATGTTTTTTTCGGTATGTTACAAAAACACTTTCCTGAGTGATTGGACTTACTATTTTGCCCTTCTTAACCTTCAGACTCGACTTCTCAATTTTCTCATCTTTTCCAACAAACCGTCCTTAATGATATGATCAAAATGTCTCATGTTCCCCTTCAATGTCTTAAAGAACATCGACCCTAAACAGATGACCTGATAAGTTTATGTATCATAGTTATTATTCAGTTGTTTATGTATATTATGTTATGCTTATCACGATATGTTATTTAGTAGTTATTAGTTGTAGTTTTTGGTCTGTAGCTTAGGTGCGCATCAGGGTACCGTTATTTAGGGGTTTTGGGTTTCTTTAGTCTTGTATAAATGTTGGCTTTAGGTCAACATCTCATTTTGACGTTTTCTATTATTCTGAAATACGAGAGGGTTTTCTACTCACTTTCTTTTCTCTCGCTTGGTTGTTGCTTTTGCCTGTGATTTTGCAGAGCTCTGGTGGGTTTATTTTCATGGTATCAGAGCGCGTTCCGACGCTTCGTTGTGAGATCCACTGCGCACACCAACTCAAGAACATCCCAACTTCAAGATGACTGGGGTTGAAGATTCGTTAAAGGGTAAGAGCCAAGAAACGTCTGGAAGCGAAAACAGCATAACGGCGGAAGACAATAGTGATCCTCTTCATCTCGCTACCACTAAGAGTCTAGGTGCCGTCCTCGCAAGCAAGTTCAACGGAGTCGGCTTTCAATGTTGGAAAATGCAGATGGAGATAGCTCTTGGAGCAAAGAACAAACCGGGTTTTGTGAACGGAACCGTCAAGAAGCCTACTGACTCCGTGCAGAAGTTTGAAGCTTGGACGAGATGTGATTCAATGGTCCGCGACTGGCTATTGATGGCTTTAGAGAAAAACATCGCAGAAAGCGTGTTATTCGCTCCATCAGCCGCCGAAATCTGGAAAGAATTGTCCAAAAGGTACGGACAATCCGACGCTACCATGATCTACTCTCTGGAGTAGAAACTTGCGACCACCATTCAAGGTAATGACTCCGTTTGTGACTATTTCACCGGGCTGAAAAATATTTGGGATGAAATTGATGCTACGAACACCATCCCTTCTTGCGCCTGTCAAAATTGTACTTGCAGGGCATCAGAAAAATTTAGGGTTTTTGTCAAGGAATGGAGGACTATAAAATTCCTTATAGGGCTGAATAAGAGATACAGGTCGAACCGAGGTAACATATTGATGTTGAAGCCTATACCAGACATAGATGAGATTTTCGCTCACCTCATCCAAGAAGAACGACAACAACAACCTTGCTTTGAGCGACTCGGGTTATCTTTCGTTCAGTGCCGAACAATCAAAGAAAATCCAACCTAAGTCCCAATATCCTAACAACAGAAGGTCACCTCTGCAATGTACCTGCTGCCACAAGGCTGGTCATACCGAAGAACGATGTTACCAGAAGAATGGTTTTCCCCCGGGGTGGAGAAACCCTAAATCCAAGAAGAGCAGTGCCAATCTGGTCAATGATCTGGAAGAAAGAAGTGGTGAACAAAGTGCGAATAAAGATCCCTTCGGTGGAATTTTATCGGCAGAACAAATTGCCAGAGTCTATGAGTACATAAACAAATCAGCACCTATCAGGAAGGAAACCTTGCCTGAGAGCTTGTCAAACTGCAAATTGTCTGTAAAAACGCACAAACCCTGTCTTGTTTTAATTATACGCATAGTTATGCTTCCAATTCTAGTGAAAATGACATGCTTGGGACTAATGAGTGGATTTTGGATTCTGGATCTTCAGATCACATGTGTGGCAATTTAGAATTGTTTCTTGATTATTCAACCCTCAATTATCCTCATACAGTGGGGATGCCTGACGGTCATCCCCAACTTGTCAAAATAGAAGGAACTGTTAGGCTCAGTGATATTATTTTGTTGAAAAATGTTCTGTTTGTGCCTTCATTCAAGTTTAACATAATTTCCATTAGCAAGTTAAGTGAACAAATGAAGGGAAATTTTGTTTTTGATTACAAATCCTGCCTTTACCAGGACTTTGAAGGAAACAAAGCCGTGCAAATTGGAAGTTTCTACAGAGGGTTGTACAGATGGGTTGATAGCTGTGATAGACAGAAAAATGCTTCCTTAGGCTGTAGTAACAATGTTGTTAGCTTGGGTTTTGACTGTAATGATGAATTGAGCTTGTGGCACTATAGGCTGGGTCACATGCCCAAGAAGAAATTGATGACTTTGAATCTGTTGAAACCTTTTCTTGAAGATAAGCAGTTTGTGTGCGAATCTTGTTGTGAGCCTCGATTTTAAACCCTATCCTATGTTGATTAACTTGATTGGGATCTAATCGCGTTTTAGGTCCACTTATAGCCTAAGATTAATAACTATGTCATATAACAATAATTATTAAAACCTAAGCTAGCTCACTGGAACCTATCATGAGTCGCCACCTAATTTTAACCTAGATCAAATTAGGAAAGGAGAGTTCGGGTTCGGGGGCTTGATATTCGACTTAATTAGGGTTCAAATTACTTTCATTACCCCTTCTAGGTCGTTTTTCCTCTACTTGGTTTATTTACGGCTTTCTACAAAGTTGTTTTTAACCTAAGTGCGCGCTTCTGTTTTTTTTATTTTTTAACGTTTTTTGACAGAAAATTAAAGTGGAAATTAAAATTACCTAAACTAGGGTTTCGGAGGCAGAATTAGGTCAAATTTTGTTTCCGTCCGTAGCCACGGACCTAATGTCCGAGACCACGGACCCCAATTAACCTATATGAAAATAAAAGTCGAATTAAACAGAAAACAGAAAATTGTAAAGTCCGGGGCCACGGACAGGTTGTCCGTGGGCCCGGACATTATTAGAAAACCTAAATTTTTTAAAATTTAAAAATCCCGCCGCCGTCCGTGGGTGTCCGAGCTTACGGACAGGGAGTCCGGGACCCCGGACATGACGTCCGTGGGTGCGGACCGCCCTCGGACGGCGGCGTTGAGGCTGTTCCCGAAGGTGTTTTTGGCTCAAATTTTATGGGTGTGTAACCTTCGAATTCAAGATGATTCTTCACACCAGGATTCATCGAGTGCTTCGTTGATGGCAGACCCGGAAGGATTTCGAACCAAGCTTCTGGTTGCTGGTTGTTCTTGCTGTTCTTCACGTTTTGGTGGTGTTTTTGTGGGGTTCTGATGATTATTGGTGCTTTGGGGATTGGAAAACGTGTTTAGATGGTGATTTCGGGGGATTTTCGGTATGATTTGGGTGGCCGGGTGTTGGAAAACGTGAGAGAGAGAGAGGAGGCTGTGTTTTCTGACTCTCTAGGGTTCTTGAGCATATGAGGTTCTGATTTTATCCAAAAACCTATCCCCTTATATAGACTTTCTTAAAGATAAAGAAAATCTAGTAAAAGTAAGATTTTTTGATATTTTTAATAAGGTGACTTCCCAAAGGAATTTTGCTATGAAATTTTAACCACGTGTCAAGGATGGAAATTATGAATTTTCTAAAGTGGAATCGGATATTTTAAATGTTGGAATATTTTTAAATTGAATTTCTCGTCAGATTCAGTCAGAAATTGCTAGAAAATTATTGGAAACTTGAAAAATCAAAATTCCAACGTCATTATGCTTAGAATGTCATCCTCTATCATGGGTTAAAATATCAAAGCATTTCAAGCTGATTTGGGCATCCTTTGGAGGAGAGAGAAAGCTTATAGGAGGTCTCAGGAGCCTTTAAAGATTACCAAAACGCCCCTGAAAATGACGAAGCTGTTCCCCATGCCATGGAACGCGCCGATCGAGCCGGAATCCCTCACTACTTGATTAAAATGCCTCTCACAACACCAGCACCCCGTAGACCCTAACCCAGGGGGTCAAAATTTTGGGTATAACAGATTGCCCCCCGTCAACTAGACTTTGTAGTGGATGTGAAAAGTCTGGTTGATGCTTGAGTGATGCCCCAAAATTTTGGGCTTCATGAAATTCTCCATGTTGTGCGAAACCGCGTTGATTGCGTGCAGCTATTCGGAGGCGCTGACTACCTAAGCAACAAAAACGCTGTCGAGCTATTCTAAGGTGCTGACTACCTATAAGTGAAAATGTGTCAAGCTATTCTAAGGCGCTGACTACCTAGGTGACAAAAACGGAATAATGTCAAGCGGTTCTAAGGCGTTGACTACCTATAATACATGAAACGATGCGATGCCAAGCGATTCTAAGGCGTTGACTACCTATAAGTAAAATGAAGTAATGTCAAGCAATTCTAAGGCGTTGACTAACTATAATGATGATATGATGTCAAACTATTCTAAGGTGTTGACTGCCTGTGACGAATGAGATGATGTCAAGCTATTCTAAGGCGCTGACTACCTATAAGGATGAAATGATGTCAAGCTATTCTAAGGCGTTGACTACCTACAAGTAAAGTGAAATGAAGTAATGTCAAGCAATTCTAAGGCGTTGACTACCTAAAATGTGAAAATGAGATAATGTTAAGCGATTCTAAGGCGTCGACAACCTAAAATGTGGAGACGAGATAATGTCAAGCGATTCTAAGGCGTTGACAACCTAACAAGTGAAAATTGGGTGGTATGCAAATGCAAGAATGCTGAAATGCTAGTGATGCTGATGATGCTGACGATGCTGATGATGCTCGGATGCTTCTGGGGACCGAAACCCGTTCCAATGCTCCTGGCTGGTATACTATGGGGACTTATTGCCTCTGCCCACCAACTGGGGTGCTGGGATAACTTCTAGATTACCAAGGGGACTTATTGCCACTGCCCACTAGTTGTTTCTCCCGAGAAGTTGACATTAAGATGGAGACTTATTGCCTCTGCCCCGCCAACTTAGATCACGCTCTGTCTCGTACTTGTCTCGCACTGAAGATGATACTAGGTCTCGTACTGGTCTCGCACTGGAAGATGATGCTCGGTCTCGCACTGATGAAGGTGATAGGTCTCGCACTGATGAAGATGATAGGTCTCGCACTGATGAAGATGATGGGTCTCGCACTGATGAAGATGATGGGTCTCGCACTGATGAAGATGATGGTCTCGAACTAAAAATGAGTTAGGAAGATAATGGTCTCGTACAAATGATGAAAACTGATTACTGGAGTGCCAAACAGGGCAATGATGATAAGATGTATGCAATCAAAATATATGAAAGATACTCGTTCAAAACAGGAAACTGTTGGAAAAGGTGCCGAACTTGGCAATGTTGAGGTGTTATCCAAAAGTTGTAGAATGCAACTAAAGTGTTTGTTGGAAGCTTGCCCAAAACAAGGAACTGTTGAAAAATGTGCCAAACATGGCAATGCTTGAGAAAAACCCTGCTGAAAAAGGAAAGTGAAATGATCATTTCCTAACTAAAAATTTCAAATCTGCAATTTGCTTCTTGAAAAATGAACATGCCATTGGTGGAAGTGTGTGGTGTTTGTTGTGGTGCTAAAGGCTTTCGCCGGTGTTCCAGATTTGTGATAGACCAGGGATTGGGTTGTGATTTATGATGGTGGTCAGGGTTATGATGGGCCTAATGTTTTTGTGGAGGTAAGGCCAATGACGGGTTTGAGAGTGTGTGTGTGGTGGTAAGGGCTTATGTGTGCCTGTGGTGGGATGGTGGTGCTCGAGCTTTGGGTTTTAATTGGTGCTGACATGGCAATTGTTGGAACCAACAATTGCCCCCAGTATTTTTTCCTTAGGACAATCTGAGCTAGAGTTCATGGCAATCGATCGGGATGATCGATTGCCCCCAGTATTTTCTTTGATTAAACATGCGAACAAGTCTCACCCTCACAAGGTCGAGGCTTATGCTTTGATGTGGTACTCCCTAACCTACACTCGATGTGGTCGGTGTTTGCACTCATTTCTCGCTCATGGTCATAACTTCTAAACCATTGAATTCGATATTTGATGGATTTACGCATTTGATCTGTTACTTTCACGTGATTGGACACACAACTATCAAGTCGGAAGTCTTTAAAGCTTATAACGTGGCCATAGGGTGTGATGAAAGACGACGGGATCATGGAGGGATATTTGAGGTATGTGGAGCTTAAATGGGTGACCAAAGCTGCAACTTGCGTCAACTCTCGGATTCATCTTCATTGTCTTGAAGTTGTCTGGCTGCTTCATGTTGACGTTGTTTTCGAGCTTCTGGACCTAGACTTTTGGAGTTGTCCTTTACACCATTTCTCTTTTTTTTGTCATTTGGACTTCTTCGAGGCACTTCAGGTTCGCCTTTTTGTTTTATCCTTTCTTGACTTTGCCTTCGGGGTTCTTGTGTTTCCCGGTTTTGGGCTTCGAGAGCTGTTTTGATGTGAGCTATTTTGATCCTGTGTCACTCTGGGACCATTTACGGATCACTTCGTCATGCTGATAGCGGCATTGCTTCTTCGGACTGATGATAATGTTATCCGAGAGTCGGGCTCCTTGTTTCCTTTGGTCACCGAGTCGGGCATTCATCATTGGCTGGGTTATTTTGTGGTGTTCATATTATCGAAAAGGGATATATGAAAGGCTCAGCGGGGGTGCCTAGGGTTTAATGTCAGGGTTCACAAGTTTTTTGGCTATGTGGTGCTGTACCTAGGTGCTTCGTCATTTCTGATAGTTGTGTATCCGCTCTTTGTTACTTTTCGCAGATCTAAGAGTAAATTTACAAATTATCTCCTTCGGTCAGAGTTATGCCATTTATCTCACCTTTGAATGTGGTCTTACCAGAGTCGTGTAAAAATGACACGCTCGTTCACTCATGGTTTTCCCACTCAAGACACTCTCGTGAGATTTTCACTTGGAAACTCGTTCGCACATTTAAACAAAAGATAAAAGACAACGAACTTAAACTTAGATTGCCCCCAGTATTGATTTTGGGTTTGTGACAACAATTCGATAGATGTGGACTTTGAACCTTTTTGTGGGTTGTTTGGATATTATGGGGTGAGTTGTGGTGTTTGGTTAGGCATGTTCAAATTTTTAGAAACAAGAGACAAGCTGTTCCATTGCATAGTCAGAAAATGATTGCTTCGTGATCCTTTTCCTTAAAAAACTATTTTGTTTTCCTTCTTTTTTCGATGAATGAAAAATGGTTTATACAGGAGTTGTGAAAATGGAACTATGATTTTATTTATGAATCATGAAAGAAACGTAAAGATTACAATCAGAGGTGACTGAAAACTAACTAATAAGCTACTAGGAAAATTTGAAGATGCAAGAAAACGATCTGCACACTTAGAAAAATTGGACTCCTTGCTCGAGGAGGTCTTGAATCTTGTGCTTCAATGCTCGGCAATTGTCAGCATAATGGCCAGGCAACTGATGGTAGTGGCAGAATTGATTAAGATGCCTCCCTAAATGAGTGGTTCCTGGCCGAGGGGCCAGGGGCTGTAGCAGGTTTCTCTTCTGAAGCTCTTCAAACGCCTGACTTGGTGCTCGGCCAATGTTGGTGAATTCCCTTTGCGATGAGTCTCGGCGTGGTAAGGGTACTGTCCTAAGGTTTTGATGCGGAGATCTAGGTCGTTGAACCATATTCACTTCTGGGAAACCGCTTTGAGCGCAAGCTACTGTCTGAAGATAAGCCTTTTCTGGTCCTGGCTTAGATAATTTGGAGCCACTGCCGGAGTTTCTTGAGCACTCGAGCTCCAAACCTTCCTTATGAATCCTTTCCTCTAGAATGCCGACTTGTCCCATCAACATGTCCAAACTCGGAAAGTACATAAATTTTAGCTTATGGTTGTGTTGTTTTCGCATGTTCTCAATTATCATGCGGATTTGCTCCTGCTCGTCCATTCTGGTAGGCATGGCTGCAGCCTTTCTCCTCCAACGCTTGATGAAGTCAGACATGGACTCACCGTCTTTCTGTCGAGTTCCTGCCAGATCGATTCTGGTGACCTCGAGGTTCTTAGCATACTCGAAATGATTTAGGAAAGCCTCGCAAACCTCCTCGTAGGTTTTGGTATTCATCTTCTGAGTGAGATACCAACGCTGAGGAGTCTCGTCTAGATAGCGTGCGAAAACTTTGGCTTTTTGCATATCGTTGAGCCCCAAGATGGACATTTCTCGGTCGAACATAGCCAAGTGAATCTGTGGATCCGAGGAACCCTTGTACAAAGCGAGTGTAGGCAGCTTCAGCTTTAGGGGAAGATCAACTTCGGGATACGACGCCGTGGAGAAATAATCAAAGCCAGCTGGTTGTCAGGAACATCCTTCCCCATACGTGTTTGAGGATCTTGGGCCCTAACAGAGTCAATCTCGGTGTTGATCGGATTTCCTCCTTCTGCCATATCTGGATTCGGGCTTGCCTAATTCCAAGAGGTTCATTATTAGCTAACAAGAGGAAGTGGGTTGAACGACACTAAGGTGATAATGACACTTCACAAGGTAGATCGAAACAGGCTTAGGCTGAAAGCAAGTGGGCCAAGATACCCAGAAAATGAGGTGCTTGGGCTGAAGTATCTCTTAGGCTATGAACTGGAATTTGGACTGAAATGTAAACAGATGGCTTTGATTGGGCCTGAGAGGTGACACCTAGATCTAGGGTTTTGGGCCAGGGCCCGAATAAGAAGTCTGCCTAGATTAGAATGAGCCCTTGGGCCGGAATGTGTTTGGGCCTAGAGCAAAGCACATGGGCTGGAGTGGTCCCTAAATCACAAATGAGCCTAACTTTCTTTGGGCCAGAGAAGATGGTTGCTAAACCGAAAAAGATTTTATTTTCAGGCCTTGTGAGTTATTTCAAGTTCATGTGGATTTTCTTTTTTTGGGCCTAGAACTAATTGGATAATTCAAATTGGGCCAGAAGAGAAATCACCTAAGTCTAAGCTTTTGGGCTGAAGCCCGAACGACTCACATATTAAACCAAACAGGACCTCTGGGCCGCAAACAAGTAGAGCCGCCAATTCGGGTTGGGCTAGGTTAATGTAGGAGAAGTTCCTATCAACCTCTAGGCTAGGTAATGGACCGATCATACAAGCAAACAGGGATCACACAAATTCAACATGTCCTCACTAGATGTTTAAATTCAACCGGGTATGGATCAATCCGGAGAGGTGCTTGGGGCTTGGGCCCAGGTCACCACAAAGGAATAGGGCTTGCACGCTATTCTCTTTGGGCTTCCCCACTTTTTTCACATCACCTGAAGGTGTGCGTCTACGGCCGGGTCTTTGACTGACCAAACAATGGGCTCGGTAAGGACACTGCCAGGAAAACGCTTGGGGCTAAGGCCCAGGTATTAAGGGGATGTGGTTAGACGACATCCTCCTCTTTTTCCCCGCTTATTCACATCACCTAAAAGGTGTGAGTCCCTGACAGGGGACCCTAGATGGGTCCCGGGGTGAACTGGTTTGTGTGGACCCTCGCTCTCACATGATGCAAAGGTGCAGAAGTTAAAGTGCGCACAGAAGTAAATAAACAAAGTATTAAAGCCATAAATAAACAATTTTTGAGTTAAGCCCTCTTTCTTAAAATTAAACAAGTTAAAATTAAGAAGTTGTCCCCAGCAGAGTCGCCAGTCTGTGAGCCTCGATTTTAAACCCTATCCTATGTTGATTAACTTGATTGGGATCTAATCGGGTTTTAGGTCCACTTATAGCCTAAGATTAATAACTATGTCATATAACAATAATTATTAAAACCTAAGCTAGCTCACTGGAACCTATCATGAGTCGCCACCTAATTTTAACCTAGATCAAATTAGGAAAGGAGAGTTCGGGTTCGGGGGCTTGATATTCGACTTAATTAGGGTTCAAATTACTTTCATTACCCCTCTCAGGTCGTTTTTCCTCTACCTGGTTTATTTACGGCTTTCTACAAAGTTGTTTTTAACCTAAGTGCGCGCTTCTGTTTTTTTTATTTTTTAACGTTTTTTGACAGAAAATTAAAGTGGAAATTAAAATTACCTAAACTAGGGTTTCGGAGGCAGAATTATGTCAAATTTTGTTTCCGTCCGTAGCCACGGACCTAATGTCCGAGACCACGGACCCAGTTAACCTATATGAAAATAAAAGTCGAATTAAACAGAAAACAGAAAATTGTAAAGTCCGGGGCCACGGACAGGCTGTCCGTGGCCCGGACATTATTAGAAAACCTAAATTTTTTAAAATTTAAAAATCCCGCCGCCGTCCGTGGGCGTCCGAGCTTACGGACAGGGAGTCCGGGACCCCGGACATGACGTCCGTGGGTGCGGACCGCCCTCGGACGGCGGCGTTGAGGCTGTTCCCAAAGGTGTTTTTGGCTCAAATTTTATGGGTGTGTAACCTTCGAATTCAAGATGATTCTTCACACCGGGATTCGTCGAGTGCTTCGTTGATGGCAGACCCGGAAGGATTTCGAACCAAGCTTCTGGTTGCTGGTTGTTCTTGCTGTTCTTCACGTTTTGGTGGTGTTTTTGTGGGGTTCTGATGATTATTGGTGCTTTGGGGATTGGAAAACGTGTTTAGATGGTGATTTCGGGAGATTTTCGGTATGATTTGGGTGGCCGGGTGTTGGAAAACGTGAGAGAGAGAGAGGAGGCTGTGTTTTCTGACTCTCTAGGGTTCTTGAGCGTATGAGGTTCTGATTTTATCCAAAAACCTATCCCCTTATATAGACTTTCTTAATGATAAAGAAAATCTAGTAAAAGTAAGATTTTTTGATATTTTTAATAAGGTGACTTCCCAAAGGAATTTTGCTATGAAATTTTAACCACGTGTCAAGGATGGAAATTATGAATTTTCTGAAGTGGAATCAGATATTTTAAATGTTGGAATATTTTTAAATTGAATTTCTCGTCCGATTCAGTCAGAAATTGCTAGAAAATTATTGGAAACTCGAAAAATCAAAATTCCAACGCCATTATGCTTAGAATGTCATCCTCTATCATGGGGTAAAATATCAAAGCATTTCAAGCTGATTTGGGCATCCTTTGGAGGAGAGAGAAAGCTTATATGAGGTCTCAGGAGCCTTTAAAGATTACCAAAACGCCCCTGAAAATGACGAAGCTGTTCCCCATGCCATGGAACGCGCCGATCGAGCCGGAATCCCTCACTACTTGATTAAAATGCCTCTCACAACACCGGCACCCCGTAGACCCTAACCCAGGGGGTCAAAATTTTGGGTATAACACTTGTGCTAGGTCCAAGAGTCATAGAATCCCTTTTGTTAATAGCAACAGTAGAAGCAATGCAATTTTTGAATTAGTGCACATTGATTTGTGGGGGCCTTATAAGGTAAAAACTCATGATGGAATTTCATATTTTCTTACTTTCGTTGATGACAAAAGCAGAGCCACATGGGTTCATCTCTATGCTTTTAAATCTGATTGCTTGAATATTATTGATAACTTCTTGGAAATGGTTAAAACTCAATTTAACAAAAGGGTCAAGATTATTAGAACTGACAATGCCTACGAGCTGGGAGGCTCAAGGGCCGGATCTGATTTATTTCAGCATCACGACATCATTCATCAAACATCATGTGCGCACACTCCACAACAAAATGGAGTTGTGGAGCGAAAACATAGGCATATACTTGAGACAGCAAGGGCATTAATGTTTCATTCAAAGCTACCTTTAATTTTTTGGGGAGAAAGTATACAAGTTGCTATTTTTCTCATAAATATAATGCCTTTGTCAAGCATTGAGAATAAAACCCCTTTTGAGATTATTTATGGGCACAAGCCTAATTACCTTGATTTGAAAGGTTTCGCTATCTTTGATTTGCCAACATTAACAAGAATCAGTATGATAAATTTGCATCCAAGTCAGTCAAAGCAGTCTTTCTTGGTTATCCACAGCAGAAAAAAGGATATAAGCTTTTTGATATAGATAACAACGTCATTATCTATAGTAGGGATGTAGTTTTTCATGAAAACTTGTATCCTTTTAGAAACTTAAATAAAAACGAATCTGTGGGCAAGAATCATGTTACAGAGACAGGTGCTATTGATTTCTTTTGTGAGTTTGATTATTCTCAGGATGAGGCAGTAGAGAGCCAGCCTTTGGGGAATCCTCCTGCAATAGACACTAGTGGAAAAAATATTTTTAACCACGGTTATTTTGCTTATATACCTCGGTTAGGAACAGTGGTTTATGCTCCCGTCACATATAGAAAATTGCCTATATACCACGGTTGATAACCATCGTTTAAAAGTAAACTATATACCACGGTTTGCTATGACCATCGTTTAAGACCGTTTTTGGACGCGGTCCTCAACGATTTTAAACGACGGTTAAGGAGAGAACCGTGGTATAAAGACCTTTTATACGACGGTTAAAGGTCAAAACCGTGGTATATTATCTAAAAATCAACGAATAAACCACAGTTATACATATAACCGTGGTTTATAGTCTATGAAATTTTTTTCAAAATCGCCGGCGATTTAGAAGCGCCACTTCACAGATATCAAACAGAGCACAGAAGAGAATGAAGAGGCTAGAACATGTGTGTTCCTTGTTTGTGATTTAGGGTTGCAAAATAATGAGTGGAGAATGGAGGCGTAATATGTTCCTTGTTCGTGGTGGGTTGCAAAATTACTGTGAAGTTGAAGAGAATGAAGAATGGAGGCGTAGGCATGTTCCTTGTTCGCCGGTTATGGTTGTGAAAATTATGGTGAGAATGAGTGAGTGAGGACGAGCATGTTCCTTGTTCGCAAGTGTAAGCTGCAAAAATTACCGAAAAACAAGAGAATGAGTGAGAACGAGCATGTTCCATGTTTGCGATTTAGGGTTGCAGAAATTACCGTGAGCTAGTTGAAGAGAATGAAGAAGATTTGCAGAGCATGTTTGTCGGTTTGGGTTCCAAAATTATCATGACATTGGAGAGAATGAAGAAGAAGAGTGCTTCGTCGATATATAAGAGAGAAAGCGCCGCGTTAAATTTCGGCCGAAAATTAAAATTCCCGCCTAGACTATATGCCACGGTTGATCAAAAAACCGTGGTTTAATATAGTAAGATGTGCAATATAAATGACGGTTGCCTCGGAACCGTGGTATATAGGTACCCTATATACGACGGTTCTCTAAGAACCGTGGTATATTCACTCCGGCATGTACTATATACCACAGTTGCCCTGAAAACCGTGGTATATAACTAACCTATATACGACGGTTCCGGAAAAACCGTGGTATATGCGCTCTGGTATGCACCTTAAATGACAGTTGCTATTAAAACCGTGGTTTATAAACTTTAAACCACGGTTTTCCATTTAACTGTGGTTTAAACGCCGTCATTAAAACATTTTTTCTACTAGTGAGAAGTAGAGCACCCAGATCAAGGCAGTCATCAAGCTCAAGGGCCTGTTCCAGAAGTATGAAGAATAGAAGAAGTGGCAGCTGAAAGTGAGCTATCTAATACGATGGAAGGAGGCATTGATGTACCTGCTGAACTTACGGTCAGAAGATCACAAAGACAAAGACATATTCCTTGGCATCTCAAAGACTTTGTTGTTGGTCAGACCACAACAGTCAAACCAGATATGTTAACAGACTCTCAGTTTTCTGATGCATTCTCCCATATTATGTTAGACAGAATTTCTAGGACTAGTTGTGTGGTTCTTGGACCTGATGAGACCTATAGTTGTGATAATCTGATTGTTAATTTAGATGATAGTGACATTATTGCAAGTTCTCAGCTGATCAGAGAAAATTTAGTTGTTATTCCTGACAGTGTTTCTCAGCATATCTGTTGTTCTTCTGTCTTGACCAAAGAAATTGAGCCTATTTATTTTTCTGATGTTGTTAAGTATTCTAGGTGGGAAAAGGCAATGAATGAGGAGTTTAAGGCCTTGGAAGGGAATAGGACTTGGGATATAGTGGATTTGCCAATAGGAAAGAAGCCTGTAAAGTGTAAATGGGTTTATAGATTCAAGTATAAGGCTGATGGAAAACTGGAAAGATGTAAGGCTAGGCTTGTTGCGAAGGTGTTCACGCAGAAATATGGAATTGATTACTCAGAAACTTTTTCTCTTGTTGTAAAATTTACAACTATCAAAGCTCTAGTCATTCTAGCATCAAAAATGGGTTGGCATATAGGTCAACTGGATGTTAACAATGCGTTTCTCCACAGGGACTTAAGTGAGGAGGTATATATGGAAATTCTTGAAGGGCATAGTCTAGAGGGCTCGGGTAAGGTCTGTAAGTTAAGAAACTCTTTGTATGGGCTAAAGCAAGCCTCTAGGCAGTGGCATCAAAAATTAAGTGATTTCCTTAAGGAGTTAAGATTTGTGCAGTCAATGAATGATCATTCCCTTTTTATTAAGACTGCAAATGGCAAAACTTGTTTTCTGATTATTTATGTGGATGATATATTAGTCACGGGCAATGATACTGATTTGATTCAATCTATTAAAACTGAGCTAGATCAAAGATTCAGAATCAAAGATTTGGGAACATTGAACCTGTTTCTTGGAATGCAGTTTGTGCATACTTCTGATGGTGTTATTCTTTTATAGAGGAATTATGCATACAGTTTGGTATCTGATTTTTGTTGCTTAAATGAGAAAGCTGTTGTTAGTCCTCTTGATGTTTCAGTTAAATTAAGGAGAAGTGATAGTAAACCTTTAGATAATCCCACTTTGTACAGACAGTTAGTTGGCAGGCTTACTTATTTATCCCACAGCAGATCTGACCTATGTTTTGCCATACAAGTTCTCAGCCAATTCTTGGAACATCCCACAGATCTGCATTTTTAGGCAGCTGTTCATGCACTTAGATATGTTAAAGGAACTTGGATATGGATTGTTTTTCAATAATAGAGTAGAGTTTGATTTGGTAGCGTTTTGTGATACTGATTGGGCAAGTTGTCCCAACACTAGGAAATCTATTAGTGGCTACTTTATTTGCTTTGGTGGTTGTCCTTTATCCTGGAAGTCTAAGAAACAATCTAGTGTTGCCTTGTCTTCTGCAGAATCGGAGTACAGGGCCATAAGGCATGTCACCTCTGAGCTTAGTTGGCTGATGCGGTTGCTTAGGGAGCTTGGAGTGGCAAACCTTGAACCAGTACCAGTCAAATCAGATAGTCAATCAGCCATACATATAACACGTAATCATGTGCTGCACGAGAGGACCAAGCATATTGAGCTAGATATCCATTTTGTGAGGCAGAAGCTACAAGAATGGCTCATTTCAGTGGAATTCGCTTCTTCAAAGGATCAGCTGGCGGATGTCTTGACCAAATCTCTGTGTAACACCCCCGAATAAACGTCCAACCATACGAATAACGCTCCTATTCATATTACATGATAACCACACAGCGGATTCTCGATATCATCCGGGTGCTACAGATGCCAACCACCCACATGGTTGACAGACCACATCACTAATACTAAGTTACGGTCTGCATGACTGGAAACAGCCCTCAATAAAAACTTATGTACAATATAGCTACAATTCCCAAATACCGAATGTCTACAATAAAAATACCAAAACATAGTCTGAGAATTACATCTCGGGTTTAGTAACAACCCATACACTAAGCATTCTACACAATTCAAGGATTATGCCCTGCTGGACTACCCCCATGGTAGCCATCCCGTCTACGCTCCGTTATCGTCCGGCTTAATACCTGTAAAAAAATTGGGTTGTAAAGGACTCAGCAAACTACGCTGAGTATGAACGTGTGTAGCCCGTATGTTGCCGGGCCACACGACTACTTGGTCGAATATTATTAAGTCAATTTACATGCTATAATTAAAGCAGTAAAGCACACCACAATATATCATGATATCATACACACTTTAAGGTAGCATAGCAATATCAACAAATATCCAAGCATAACATGCTGGCATCATAGCACATCAAACACGCAACCAAGCGCAACGAGCTGCTAGTATAGCAACAACAATCATGTAAGTAATAAAACGTGTGCATAGGTATGTTATACTCATGATCCTCACTATGGGATCATTCGAGCGTTGTGTGTTTTCATTTCTTTTCTCTTGTTCCCTTGTAGTGTATTTTCTTTCTCTTTCCTTGCACCAGGTATGGGGATATAGTTTAGATCCCGTGACCATCTCATGTAGGTGCTAGTCTTTCCTTGTTTCTTTAAGGGTTACTTGTGAATTCTCTTATCACCACCATTTGGAGAACGTCTTCTTCATAGCTAATCCTTCATTCCCGGATAGCTCTTTCTCTCTCTGTTGTTTTTAAATGTTACTAGCCACTGCCCCAGATATCAAGGGTCCGTCTCCCTTTTCCTTTTCAATGTTACTAGCCTCTGCTCCGGATACAAAGGGTCCGTCTCCCTATGCCTTTTAATGCTCTGGTCTCTACCCCGGATACAAAGGGTCCGTCTCCCTATTCCTTCTCAATGTTACTAGCCTCTGCTCCGGATACAAAGGGTCTGTCTCCCTATTCCTTCTCAATGTTCTGGTCTCTACCCCGGATACAAAGGGTCCGTCTCCCTATTCCTTTGAATCTTATTGGTCTCTACCCGGATACAAAGGGTCCGTCTCCCTATTCCTTTTAATCTTATTGGTCTCTACCCCGGATACAAAGGGTCCGTCTCCCTATTCCTTCTCAAGGTATTGGCTTATCATTATCTTTGATAATTCGACACCATAGTGGGTGTCTTTAGAGGTCCTCTATAGTTAAGAGGAGTTTCCCTTTTTTGTAGTTCCTTTGGTTTATTTACGAAGTTCGTTGTGTTTCATCTCAAGGATTCATCAACGAGAAGGGACTACACTACTGTGTGCGCGCAAACAATATGCACAATAATAGCAAGCAGGTAAGCAAGGAAGATAATCAATCCATTCACATGCCTTACACAAGCTCACAACAGACAAATAAGCATGGTAAAACAAACATCCGTTTTCATGCATTAATCTTGTGGTCATAAACAAACAAGCCACACAGCACACAAGCCGTGTAACACGGCAACATACGAACCACACATGTCCATACCTGGATCAGTAGCAAAATTGTCTCACACACGGGGTCCCGGTTGGCGCTCGTTACAGCCCTAACGTTAATTAAGACAACTTGTCAGTTTTATAATTTCATGCGATGACAGTTGTAACATTTTCCCCTAGTTTATCTCATTTCATCGGGGTTGTTCCCCTAGGTGAATTCTTTGTTGAACGTTCAATTGGCATGATCCCTTAGAATTCTCCAAGTATTCACCTTAAATTTAGGTTACTCCTAAGGCATTTACATCGATGTTTACACGTTAGCTAATCTCTCTCTCTCTCTAGCTGATGTTTTGGAGTGTTCTACGCACCACCTTGTGACAGGTTTACCTAGGGAGGATTTAATCTTGCATAAAGTGTATCCCCTCTTAGCTAGGCATCTAAATGCGGCTTTATCATCATAACTATCCTACTACAACAATCTACTTACATAGAATCTCCCCACGAAAGCTACAACCTACAGTAGGTACCTCTCTTCCCTTGCCTTTAACTCTCCCTCTTATATAACTTATCTTTAATTTCCCCCAAGTGTATTCCCCTCTTCCTGGGTAGGTTAGCTATGTTCTAAGCCCATTATCAACACAATAACACTCTTCCAATACTGCTGGAACTCACTCATACTGAAGCTTTAAGGTTCCAAAACCTGAGATGAACTCTTGTTCATAACCTTACTTAACCCCACTTCTGGGGTACCCACTGTGTATAACCTTCCCCAGATGTTTCATCAACTTAGTCAAATGTATTAGGTCTGTTTCTGTTTAATTATCAGACTAACAACACCCTCATAACACCCCTGTGATTTAGTTATACAGAAACTACCATCTACCAAAATCTGAACCCACATTCTACATGCATCTCCTTGATTCCTATTTTTAGTTAGCTCAACTGATATTTAGCCTTCTCAAAACACTTTGCTAACCTAGCTGCAGTCATTAGCTATAGTTTGGGTTTATTTTTAAACCATCCTCACACTCTTACCTCTCTTGAAATTCAGTTATACTGAAACACAAATCAGAGGAAACCGAAACACCAACTCTAAGCATACTCCCACTCAGTTTCTCCTTGCACTGCATTCCATTGATTTCCTATCTCGCTCAAGTATCTCAAGACCTAAACAAGTACATTAGCTTGGTTTTAAGTTCATTATCAGGCCAGCACAACACTCATAACCCTCTGTAGTTTAATTATACAGAAACTGCCCACTATCGAAACACCTGAAAAATGAATTTGGATGTCTCTTCTTGCTTATTCTTTCAATACGTTAAACCAACTCCCAACCTTCCAAAATGTATATACCAGCCTAGTTCACCCAGTAAGCAACGTTTTAGGTTCATTTCTAACCCTCTGCAACACTCTTCAAACTTCTGTAACACCATTATACAAAGGCTGCCAATTGTAAAGAAACTGAAAACAACCTCTGCATATTCCTCTCTATTCCTGCTTCTAGTTAATTTAACTGAGTTCTAATCTTTCCCCTAAGTCTTTACCCACTGAGCTAAGGGTGTTATATAGGTTTTAAACACAACACCAACCCAAGACAGTGCTGTTAATACTTCTAGAAAATTAGTTTACAGAGTACACAGAAAATTTCGAGAACTAGCACCTGCACATTCTGGTTTTTCTGTTACTTAATCTATCTGCTAGCTTCTTTCGGTTTCTTTCCTGTTGGTTATAAATTTGTTTCTTTGATCTGTCCTAAGTGCTCCCCTACTTACTTAAATGTTTTGTCGAGACTTTAGACCCCAACCCATCCCAAAACAATCTTATTAAGCTACTGAAACTGCCTAATTCTGAAACTGACCAGAACTTACAAGAAAACTGAAACTGTAAGAAACAGGAACTCTTGAATTGGTGCGTTTCTTGTCTATTATTTCATTTATGCTCTCTTATCTGTTTTCTGTTTCCCCATCTTATTTACATGTAGGTTTATATGTTAGCATGAGTTCAGATTCATTATCCCCGACAATACAACCGTTATAAGCCTTTGAGAAGTCCATGTACAGAAAGGCCCAAACTTTGCAGACGTTTAAACCTGAACTGCTATATTATTTTCTTCTTCTACTGTTTTGTTTTTGTTTGAGCATCCATTGATCTGGTTCTTACTTACCCCCACATTACCAAGTTACTGAGTTAAGTGTTTTAAATAAGTTTTCCACCTCAAAACAGTCCAAAACAGTTTAGTTAAAGGCACTGAACTTCATATTACTGAAACTGAAATTGACCAAGGACTGAAACACAACCTGAGTAGTTTTTTTTTGGTCTTTCTGTTACGTTCTCAGGTTTGCTCTCTATTTTCCAAATCTGTTTTTTTTTTTTGTTTACCCCAACCTGCTAACCCATTCAGTTAGGTGCTCACCCAAGGTTTCTAACTTTTAAACAGACCCACCACGACATTATTTATGTTACTGAAATGTCCTAATACTAAAACCGGACAGAACTAGAAAGAAACAGAATCTGAAGTTGATATAATTTTCCTTCTTTTCTTCTCAACATTCCCCACGTGCCTCTCCACTTAGTTCAAGGTTTTGGCGTTGTCTTAAGTTTCTTACTAACCCAATACAACATCTATATCACTTTTGAGAAGTTATTCTACAGGAACACGACATTATGGAAATCTGAAATCGTTAACAGATTTGAACATAACAGAATTTTTTTGTTTGAGCATATAACAAGCTTAAAGTGTTAGCTCACAACCTTAGGTGCTCTAGCTGGTTTTCCCCTTGGTGATCCTTGGCACCAGGTGAGGTTTCTAGGCCTTGTCCCTCGGCAACAGCTGAAAGGGTTATCTGAGAGTTAGACCTGTATATAACTAGAGGGAGAGAAAAATAAGGGAGTGGGTCTGTATATTTTTTTTTGGACAACAGAAAACAGAAGTTGAAGCCTGAAACAGACATTGTTTTGTGCCTCACCTCGAGCTGGTGTTCGAGCCAGGTGCAGAGGTTTTTCCTTGAGGTGTTTTGGTGCCTCCCTTGAAGAGGTTTCCAAGAAGATCCTTTCATGAGAAAAGATGGGTAAATGGAAGTTAAAGAGATCAGAAGCTCACGGACAGAAAACCAGGGGACTGACGGGAATTATGCACTGAATTTTTTTTTTCACGACACTCACCCATGGCAGTACTTAAGAAGATTTTGAAGCTGGTGATCTCTATGACCTTGCGCTGAAGTTCAAGAGGGATGGAGTGGTTTGCTCCAGATTTCCAGAACTTGAACACAATTCGAACCTCGCTCATTGGTGTGGATCTGTTCCAATTTCCCCCGCGACTTTAATGCACCAGACAGCCATGCACAGAGGTCTATGAAGGCTTGAGTTACTTGCGTGAGAAAAGAGAAGTGAATGAAGAGGGTCCTGGTCACACACACTGGCGTGGGCATGTAGAAAAAAAGGGAAAGGATGGAGTATTACTCAGATGGCACAAGGCAAGAGGGGCTCAGTACGGGAACCAACTAGTCGGTAGTGGGATTAAGTCCCGATGAAGCATGTGGAAGTTTGGTGATTCAAACTTTGATGCGGTCCATGCTCTGTTGTCTGATTTCTCAAGCTCAGCAGCCGACAATAGCATGCTTGCTTCGGTTGGAATTGTTTTTTTATTGTTTCTTTCTTATGAGTCAAATGATATTACCGAAACAGAAGGATGAATAGGAAACTGGTGAGTGAATGAGAGAGTGGTCTTGACTGACTTGTATAATTTTTTTTTTTTTTGATCGGGCTCTGAACGAGGAAGGAAAAGGAAGAAACCGATACTGCTACTGGGATGCACTAGTAGAAAAAAGGCCTATTTCGGCGGTTCCAATAGGCCTATTTCGGCGGTTGTGAACCGCCGAAATGAGCACCGCCGAAATAGGTGTGAGCACCTATTTCGGCGGTTGTAAACCGCCGAACTAGATGTACCTATCTCGGCGGTTCTTAGAGAACAACCGCCGAGATAGGCCCCTGGGATTGACCGTGTGTGAGATTGACCATGGTCTATCTCGGCGGTTCTTAGAGAACAACCGCCGAGATAGACCCATGGTCAATCTCACACACGGTCAATCCCAGGGGCCTATCTCGGCGGTTGTTCTCTAAGAACCGCCGAGATAGGTATATTTTTTTTTTGTTTTTTTCCATCCCAGCTTATATATATATATATTCACCACATTTCATTCAATCAGACCTGTAATAATGCTTCATCCATACAGGGAGCTCCAGCACACATTTAAAAAGTTATAAAAGCTCCCAATTAATACCAACGACGCACCACAATTTGAGAGTTAACAAAACCAATGCAATTACACTTACTTTCACACTTTCAATACAAATAAAAAACACCATTACAATTCAAATCTACCATTACACCATCCACAAGTGTACAGAGTTATATTTACATATTCGAAAAAGTTAGCAAAACATCTTCATGATCATCAATTCATTAAACTTGTGCAGACGAACTCCGACCATTCCTCAAGCATCTCAACAATTTGAGCATCATCATACTGACCATCTTTGAACACTTGTTCGTAAGCCTGAAAAAAATGAACATTAATCTAAAACGTACAAGTCTAACAACATGTAAAGAGCATAACTGAAACTTTCAAAGAATGTTACCATGTCTAACGAGTGCTCTGGTAAAAGGTTCGCCGCTCCTACTATGTCACTCATGAATCTCATGACATAGTATCCACATTCTGACCCCCCAGGCTGCACCGGACACTATACAAACACACATATTGACAGTTATAAACAAGTTTAAACATTATCACACAAATTTATCAATTAATAGAGTACCTTGACAGTGTTCCAAGGGATGCTATTCTTCATTGTTATACCCAGGCATCTTAATGCAGCTTTCATGGAACTATATACATCAGCAATATATATAGTTTTAAGCATCAGTAGCAAATTATGAAACAGTTAATGTTATGTAAAATAATTGTTGTTTACGATAACAAAATAATTACCCCAGTATTGCGGTGGAGATCTTCGGTCTCTTGGCACCCGCACCAAGTGAGTCAAATTGCAAGATTCGTGGGTGCTTCCCCATCACCAGCACAAGCAATGACCAATGTCGACTGTCCACAAATTACACAATGTGTTGAAATCATTAAGCAACTAACACAAACTATATGTTTTAGATAATACAATAGAAATAGTCAAATATCATACCCTGAATGATATGGCAGCATAATAAATGACTTTTTCGAACATTCATAGAGGGCATTCGTCATATATTGCATAAGGCCTTGCGGATCACTTGTCATCTGGACTTCATTGCACATAGCAGGACACAGGAATCCAAATCTTTGATCTTGATAGAGATTGATCGCCTTATCATGCACCCACCTATGAGGCAATATCATTAGTAATTAACTTTATATTCAAACATCTAATTCATCACCAATTAATGAATTCAAAATATAAAAGGTAGAAGTCACTCACATGGCGGCCGACTTGATAATCGACACATTCAACCAATCCCTCCTGAAGCACTCCTCGAAGTCGGACATATACATCCCAAATCGATGTATATCTTCTCCTTGAACTATATAGTGAAATATCCGCTCGGGATCTTCCACAATGAGGGAATCACTATCCGGTGGTAGCACCAACAACGAGGAATGCAGAATCTGCATATTGGTCGACAAGCCGGCCAATATTCTCTTCTCCACCAAAGCAGGTCTAAGCACAAAATTTGTGGAGCCTTTGATTGCACAGGTGTGGCAATTCTTTTTCCTTTGCCCTTATCAGTCTTCGGTGGGGTCATATCCTATGATATTAGTCTAATTAAGTATATGGATGCAAGGTGGTACACCAATAGTTTTATAGCAACGGTTAAGAGTAATACCTGCCCAGGGAGTCTGACCAATCGTGCAGGCCACTGCACTGTCGCAGTTTGTGCAGAACGCACGGTAGGTCTTTGTGGGACCGGCACCGGTAAACCGACGTCAGCATGCTCTGCAACAAATTCGTCTACAAGCACTCGTGCATGGTAATGTCGGAGTGGTTCACCGTGCACAATATCACTTGGACGAGAGGGGAAAAGTTTTCCCCATGCAACCATGACCTCTTCTACTCCAATTTGTAAAAACAGATGGCACTCAGTGGGTGCCTGAGTGTTATGTGGAACTTGTTTAGATAAAAATTGAGAATTCTTCTATGATGATATTAGTGATCAAGTTAAAAATCATAATCGTCATGTACTCAATTGAAATGTAAGTCTAACCTGTAGAGATGCATAGGGAAACGGATCAGCCGAGTGGACACTACTTCTCACTACCGGTGGTCGAGAAACCTCTTGGCTTTCATGCTGCTGTGGCTGAATCCTTGATATAGCCTGAGCGATCCTCTCGTCGACGTTCTGAGTAATCCTCTGCTCCATCTCAGACATCGCTCTCAGGTGCTCCTCGTAGCTAATCGACTGTCCCCGGCTGATTCTGGACCCGGGTGCGCCAAATGCCTGGCGGATACCAACGTGCCCACCAAACCCAATGGCACGACCTGGATGATCCTTCTTACCAAGAGCGCGTGTAAGAGGATCATCATTCCTCTGTGAGGTCCAGGTGCCCTGGGTGAGCTGAGAGCTTAATTCACCCTAATATAACACACAAATACAGTTATTAGTTTAACATAAGTTCATATACAAAGGAAATGAACAGTTTGACTGAAAATGAAATGATATCACTTACCATTTGAGCAATAACTGCTCTCGTGGCTTCATCATATTGAGGATTTTCGGGAGTAGAGTTCTTCGGAATGTGGCTTAACTCCCACACTTTCATTCTTCTGCCACTGGCATCCAATGAGCCATCCGTGGGCAGATATCCCTTTTGCTCCCATTCTGGTACCCTTTGAGCAATACTTTTTCCACCTAAGTGGTGAGGGTACAGATTCTTCTTAGCATTTGCTTGTTGTTTCGCACGGAGAGCCTGCATAAATTAATGGGATCATGTTAAGTGAAATTGAACACAAAAAAACATAAGAAATTAAGATTAATTTATGTATGTATGACAATAAAGTGCACCTGGAACTCAGGTGTGTGACGCCTCTCAACAAATTGTAGCCATTGCTCTTCTGTTATGCCCTCGTAAACCTCCCATGGTGGTCTCACACCGTCTCCACCATGATCTGGCTCATCTGGATCTTCTGGAGTAGGCATCTTGTAGATGTACTTGTCAGCCAACTTATTCTTGTGGTCCCGGAACTGTTTCGACATCGCTGATAGCACATCGTTTTTAAGTGCGGGATCCACGGAGAAACGAGACTACGTACATGATCATTCAGTTAGTAAAGTAAACATAAATGTTCTATTATTTCACAAAAGATCATAGTAATAATGTAGAGATTTACCTGAAGACGCTGAAACATAGTATCCTTCAATGATTGAGGCACTTGCTTCCAGGTGTGGTTTATGTCGCAATATGACTTCACCAAATGGCTACCGTAAGCGGTGAAGTCATTCTTCCAATTTCCATGGGGCTGGTTGAATTGATTGAAGTCGACCGGTTTTGTAGGAGGGCCCTTGTTAGCCTTCAGCCCACGTGTTGCACCTCTTTCTTCTGCTTCTTCGCCTCTGGTGGCACAACCGACTCCTCTTCGGTCTGCTGTGAAGGGCCAGCCTCAGTCTCGTGTACTGCTACCTGGTCCTTCTTCTTCTTTCCTCCTCTCGTGACCCGCTTACTTGGTCTATTCGGCTGTGGCTCAGGTTCTCCAGTGGAGATAAGCCGTCCAATGGGGTCATCTATAGGGTGATCATCCACTGCAAAAAAAAATCATAAAGCATTTTCATCAGTTAAACTCATAACATAAATACTATGATGCATAACAATAACAGTTAAGATGATATTACAGTCTACATTCTACTAACAACATTACCTGACACGTACAAAAACATAAATCATTTCATATTTTCTACCCAAACACCCTCATCATGGTCTGATCGTGCGTAGAGCAAATCGTTTTCAGTATCATCAATCGAATCCGGTAATCCAGTAGGAAACAAGGATGTTTCCTCTACAGTCCCATTTTCATCGTTATCCTCATTTTCATTTTCCATTACAACCGGCCTTCTTCCTGGAAGAACAACAGACCATCTGCAGTCTTTCGGATCCTCAACATACCACACTTGCTCGCAATCCTTTCCCAGAACAAATTGATCATCATTATAACCGTGTAACCGTGAAAGATCAACCATGGTAAGCCCTCCATCATTTTGGTACCCGCGTCGGTTGTCCACCCACTTGCACCGGAACAACAGAAAGGAATCAATGTCATAGTCTAGTTCCCAGATGTCCTCGATGACACCATAATACCAATTACTAACTGGTTGAGATCGGTTACCGCTGTGGTACTCAGTGGCAGCAGCTTCAATTTTTACCCCACTATTCTGGTTTATCGATTTGGCATCTTGGCGTGCAGTGTAGTATGTATACCCACTAATATCATACCCCTCAAAAGATGTAATATTAGTTTCAGGTCCGATTGCCAAACATCTGATCTCTTCGCTTACAGCTTCTGGATCTGATGATGCTAATGTCAACACATGATCTTTGAACCATTGGATAAAAACTCGGTTTTGTTCTTTTGTCAGCCAAATGTGGTTTTTCAAAGGATTTTGATGCCTTAACTCAACCATATGGGTTTCCAAATAAGGTTCAACAACCTCAAGATGTTGTAAGACAAACAAATGTGCTTGATGAATAAGTAGACGCGAAACTTGCACGATCTTTCTACCAATAACACCTTTACCCTTAAACCTGCCATAGTGTCGTGGTTTTGGGATACCAATAGACTCTGCCTCACTCAAATAATCGGTCACAAACTCCGTGACTTCCTCAGTCACTGTTGCTTCAACAATGCTCCCCTCTGGTCGATACCTATTCTTCATTCTACTTTTCAGAATACCCATGTACCGTTCAAAAGGGTACATGTACCGTAAGTATACCGGACCGCAGAACTGTATCTCTCGAACGATGTGCACAATTAGATGTACCATTATATCAAAGAAAGATGGTGGGAAATACATCTCAAGTTGACATAAAGTGATAACAATTTCACGTTGTAGATCATCTAGAGAGGTTACGTCAATTGCCTTGGAGCACACAGCGTTGAAAAAGAAACATAACCGAGTTAAAGCATTTCTGACATCAGATGGCAATATCCCTCGAATTGCGACCGGAAGAAGATGTAACATCAGTACATGATAATCGTGAGATTTCATGCCTAAAAGTTTTAAATCCTTCATCGATACAATGTTCTTCCAGTTTGAAGAGTATCCAGACGGTACTTTTACCGAGTACAGACATTTGCAGAAACTAATCTTTTCAGCCTTTGAGAGCGTGTAGCATGCAGGAGGTAGGTAGATTCGTTTCCCATTCTCTTGTGGGTGTAACTCCTTTCGTATACCCATGGTTTGCATGTCCTTTCTGATTTTCAATCCGTCTTTTGTTTTGCCGGGTATATTGAGTAAAGTCCCACTCACTGCCTCACCAACGTTCTTCACAATGTGCATGATGTCTAAGCAGTGCCTCACAGAAAGATGACGCCAATAAGGTAGTTCCCAAAAGATAGAACACTTTTTCCAAATGTTTTTCGTCGGTTTTGATGTGTTTCCAAATACATTTACAATGTCCTTAACCTTTTCTACACTTCCTCAGAGGTCAGAGGTAGACGGGCCACACGAGTTTCGGCTTGACCATTGAACAACTTTCTCTTCGTTACTCGATAAGGGTGATCTTCGGGGAGAAGACGTCGATGACACATATAAACAGTTGATCAAAAGAGGGTGGGTAAACAGGTATCGTTCCCTACTACTAAGTTCTGTCCTCCTCCCCCCCCCTTCACCCGTCCAATGCACCGCCCGAACAAGTGTCTTCCTCGCATATGGGACATGCAAATGTTCCTTTAACCGTGTAACCGGACAAGTTCCCATACCAGGGAAGTCATTGACGGTACAGAACAACAAAGCCTTGAGCGTGAAATTCTCTCTTGCATAAGCATCATATACCACGGTCCCCTCATTCCACAATAGCTTCAGATCGTCGATCAGAGGGGCAAGGTACACATCAATGCTATTACCTGGCTGCTTGGGACCAGATATCAGGAGCGATAACATGATGTACTTTCGTTTCATACACAACCATGAGGGCAAATTGTAGATCACTAGCAGAAGGCCATGTACTGTGTTGACTACTCAATGTGCCGTACGGGTTCATTCCATCAGTACATAACCCAAGCCTCAGATTCCTATCTTCATGTCCGAAATGTTCTTTGAACCGTCTATTGATGTTTCTCCACTGAGGCCCATCTGCTGGATGTCTTAGTTTCTCATCACTCTTTCTACCCTCGGCATGCCATCGTAAGTTCTTTGCATCTTTCGGATTCGCAAACAACCGTTTGAATCTGGGTATAATCGGCAAATACCAAACAAGTTTTGCTGGAGGGCTTTTTTCTGAACGGAGGAGTACTCACCATCTTTATGCTTATACCGGGACAACGAACATTTCGGGCAATTGTCCAGATTTTCGTATTCACCCCTGTACAACACACAGTTGTTTGGATACGCGTGAATTTTTTGTACTCTACTCCCATTGGACACACCCATTTCTTCGCCTCATACGTGGTCGTAGGGAGACCGTTCTCATCCGGTAGCATATCATGAATCAGCTCGAGGAATGCCGTGAAACCTTTGTCACTCAATCCATATCTTCCCTTCAGGTTGAACAAATTCAATATAGCTGTCAATTTCGTGTACTTAGTGCAAGTAGGATACAACGCCGTTTTGGATGCGTCCAACAACCTTTGATACTCATCCGGCCGGTCGACAAAGTTATCCTCAACGTTACCAAGCATCTCGTCAATTTGTTCATCATGATAAGTCGACTCACTGTCAACATTGACTCCGGAAGCGCTTGGGAGTTCTGACTCGTTAGTAGTATCGAATGTCTGCTCGGTTCTTGAGTTACACCGATCGTGACTGTAGGAAGATGAAGCATTATCTTCAACACGTTCTCCATGAAAAATCCATTTTGTATAATGTGGCATGAAACCACGGGTCTTCACATGGAGTTGTACGAGGTTGATGCTTGAATAATGTTTAACCACACCACAATCAACACAAGGACATGGAATTTTCTCCGCCTTTGTCCTGTCCTTGTGTTGCACTGCAGCTTTGCAAAACTCTTTCAGCATTTTGTCAAAATGTTCGCCTCTATCACCATACATCCAGTCACGCTCCATACTACATGTGCAACAGATCACAGGTGTGAGTTAGATCCTTTGTAGAATATGGCCTGTATTAAGTTGCACATGTTTATTTCCTAATGGAGCATGACTGGGATGATTGTCAATTAGTCTAGCCTAACTCTAAGGTTGCAAAACACAAAATAAACTACCATTTTCAATTTAAGAAATTGTTGCACTTCTAAAACAGAAACCGGTGTTTAAAACAATATTACGAATACTTTTTCTACAAAAAATTTGGCATGACCTTTGCGTAATTGTACACATCCCGTGCTTATTATTTAGCACTCACCAAAGTCATCACCACAAAACATTCCAACAATGGCAGCAACCAACAATTAAAATAATCAATTCTTTACTAGCTAGCTGAAAACCAATTGCAAATTCAGATCATCAAATCAACGCTTTCAATTCTCCACTGTATAAGTTCAAACCGGTTTACAGACTAACAAAGAATCGAGAGTTAGAATACGTACTTGTTTTTTAAGGATTTATGGACAGGGGAGACTGGTGCCTGAGAGGTAGGCTTCTGTTCGAGAGATGCAGCAATACCACTTCTGATATGTTCTGCAAGGGAGCAACAAAAAATAAATTAAAAAAGAAATGCATCAACAAATAGGGAATGAAGCTAAATTATGTACTACCACTTATATTTAAATACATAATTGCATTTATTAAACAAAAAATAAGGTTTAGTTACTTACTTGTGCACAGAGGAGGAAAGAGGAACAGTAATGGAAGAAGGCGGGAAACAAGAGAGGTGATTCACGGACCTGATAAAAAAAAATTAGATATTGTTAGACATATACACATACATCAAACAATATTAATTACGAAGAGATTTAAAAAAAAAAACGGCATGACTTTTGCATAATTTTACCTATCCCATGCTTATTATTAAGCATTCACCAACCATTCATCAACACAAATTTCCATCACAAATCAAACTAATACCAACTTTATCCATCAAACCAAATTTTAATAATTTGTGGAAATCAAATACAAAGTAAAATAAAGACACAACTATGCCTATTATTAAGCATTCACCAATTATTCAACAACACAAATTTCAATCATAAAAAACTAATATATACCAAATTCATTCATCAAACGAAATTCCAATAATTTGTGGAAATCAAATACAAAGTACAAAAGAGAAAAATGATACGTTAGATTATATTACCGGTTCGAAAATGAATTGTTCTCCGCTCCGCTTTCAATCTACCATCAAATGGTAAAGAAGCTCCTTAAGTATTTATCTGTAGAGACACAAAAGAGAAAAATGATAAGTTAGATTATATTACAGTGAGTGAAGAGAATGAAGAGTTAAATTTAAAAAAATACCGGTTCATAAATGAATTGTTTTCAGCCCCTCTTCTCAATCGGGCGTGCGAGACTTGTGTAGCAACACCAATCTCTACAGAGGCAACGCATAAAGATTGAACAACATTCAGATCAATTAGAATAATTTTATATTAAACTTAACGACTATACAATACTCATATATATATATATAAATACATTCTCACACCTCTACTTCAAACCGCTACTAAAACGGCTAATACCTCACCTACTACAATATTTTTCTACTATGACTGCTTGTTCACGCTCTTACTCAATTATACACTACGAAACGTTCTACTCTTTTTCTACACTTACATTACATCTTTCATGTGCTGCACACTTTAAATGTTTTTCGTATTACTATAAAGATTTGGAAAGATGATTACTTTGACATTTTGTGAGGTTGTATCGGCTGTCGGAGCTGACGTTATTATTATGAATTGTTTTAGTGAACATATCTATATATATCAAACTTAAATATTAATAGGGACTTCGAGCCGTGGGAGCGAAACATAAATTCACGTGTTAAGAGAATCTCTAGGGTTACCCACTTCTTGTATATTAATTAGTTATCGGGTGTGACTTGTTATTTGGGGTTTAAATTTCATTACCTCTCGCCCAAAAAAATAATAAGGAAAAAATAGGCCTATTTATAAATTCAAATTCACCAGCTACATTTGCACTGGGTCTGGATTTTCTCTGCCGTAGCCAAATAATTAACTTGGATTGGCTATTCTAATTTTAAGAAAGCATTGTACATTGAGCAGGGTCACGTTTAGTCCTATAATTAATCGTCTTTAAACTAAATTAGATTTGCTTTTAATTTTAATAAAAAGCAGGAGTAGCAATCTGAAGAAAGGAAGTTTGGAAAACCAAATCGAATACTTTTACTTTTCTTCTTCTATCTTACAAAAATAGACGAAAAATCTATTTTATGTCATTGGTCTATTTAACGTTCTTACAATTTTGATAGTAGAATATAGTCTAGTACAATCGAGTGATAGTTTATAAAGATTCTGTGTATAGTTTGATAATTTTTTATTTGGTCTGGAAAACATCTATGTACTTAATCTACTATCAAAAAACTTTTATGTTTTAATAAAGTAGTACTAGGTGTAATAATGTCTACCAATCCAACATGAAATCTTTATTAGATCTCGTAAAATGTTTATTAAACTTTATAATAATACCTAGTAACACTCTATGATCTAAATCTCAAAAGTTGGTCAACACATGTTGATGATGCACATTAATAACACTCATTCATACGTTTATAAGCTTAATAATCTAGCCCAAATAAGCTAACCTAACTATACTTAAAAGAAGGGCAAAAAACAGCACAAAAATTCACTCGGACATTTCGTCGAACACCTTGTGTGCATACATAAATTTAATAGTTTAACAACCAAATCTTGCAAAGATTTCACACACAATAAATATCATCATCCACAATCACAATGTGACAACAATCTATCAATTTTAACAACAAATTAACAATTTACTAAACAAAGTCGAACCCAAATTTTAGGGTTGCACTCACCTCTGTTCGACCTCTGTTAGTGGCGGATGAGGCTGGCGACACCAACCGACGACCAACCGACGGCGCGACACCGGCGACAGCAAGGGGAGGAGGAGGGCGGCGGTCGACGGCTGTGGTGGCGGTGGTTTGCTCGAAATCGCCGCGGAACAGAGAGGAGAAGAGGGGTAATTAGGCGCGCTAATGAAATGTCGTAATGTCGTAATTGTTTCGAAACGGGGTTGGGGGGTTAATTAAAAGGACCTATTTCGGCGGTTCCTTGTTAGGAACCGCCGAAATAGGCCCTTTTTAATTATTAAATAAATTAAATAGACCTATTTCGGCGGTTCCTAACAAAGAACCGCCGAAATAGGTGATTAAATTTTAAAAAAAAAGAAAATAGAAAAACCTATTTCGGCGGTTTCGTGTAAGGAACCGCCGAAATAGGTCTATTTAATTTTTTTTATTATTAAAAAGGGCCTATTTCGGCGGTTCATATCTAGGAACCGCCGAAATAGACCCCTTCTTTACATACTGTTAACATCTCGGGCCTCTATGTCGGCGGTTTTATCTACAACCGCCGAAATAGGGGCGCCGAAATAGACGTTTTTTGTACTAGTGATGCATTTGGTTCTCCTTTCTTTTTGTTAGCTTAGTTGCTTTGGTACTAGTTTTAACCGGTGGGTTTTAGTTATTGAATTCGAGCTTAGCTCAACCGGTTAAAGCGTTCAAGGGGTATACGAGAGGTACGGGGTTTGAACCTCAACGGGAGCGTATTTGCTCCTTTTTTCTTTCTTCTTCTTTTTTTTTTGTATAAGCCGTACACATGTCTGTTTATATTTATGTGTAAGACTATATATTATATCGTGTTATTATTATTTTTTCTTACGAAGTTACGCGACGTTATTATTACTTATTACAACGTTACAATATCGTAACGTTACGTACATGTATAAGTACGTGACTATATTATTATGTAACGTCGTCACGCTTCCGGACACGTATACACTAAATTTAATTGTTCACACATTGTTTTATGTCCGACTTATATAACGTGTTATTTTCGGATCATCCCGTCGCGTTTTAGTTGTATGATCATAAAGGTTACTCATAATTAAATTTAACCTTCACGAATTTGGACTGTTAATTATTCGGGGTATTTCACTCTGCCTGGGAAGCAGTACCCTCAGTTGATTGGGAAAATGGGATTGAGAAGTTGTGAACGTTCTGTTCAGTCTGCAAATCTTGCAAGGAATGCATGATTTGAGGGGGGGGTGATAAGTTTATGTATCATAGTTATTATTCTGTTGTTTATGTATATTATGTTATGCTTTTCACGATATGTTATTTAGTAGTTATTAGTTGTAGTTTTTGGTCTGTAGCTTACATGCGCATCAGGGTACCGTTATTTAGGGGTTTTGGGTTTCTTTAGTCTTGTATAAATGTTGGCTTTAGGTCAACATCTCATTTTGACGTTTTTCTATTATTCTGAAATACGAGAGGGTTTTCTTCTCACTTTCTTTTCTCTCGCTTGGTTGTTGCTTTTGCCTACGATTTTGCAAAGCTCTGGTGGGTTTATTTTCACCTGAGGCAGCATTAGTTCTTCACTCCAAAGGACTCGCACAGACTGAAGGAGTCGCTGATGGCCGTGCCGCACTCCTCGTGCTCTTTTCGCCAAAATCATCCAAACAGTAAATAAATTTCCAAATATCGCTACTTTTCTCAAAAGAAGCCTTCCTACTGAATTGATGTTCAGGTGCCCTTAACCAACAATAGTAGTAAAATAGAATTTACTGACCACCAAATTCATCACTAAGTCTTCGGTAAATGGAGTTGTCGACAAATCGCTAACTAAATTGGTCAACAGCAATCCCCTCATCGGTATTTCATAAGCGGACCAAAAACATGCATATCACCGGCTATTGCCAACAACTTATCGACCGACATAGGTTGTTGGTAATTTTTTTCCTAAGAAAATAGTGGAAACAATGTCAGTTATTGATTACCGACTATTTACTGAAAATATGCCATTTTCCCAACATATATAATTACCAACAATTATTGTGGTTGGTATTACTGACAATTTATCGACGCCCAATCATTTTCTCGACTAATTACTGGCAACTTTTGCAATTGGTTTCTACCATTTTCTCCACTAATTACCATCTACACACCGTCAAAAGCTATGATTGACTGTTGGTCGGCAAACCGTTAGTTTTTTAATTTTTTCAAGCTTTATGGCTTAAATATTATGTTGTTATTAATAATAAAAAAACAAGACCATGAAATACAAAAGCTACTAGAAATACCCTAAATCAAAGAAATAATTAGAAATTAAAGTATAGCTAACATATATTAACTATTTATAACATCATATTATAGTTAAGTTGTTAAACACACACACACATATATAAATATGTATATATATATATATATATATATATATATATATATATATATATATATATATATATATATATATGTTTGTATCAAAAAAAAAATTACTGACTAACATAGAGTAATGCTACAATAACATTTTGATCAACAATGTCGCTACCCTCGAGGATCAACATCAGTACCAGCACCAACATCGCCAGGTGCTCCAAAAGCTTGATTATCCTTGGGTGTTGGCATAATAGTAGACTACCAACCAAGAGGACCGCTCCACAACGAACTGGCTGGTGGACCTGAGCTACTGCTTGTAGCTCCCGCATCAAAAGGAGGACCTCCCCACCATGGACCAGCAGGCGGACTTGAGCTACCCACTACAACTCCCCCACCAGAAGAACCACCCCACCATGGACCAGCAGGTGGACTTGAGCTACCCCCAAGCCAGTAGGTGGATCACTCCAATATCCAGTAGCTCTCATACGCTCCCATGCTCGTAGGTGGATCACTCCAATATCCTATCCCTATAGGACAACAAGATTGATAGGGCATTTCTTAGTTGCAAGCAGGATGAAGCCCCATCGAAGACAAACATCAAGCATCTTTTCATACATTATTCGTAAAACTAATTATAATCATTCAATGGATACTTTCATGCATCTGAGAACCGACTTATACGGATCCATGAGTACCTTGCTCCGCATAAACTCACCACCGACCCTCCCTTCATCTTCTCCATATTCTCAAAAGAAAATAGTCCATAATCGTTGAGCAAACTCCATGTGCTAGATGATAAAGGGAAACATCATGGATTCAAACGCAAATAGGGGGGTTGAGAAAATTATGATCCTTCGGAGCCTTAATTCTATCACTTTGTTGAAAAACCAAGAGAGAACCATCAAACATCCACGGGCCTTGAGACAAGACCATATGCAAAGTATCATGCTTCTCAAATTCAAACAGGAAAAGGTTCTTACAACCTGGCCGCACCTTAAGCTACCATTCATCTATCAGACTCTATCAGAGGTACTTTCCAATGCCTGGACATCAGTACCTTTGGAAGAGAAAAGCTTGCACAATAAACATTGGTCAAATGGAAGAGCTATTGTACTGCTCACCAAATCATCCATGGCAGATCATCTTTATAATACCCATCTCACATTGACATATGAGTACTAATGTTAGTGGTTTATAAGGATACATATGGGTTAACTACAGCAACAAGGTCTTCTGGTTTTAAGCCCAAATGAAAATAAAAGGCCTAAAATGGCTTGCTTTCAAGCCCAAATAGCTTAGAAGCTAGGTTGTTGGACAGTTACCCATATGAGATGTTATAAATGGTATTACTGAACTCAGGACCGTGTCGAGATGGGCTCCCCGACACCTACCAAGGAGGGTCATTGAACTTGGATGTTAGGCTTGCGATGAGGACGTCGTGTTATTTGAGTAAGGGAGTATGTAATACCCCTATTCCATATCGGAATATGAGTGTTAATGTTGGTGGTTTATAAGAATGCATATGGGTTGACTACAACAACAAGGCCTTCCACTTCTAAGCCAAGCTGAGGACAACAACCTAGAGTGGTTAGTTTTCAAACCCAAATGGGTTAGAAGCTAGGTTGTTGGATAGTTACACATATGGGGTGTTGCATTCAGCTGGTCTATTGTTTGAGACAATTTCACTTGACAAGATGTTAACTAGTCAACTGGCATATGCATAGTTGGTTCCTTCATAGTTTGATGAGACAGGACAAGAGACAAGAAGGGAAGGGACAAAATATAAATCAAGCCTCCTTAAATAGTCAAACAAGAAGATGAGGGAGACAAAAACTAATCCCCTTACCCACTTGCAAGCCTAAACATGGAGATATTTAAATCCTAGGGAAATCACATGAAATTAGATAGAAAGACACAAGAAGTGACAAGGAACATGTCCATAGAAGGCAAGATAAACATGGGGTATTTTCAGAACAAAAATCTATATAGGTAACGAATCTTTTTGAAAGGAGAGTCCGTGGAAATTTCAAAACTTGAAACGATTGAGTTATACAGAGCCAATCTTAACATGCAATTGGGAAGAAGCTGACAATTGACAACGTAAGAGAGAACTATTCTCTCACCAAAGGGAGACATCCATCTTCTTAATATTGCCACGCAATATAGTTTTTTCAAAACAACCACCCCTTATATTAGCATAACATATTATAAAGTAGGTGGATATCATATCCGTTACACTTACATAATATGAGAATAAACATAACCAAAAAGGCCCTACTAATATGCCCACGTTTCCTGACAGAATGTTGCCTAAGCAGCTTGAGAGTGGATATGCCAAAATAAGGGTCGGCCAAAGATGCTCGACGTGTTCTACATACCATCATTACAGACTACACAAAGCAAACCCCTAACTACAACTACTCTAAAAAATAAGTGTAAATGTATATTTACTGAAGGTTTTTGATGTGGCAAAATTACCAAAGCAATGCTTGCCTATATTATCTCAACAACCTCTACAATCAGCTTTGGATAGAAGATCTTAACAGAATAGTTACTCAATAATCAAAAGGAGTAAAATTAGAGGCGCCAACATTATATTAGGAAACAATTTAGAGATATTTTAGGATCTTGTATTTTGTATTTATATTAGTTTTAGATAAAAAATTTTATAGATATTTAGGAGGTTGTTATCTGCCTCCAAGTAGTATAAATGTACAGCAAAGACATCAGAAAAGGTGGAGCTTCTACCGTAAAAATATAGTCTTTGAAAGAGAAGAGAGTTGTTGATAGTAATCAATGTTTTGTCTAGAATTAGACGTGAAAGTGATTGTTCAAAGTGTTGAACAGATCAGGTGAGGAGTTTTCAAGTTATCAATAATAACATTGGTAGCGGAGTTTTTCTTATAAACACTTTCTGTCTCATTTCACGTTTCTGCTATCTGTCAGTCTCGTCCTGAGGCTTCTGATTTTATACATTACAAACTTACAAGTGGTATCAGAGCGGGTTTACCCAATATAGAGGTTAACACTTCTTGGTATATCGTGAAAGATGAGTTCGTATTATGTAAAAGTGAAATACCCCAAACTTATTAAACATAGATTAAATATTTAATCACATTGATTAAGGCCTAAACTTGCCTTAAAAGTCAACTGAGAACAACAGTGGTCAACACAAAACAAGATGTTGCACCCTTTGACTGGTAAGGGTAAATAAATACCCAAATGAACTTCTTAGGACCTAAAAATTTGTCCTAAGTTTATTAACATAATACTAAACATATTATAATTGTTGGACAACACTCCAACACAAAGAACAAGCATTTACATGCTTCAAGGTTAAGAAGGGCAAAAATGTGCTCTAAGAATACCTTAAAGGTCTAATGACCCCTAAATAATATAAAATTGGATACCATGATCAAATATCATGTAAGGAACACAAAAAAACCATTGTAAAAGAAAACCAAGCTCAGAAACACCTTGAGACACAAAATGTGCACTAAAACTCCTTAAAGCACATTTTTGTGTAATTGCCTTCTAAATTGATTTTTAATGGGCTTAAAGGTCATAATTACCTTTAAATATGATAATATATCATATTATATCATGTTAGGAATTTAATTCCAGAAATTTACAAATTTTTACAAATTTAATATTAAAATATTAATAAAACCCTAAAAGGGGGCCCGTTTGGGTCAACATTGACTAAGTTGGTCAATGTTGACCATTGACCACGAATTGGACCTCTTAAAATAAGTTCAGTAAGTCTCATAACAGACCATGTGACAATTCCCATGTGACAATTAAATATACCTCCTTACTTTTGCATAAAATAAGGAAAAGTGAACTTTAACACATTAAAACACAAAAGTAGCTTACCACTTGCTTACCCATGTGAGCCAGCCGATTGAGGAGCCTCCTTCCTCCTTGTTATACGGTTGTCTCCAAGCAAGAACAAGACAAGCATGATGAGTCACCTTTCAATAATTAGTTAAAGTAACATTATTACTCCATAATTGAATAAATTAGTGTCAATCATTCACCACCTTTCTCAATCAAGGCCACCTGCCTCTTGTCCTTGTCTCCATCAGTTAAGCAACACCAATCAAGCCTTGGTGAGTCATCAAGTCACTAAAATCATAAAAAATGCAAAAAATGACTTTAAGGACAATTTAGGTCATTCTCCTTCATTTGCTCCATTCAGCCGAGATTGCTCTTGCCTTGAGCTCTCTTTGGCTCCTCCTCAACCGTAGGTAAGTCTTCCAACCTCCATTGATGAGAGCTCTTGCTCTAGGTAAGCTCTTAAGGCATAAAAATGCCCATTTTCTTCATCTTTCTTTCCTTTTTCCATTGATCTAGACTCCAACCATTTCTATAAATTTATGTAGAGTGTATTGGAGGTTAAAGGAAGGATAAATTTCGGCCATAACAAGATCTAAGGAGTAAGGTTCAAGTCTTGACCATTTAAGGTAAAAATGTGCTCTAAGCACATATCTCTTCTTCCTTGTGAATTTCGGTTGTAAACCTTGGTTCCCTAGCCTTATTTTCTTCTCCTTTTCATGTGGATTCAGTTGGTATACCAAGATCTACAAGGAGTAGCTAGATCCAAGCCAAAAACACCATTTTTGGCATCTTAAACAAGGTAAATCTAAGCCATCTTCCAAGCTAACTACCCACGGTTTTATACCTCGTTTTCAAGAGTGTTTTGATACTCTTTCTTTACTGGAAAAATAGGGCCGAGATAGATCTACAACAAGCTTGAAGATCTATGGTAAAAATTCATGAATTTCATGATTTAAATTGCTTCTCATGGTTAGCTCTTGTTTGGAGTTTAATCATGTCTTGTTTTCTACATGAAGACAAGTAGATCAAGCTGTGGAGAAATTCTCCTTAAGGTGGCAAGACCAAACAAGGTCTAACCTTGCTAAATCAAGGTATAAATTACTTAAAACCTTAATTTGATACATTAATACAAGTTTAAGCTTATGAATATTAATTGCCGCGAGTGAAGAAGTATAATAAGGTCATGTTTGACCTTAAAATGATTAAGGAATGGTTTAATAAATTTTATAACTAATTAAACAAGCATAATTATCAAATTTAAGACATTATGTGGAAGTTTGGTAATTAAATGAAGAATATATGGTGAGGCCGAGATTTATAAGTATTTTTGGGACATTTATGTGTAATTTATTTTGTGAGCAAATGTTTGTAATAAGGCCATGTACTTTAGGCCATTTTATTTATGCTTTTGCAAGCTTTTATTCAAGTTTAGGTGATATATAATTATTACCGAAAAGAAATGGGGTCTTAGATGTAATTAAATTAAATTTGGGGGCTTTATAAAAATAAGGCCGAAAATTAGAGGTGAAAAGGATTTAAAATAAAGTTTATAAGATTTTATAAAATTTTGGGGTTAAGAGGTGATTTCTAGAAAGTTTGTGTGCAAAACGTAATATAAGGAAATCAATGGTCAAGGAAATATTAAGGAGGTCAACCTTGACCATATGGTAGGTTTTGAGCAAATTAGATAAGTTAAATAATTTATTTAAGGTTTTATAATTAGTTATGTATTTAATTGTAACAATTTTATAGCATATGTGGTAAATATGTTATTACCGAAAATTAAGGGTGAAAAATGGTATTATAAACACCCATGGGCTATTAGGAATTTTTAGGAATTTATTGGGTTGATTTTGGAATCAAAATGAACTATATATGTATAATATATAGTTAGTATGTCATTATGACACTTTGGAGAAATATAGGTGGTGGAAATGTGAATACCGAAAATATATGGGTTAATAAGGATAATTATAACCCTTTGGTGGAATTTGGTGATTTTTTAGAATTATATAAGAGCATTTATTAAGATATATGTATAATATATAGTTTTAATGAATTATTAAACTATATGTTATAAATAGGGCCAAAGGGCAATTATTGAACAGTTTTGGGTCTGCTCGGTATTTTATAAATATTGACCATAGGTTATACCCTTTTACAAGTTAGAAATGTTATATTAAATGGTATATATAACATGGTATAAATAATGGGGTGATTTTGTAAATAAAGGGAACTATGGTATATGAAAAAGAATATGGTTTTTATATGAAGCCCATGCGGCAATAATAAATAGTTTTGTATAAAAACTATAGGTTAGAAGTTAAAGGGAATTAAAATATCATATTATATGATATTAGCATTTGGTATAACATTACATAATGTTTTGTGGTCAAAATAGAATTTAAATAAATTCAAGGGTTGTACCGAATTAACAAGAGTTGGAAAATGAATTTTAGACTAAGGTCTATAATGTTATAAATGTTATAACAATTATATGGTATTAAGGTGGTTTAATGGGATTAAGATAATTAAGGATATTCACATAAAATAATGTGACGAACTATAAATAAATGAGATTTATAAACTAAGGTGTTTATGGAATAAACCTTAGGAGTTGTTAATATACAACATCAAAATGTTACATAATATTAGGATAATAATCTTAATATGAGTTGTATAATATAATACAACTAATGGGAATAATCATCTAATAAAAGATGATAAAATGTAACATAAAATATAAGGGTTTATTAAACTCATGGGAATTACCTATGTGGTAAATATATACATACACAAGAATAATGTATATTAGGTTGGATATATATTATGGTTGGAAACCATATAATATAATGGTGGTGGTTATTTTAAAAAAAAATAGTTACAAACTATATGTTATGAGTTTTTGAATGCAAATATTATCTACTAAGATAATGGATTATATAATACATTGTATTATAATGGATGGTGGGAGAATGATACAATATAATAAATGATACAATACAAAAAGAATATAATATAATATAATCATGCATGCATACATGCAACTATGGGTTACGTACCTAAACTAGATGGTGGATAAGATTAAAAAGAAATACAACGAATTAAACTTAACAGCTGAAATATTATGACGTACGAGTTTTAAGTAACAAAGCCGACTGTTTTAGAGAAACCCGTAACAATAACTGTAGAAAACAGGGGTGAACTGTCGGGGTTACTTGTAATTCGGACATACCGGATATAGTAAGTCATGGAGACTGACTTATAGTTTTATTACCATTTAGAGTATACTTCTGATAAGACGCTTGACGAGCTAGTGGACTACACGGAGCGTAGGATCTTGCTGATTCATACTCCACCGTAATACGATCAAGGTGAACGGTATGTAAAGGGGTTTGATCCGAGTTGTCCTAAGGTTGCTCCTTGGGCTCGGATTTGGTTGATATAACTTGTGTGTAATATGTGTGGTTACATGTATGTGATTAAGTGTTACTGCATTACTTATTTATGCACGAGCGTCCTACGGGACTAACACTACGTCGACTATAGATCGACTTATATAAACATACATATGCGTTGTTGTGATAAAATGACGGTTACTTGATATAATACCATAGTATTAATATTAAGTATATGGTAACCTAAGTAAAACACTTAGGGATGAGTCACGACATTGTCGGTCTCTAGAGCATGGATCTCGAACATGAATATAATCTAGATTACTTCTAGGTATGCGTGAGACCCATTGGGCAGCTAATTAATAATTATTCTCCATAAGACTAAGAGCAGATCTTAAACATTATGAGAGAGAGATGGTATGAGTTGAGGTGAGGAATCCCGGTAGTTTACGAACTACTTGGTTGCGCATTTGTGATCACTGAGGGGTTTCCTAATTGGATTCCGCTCCAGGTTATACCCAACGAGCCCAAACTGGATCGTGGGTCAGGTGGCTACGGCCTTTATATGGACGTCTTACGAGACATAAGAGAGTCAGGGGCCTTTGGACCTCTGGCGAAATGAGCACCTTTGTGTGTACGGGAGGACTAACATAACGCCCAACTGGTATTAATTAACCATGATTGGTTGGAGCCTACAAGGCTAAGGTAAATTAAATATGAAAACTGTACGCCACGGCGAGTGTACATTGTACATAAGGATGGGGCCTTGAAGGCCAAATTAAATTGAATTAATTAAGGATGGTATACGCTACGGCGATTGTACATTGTACATTATATTGATATTACTTGATATGTTCGATATACAAATGTTGTTTGTGTTATTAAATGAATGTTTGGATTGGATGAATGATTATTATATTATACATGTTTATTACAGTATTGATTATAACTGTAAAATGGTAAAGCATGAAACCGATCTAATAACAAGATGGTTAAAAAGACAAGTGACCAATAGGGTCCAGGCCCGGCATACTCAGCGTCTATCGCTGATACTACACCATTACAGGTTGTTGATTGTTGACGAAGCCGAAGAGCAGGAACAGGGTAATTGGAGTTTGTCTATATGGCAATGAAGAATGGTGATTTGTATTATGGTAAGGTTGTGTATATTCAGGTTTGGGTAGACGCTCACTTGTCGATATTATGATTTATGGAATTAGTATGATGTATAGGAGTTTCTCGTTATCACGGCGGTTAGCAGTTTGTTTATGTTGGAAGTTGGATGTAGTTTGGCTTCGTTGCTCGCATGGGCGAGTAATGGCCGGTGACACCCGAGTGAGTTTTGTAATTGTTATTTATTTTCCGCTGCGAGACGTTTTATTTATTGCTACGTGAGAGATTATATCGTGTTTTAAGGAGAGGGGTATTACAAAAGTGGTATCAGAGCGGAGTACCGCTCTGATGACGAGATAATAGGTTAAGACAGTGAGCTTAGGAGTTGGGAAATTATGGGAAACATTTGGGAGGTAGGAGACGATTCGTCTTAGAAAGATATTGTGTCTAGTAACGCAAACTGCGTGATAGGCTAGCCTTTAAGGCAATTCAATATCTATTGGTTGTGTACGGTAATTTACCGAATATTTATGTGACATACTGTACTACATATGTCTGGGGGAACTAGAGGGCGTGGTACTGGAAGAGGTGGAGGCGGTGAACCCGGCATTCCAGGAGTGGCAGAGACGATTGCTGCTGTTCTTGCACAGCTGGGTACTCAGATAAGAGGAGCACCAGCCCACCCGCCACAACCCAGGGAAACGAACTGGCTGAAGTCAGTTACAGAGACCCGACCACCTACATATTCTGGGGAACCAGACCCCGTAGCTTTGGAGCGTTACATTGTTTAACATGAGAAAGCTTACGAAGCTTTACAGGTACCAGACGACAAGAAGGTCGCCATTGCTGCTTTCCATCTGAAGGATGCAGCCAGCACTTGGTGGAAGTTGGTCAAGGACCAGCACCTGGCTACGCCCAACTTTTCGTGGGCTGCCTTTGTCGAGATACTAAGAGGGAAGTACTACTCGGCGCATCTCAAGCAGAAGAAGCGCCATGAGTTTGAGACATTGACCCAGGGAGGTCTGACCATGGATGAGTACTACGCTCGATTCATTGGTCTGCTGGACTTCATCCCCGGTGTGGATTACTCAGAGACCGTGAAGGTCGAGAAGTTCCGGGGAGGACTATTATTTCGCATCCAGATGGCGATGGGTGCTAGTCTCTACACTACCATCCAGGTATTAACATGAAAGCCATAAAATCTTTACTTACTACATTACCGATTAACGTTATGAGAACTTATCAATGAGATTCCAGGAGTGTTATGAAGCTGCCTCGAGGACGGAGCTAATGCTCCAGACTCGGGAAGAGACTCTCGGGACAAAGAAGAGAAAGAACCCTGAGGGAGAGTCTGAGGGTGGAGGAGCATCTCCAGGCGATGGCCAGAAGAAGGGAAAGTAAGGACTTATCCCATTCTAAACTACTTATCATATTAAATACCTTATGAATGCTGACCCGAAACCTTGAACAGGAAATTCTTTCCAAAGAAAGGGCAGCAAGGTCACCAGGGTAAGAAAGGGAAAGAGCCCGTCCTTCTGTTGACCGGCCCAGCTATAGATGCTCAGCCTTTGAGATCTGCACCTCCTAAGGGTGAGAACACCTACCTCTTAAATTCAATTGTAACCTTAACCTTTATATCAACAGATATTGACTTAAACTTAAATAATACTATCAGGCACCGGACAGCCCCAGCGCCATTTTTACTGTAAGCGTTGTGGGAAGGACCATCCTGGGGTCGACTGCGAAGGCCACAAAGTTGTCTGTCGGTGCTGCAAGAAAGAGGGCCACAGGGAATTCGAGTGCTGGATGAACCCAGAGAGCCGAAATTATAGGCCACCAAAGAATACTCAGAAGACCTCAGCTGGAGGATCTGGAGTACCACGAGGCGGTCAGGATGGCCAGACATCTACTGATGCTGGAGCCCTGAAGGGCAAGGGAGTAGATAGGGCATGAGTACCCTAACTCCATGAGACCGCTGGTGGAAGACTTTGCTTGCTTTCTATGTATTTACCTTGGATGTTAGAAGGAGCTATGTTATAAGTATGTGGGAGTGTGTCTTTGACCACTTGCCTCTTTGTGTATGACTTTTGGGAACTAGTTATGTGAACTCGATGCGAGTAACTTTGAGACCATGACGGATTATATATATGAACAGGATGTTTAAGCTTACATTATCATGTAGCCCATACTCGACGACACAGAGTCAATGAGACCGGTGATTACTGAACCAAAGTTTCTACCTGCATGGCGCACTTGCTATTGCAAGCGCTATGACATGTAAACCACTGAAATTTCCATCTGCCTTGCGCACTTGACAGAGCAAGTGCAGCAACAGCAACAGTAACAACAACTGCAAATATAACTGCAACTACTACTTTTTAGTCTTTTATTATATGTATACCAAAAAAAAATGTTTTTCAAACTTCTTCATACAAACCTTGAGATTAGAAACCTACGCAACTTTGGAAGGACCGTTAGTCCGACCACTGCTACTGGAGAAACTACACAGCCACTATGACTGTAAACCACACCAGTTTGATTGTTTGGGAATTTTCAGGCATGGCTTATTAGCCAAATACCATCAGTGTATACCCGCATTTAATGCTAATCACTACTAGTGAGGAATGTTTAGTCCGTATGGACAAGCGTACCCTTTGTAGATGCACCACCGTCAATGGGAATGGTTGGGAAGTGAAGGGCCAAGTTGCTCAAACTATTATGCAATCTGCAATACATCCAACTAAACGGATGAGGGAATGAATATGAACTATAGATGAGATGTGACCATAATAAACAGGGAGAAAAGGAATATGTTGTACTCAATGAGATCGAATTAGGAGAACCAAGTTGCTCAGTATAGCACAGACTTTACTTACACCGGGCTGAATAACGCCGATTTATGATACGAATTACCAGTGATGCCACCAGAGCAATAACACTTATTACTAGATAACCAATAACATGAACTAATGAACAAAAAAAAAAGAGAGAAAGAGAAAAAGAAGAGAAAGGAAGAAAAAAAGGATATCCATCAAAGGGAGATTGACAACGGAATACTTCACAATACCCGTGTGACAGACATTACCAGTTTACTGAACGAGACATGGGACGACCGCACTCCGATAGGAGCATGTGGGCCTGACAGACTTATTTATGAGTTAGTCGGGTAAGTAGTAATGTATCAGTACGGTACCCCAGGCAAGTAGACAAGTAGTGTTAGGAACACGAGAAGTAGTCAACTCTGTACTACGGACAGTAAGACAGATTACCTCGAAGATGAACGAGAAGAGCCGCAGTTAAACCAACAGGCTAGAGAAATCAAGAACTTTCAACACACAGAGTAGAGTACAGTATACAGAGAAGATAAGGAAATCTTTCAAGGACGTGAACACTAAGGACAGGAAACCAAAAGAAAAAAAAATAGGAAAACCCATTATGGAAAAATAATATGTAGAACCCTCAAAAGGATCGAGCAAACTTTTGCAATCCAGAGGAAATCTACCAAATGATGTGGATATAAACACGTGACTACGCAAGGATAAAAGACAAAGCTATATAGTAGCAGATACCTTAAGCAAGGAACAGTGGATTTGGAATGTACCACTCACAGGATAATTCGCGCATCTTATCTGTTTGACTCATTAGATATTAGCTGCTGAGAGTTTACGCCTCTGCACTTTGTAGGACTGAGTGTTTTAGTATTGCACTTGTGCAGTTATTAATTTAGTGGGAATACGGAAAGATGTAATGGTTATCAACACGAGTGTGTAGAAAAAAAAAGAACTACAACAGTGTGTTACTCCGGAACAAAAGCACCAGGAGACACGGATGACGAACATCATCTTTGTGGACATATAGGCTGGTACGTCTTAGTATTACAAAGACAAGTGCAAAGAACACTAAGTACTAACAGTAGCCAATGTCATATTACACCTCAAGCTAAATATCAGTGAGAGAAGACACACGCATGTATGCTAGTGATCCTAATAAGGGGGATACACAGCAATGGAAAAGGCTAACTGAGCCTATGTTCATGGGTCTGCAACTCATACGGAGCGAGTGGGCCCATTAGAACGAACTTAGGAGAGAGCACAAACAATTTAGTGCCTCACCTTTATGTATTGTGGAGCCTAGAAAGGCTAGAGTCATACCCGTCTCTATGATAAGAGGATAATCCACGAGTTGGAGAACTCTTAGAGAGCCAAGTATCCAGCGCTCCTAGTTGAGCGGCTGTTGCATACTTGTGGGGTACGGGGGCGTAACCCTTTTTAAGGGGGGTAGAGCCTCTTGGCTGTGCACGTGTGTGCACTAAGTTTTGGTTGTTTAGTATGCATTGCATACAAAGAATTGGTGGTGTGCGGGGCATACGTGGTTTGTTTGTTTAGTATGCATGGCATACAGTGAATTGTTTCGTATGCATGGCATCCAGTGAATTGGTTTTGTTGGTTATGGTGGTACGCGGGGCGTGCGTTGTTTGGTTTATTTGATGTGTGATGTGCACTTGTATGTATGTATCTTATGAGATACTTGTTGAATGTTGTATGTACACCATGTGTGTAGTACTTTTCTTATGCTACTTGTGATATATGTATTTATATTGTCTTGTAGAATGATTACATATGGTATCGCTTAGATACGAAATGAATCATTAGATATGGAATTTGGAACGATGGTATGTTATGGACACCTCGGGGAGGTTGTCAGGGTTTGTAGAATTGATAGGAAATGATGGTGCTGATGGATCACCTATATCCATATATGATTGAACTAACGCCACAAAGTGATGGCTATGTGCTGTATAAGCACAATACGATGTGTGTAAATGATATATCACATAGATATACATTATGGGAACAATGGATAGTTATACATTTATATATACTTACCTATATGATTAAGTGACTTCGGGACGAAGTCTTTTTAAGGGGGGTAGATTGAAATACCCCAAACTTATTAAACATAGATTAAATATTTAATCACATTGATTAAGGCCTAAACTTGCCTTAAAAGTCAACGGAGAACAACAGTGGTCAAAAAAAAAAAAGATGTTGCACCCTTTGACTGGTAAGGGTAATTAAATACCCAAATGAACTTCTTAGGAACTAAAAAATTGTCCTAAGTTTATTAACATAATAATAAACATATTATAATTGTTGGACAACACTCCAACACAAAGAACAAGCATTTACATGCTTCAAGGTTAAGAAGGGCAAAAATGTGCTCTAAGAATACCTTAAAGGTCTAATGACCTCTAAATAATATAAAATTGGATACCATGATCAAATATCATGTAAGGAACACAAAAAAACCGTTTTCAAAGAAAACCAAGCTCAGAAACACCTTGAGACACAAAATGTGCACTAAAACTCCTTAAAGCACATTTTTGTGAAATTGCCTTATAAATTGATTTTTAATGGGCTTAAAGGTCATAATTACCTTTAAATATGATAATATATCATATTATATCATGTTAGGAATTTAATTCCAGAAATTTACAAATTTTTACAAATTTAATATTAAAATATTAATAAAACCCTAAACGGGGGCCCGTTTGGGTCAACATTGACTAAGTTGGTCAATGATGACCATTGACCACCAATTGGACCTCTTAAAATCGGTTCAGTAAGTCTCATAACAGACCATGTGACAATTCCCATGTGACAATTAAATATACCTTCTTACTTTTGCATAAAATACGGAAAAGTGAACTTTAACATATTAAAACACAAAAGTAGCTTACCACTTGCTTACCCATGTGAGCCAGCCGATTGAGGAGCCTCCTTCCTCCTTGTTATACAGTTGTCTCCAAGCAAGAACAAGACAAGCATGATGAGTCACCTTTCAATAATTAGTTAAAGTAACATTATTACTCCATAATTGAATAAATTAGTGTCAATCATTCACCACCTTTCTCAATCAAGGCCGGCTGCCTCTTGTCCTTGTCTCCATCAGTTAAGCAACACCAATCAAGCCTTGGTGAGTCATCAAGTCACTAAAATCATAAAAAATGCAAAAAATGACTTTAAGGACAATTTAGGTCATTCTCCTTCATTTGCTCCATTCAGCCGAGATTGCTCTTGCCTTGAGCTCTCTTTGGCTCCTCCTCAACCGTAGGTAAGTCTTCCAACCTCCATTGATGAGAGCTCTTGCTCTAGGTAAGCTCCTAAGGCATAAAAATGCCCATTTTCTTCATCTTTCTTTCCTTTTTCCATTGATCTAGACTCCAACCATTTCTATACATTTATGTAGAGTGTATTGGAGGTTAAAGGAAGGATAAATTTCGGCCATAACAAGATCTAAGGAGTAAGGTTCAAGTCTTGACCATTTAAGGTAAAAATGTGCTCTAAGCACATATCTCTTCTTCCTTGTGAATTTCGGTTGTAAACCTTGGTTCCCTAGCCTTATTTTCTTCTCCTTTTCATGTGGATTCAGTTGGTATACCAAGATCTACAAGGAGTAGCTAGATCCAAGCCAAAAACACCATTTTTAGCATCTTAAACAAGGTAAATCTAAGCCATCTTCCAAGCTAACTACCCACGGTTTTATACCTTGTTTTCAAGAGTGTTTTGATACTCTTTCTTTACTGGAAAAATAGGGCCGAGATAGATCTACAACAAGCTTGAAGATCTATGGTAAAAATTCATGAATTTCATGATTTAAATTGCTTCTCATGGTTAGCTCTTGTTTGGAGTTTAATCATGTCTTGTTTTCTACATGAAGACAAGTAGATCAAGCTGTGGAGAAATTCTCCTTAAGGTGGCAAGACCAAACAAGGTCTAACCTTGCTAAATCAAGGTATAAATTACTTAAAACCTTAATTTGATACATTAATACAAGTTTAAGCTTATGAATATTAATTGCCGCGAGTGAAGAAGTATAATAAGGTCATGTTTGACCTTAAAATGATTAAGGAATGGTTTAATAAATTTTATAACTAATTAAACAAGCATAATTATCAAATTTAAGACATTATGTGGAAGTTTGGTAATTAAATGAAGAATATATGGTGAGGCCGAGATTTATAAGTATTTTTGGGACATTTATGTGTAATTTATTTTGTGAGCAAATGTTTGTAATAAGGCCATGTACTTTAGGCCATTTTATTTATGCTTTTGCAAGCTTTTATTCAAGTTTAGGTGATATATAATTATTACCGAAAAGAAATGGGGTCTTAGATGTAATTAAATTAAATTTGGGGGCTTTATAAAAATAAGGCCGAAAATTAGAGGTGAAAAGGATTTAAAATAAAGTTTATAAGATTTTATAAAATTTTGGGGTTAAGAGGTGATTTCTAGAAAGTTTGTGTGCAAAACGTAATATAATCAATGGTCAAGGAAATATTAAGGAGGTCAACCTTGACCATATGGTAGGTTTTGAGCAAATTAGATAAGTTAAATAATTTATTTAAGGTTTTATAATAAGTTATGTATTTAATTGTAACAATTTTATAGCATATGTGGTAAATATGTTATTACCGAAAATTAAGGGTGGAAAATGGTATTATAAACACGCATGGGCTATTAGGAATTTTTAGGAATTTATTGGGTTGATTTTGGAATCAAAATGAGCTATATATGTATAATATATAGTTAGTATGTCATTATGACACTTTGGAGAAATATAGGTGGTGGAAATGTGAATACCGAAAATATATGGGTTAATAAGGATATTTATAACCCTTTGGTGGAATTTGGTGATTTTTTAGAATTATATAAGAGCATTTATTAAGATATATGTATAATATATAGTTTTAATGAATTGTTAAACTATATGTTATAAATAGGGCTAAATGGCAATTATTGAACAGTTTTGGGTCTGTTCGGTATTTTATAAATATTGACCATAGGTTATACCCTTTTATAAGTTAGAAATGTTATATTAAATGGTATATATAACATGGTATAAATAATGGGGTGATTTTGTAAATAAAGGGAACTATGGTATATGAAAAAGAATATGGTTTTTATATGGTGCCCATGCGGCAATAATAAATAGTTTTGTATAAAAACTATAGATTAGAAGTTAAAGGGAATTAAAATATTATATTATATGATATTAGCATTTGGTATAACATTACATAATGTTTTGTGGTCAAAATAGAATTTAAATAAATTCAAGGGCTGTACCGAATTAACAAGAGTTGGAAAATGAATTTTAGACTAAGATCTATAATGTTATAAATGTTATAACAATTATATGGTATTGAGGTGGTTTAATGGGATTAAGATAATTAAGGATATTCACATAAAATAATGTGACGAACTATAAATAAATGAGATTTATAAACTAAGGTGTTTATGGAATAAACCTTAGGAGTTGTAAATATACAACATAAAAATGTTACATAATATTAGGATAATAATCTTAATATGAGTTGTATAATATAATACAACTAATGGGAATAATCATCTAATAAAAGATGATAAAATGTAACATAAAATATAAGGGTTTATTAAACTCATGGGAATTACCTACGTGGTAAATATATACATACACAAGAATAATGTATATTAGGATGGATACATATTATGGTTGGAAACCATATAATATAATGGTGGTGGTTATTTTTTTAAAAAAAATAGTTACAAACTATATGTTATGAGTTTTTGAATGTAAATATTATCTACTAAGATAATGGATTATATAATACATTGTATTATAATGGATGGTGGGAGAATGATACAATATAATAAATGATACAATACAAAAAGAATATAATATAATATAATCATTCATGCATACATGCAACTATGGGTTACGTACCTAAACTAGATGGTGGATAAGATTAAAAAGAAATACAACGAATTAAACTTAACAGTTGAAATATTATGACGTACGAGTTTTAAGTAACAAAGCCGACTGTTTTAGAGAAACCCGTATCAATAACTGTAGAAAACAGGGGTGAACTGTCGGGGTTACTTGTTATTCGGACATATCGGATATAGTAAGTCATGGAGACTGACTTATAGTTTTATTACCATTTAGAGTATACTTCTGACAAGACGCTTGACGAGCTAGTGGACTACACGGAGCGTAGGATCTTGCTGATTCATACTCCACCGTAATACGATCAGGGTGAACGGTATGTAAAGGGGTTTGATCCGAGTTGTCCTAAGGTTGCTCCTTGGGCTCGGATTTGGTTGATATAACTTGTGTGTAATGTGTGTGGTTACATGTATGTGATTAAGTGTTACTGCATTACTTATTTATGCACGAGCGTCCTACGGGACTAACACTACGTCGACTATAGATCGACTTATATAAACATACATATGCGTTGTTGTGATAAAATGACGGTTACTTGATATAATACCATAGAATTAATATTAAGTATATGGTAACCTAAGTAAAACACTTAGGGATGAGTCACGACATTGTCGGTCTCTAGAGCATGTATCTCGAACATGAATATAATCTAGATTACTTCTAGGTATGCGTGAGACCCATTGGGCAGCTAATTAATAATTATTCTCCATAAGACTAAGAGCAGATCTTAAACATTATGAGAGAGAGATGGTATGAGTTGAGGTGAGGAATCCCGGTAGTTTACGAACTACTTGGTTGCGCATTTGTGATCACTGAGGGGTTTCCTAATTGGATTCCGCTCCAGGTTATACCCAACGAGCCCAAACTGGATCGTGGGTCAGGTGGCTACGGCCTTTATATGGACGTCTTACGAGACATAAGAGAGTCAGGGGCCTCCGGACCTCTGGCGAAATGAGCACCTTTGTGTGTACGGGAGGACTACTGTCCATGGTGAGGATATCGGGTTGTCCTAACATGACGCCCAACTGGTATTAATTAAACATGATTGGATGGAGCCTACAAGGCTAAGGTAAATTAAATATGAAAACTGTACGCCACGGCGAGTGTACATTGTACATAAGGATGGGGCCTTGAAGGCCAAATTAAATTGAATTAATTAAGGATGGTATACGCTACGGCGATTGTACATTGTACATTATATTGATATTACTCGATACGTTCGATATACAAATGTTGTTTGTGTTATTAAATGAATGTTTGGATTGGATGAATGATTATGTATATTATACATGTTTATTACAGTATTGATTATAACTGTAAAATGGTAAAGCATGAAACCGATCTAATAACAAGATGGTTAAAAAGACAAGTGACCAATAGGGTCCAGGCCCGGCATACTCTGCGTCTATCGCTGATACTACACCATTACAGGTTGTTGATTGTTGACGAAGCCGAAGAGCAGGAACAGGGTAATTGGAGTTTGTCTATATGGCAATAAAGAATGGTGATTTGTATTATGGTAAGGTTGTGTATATTCTGGTTTGGGTAGACGCTCACTTGTCGATATTATGATTTATGGAATTAGTATGATGTATAGGAGTTTCTCGTTATCATGGCGGTTAGCAGTTTGTTTATGTTGGAAGTTGGATGTAGTTTGGCTTCGTTGCTCGCATGGGCAAGTAATGGCCGGTTACACCCGAGTGAGTTTTGTAATTGTTATTTATTTTCCGCTGCGAGACGTTTTATTTATTGCTACGTGAGAGATTATATCGTGTTTTAAGGAGAGGGGTGTTACAAAAAGCACCAAGGTTGACAAAATTTAATTATTCCAAGTGGTGCAAACAGATGGAAGCTCAGTTGATGTTCGTGGACTACAAGGTTTGGAAAGTGGTAATGCAAGGTGATTACAAACCTACTATCGTTGTTGAAGGTGTGAGATAGAACAAACCTGAGGATCAATGGACAGAAGACAATGAAAATCTTTCAAGCAAAAATAAACAAGCTCTTCGCATTCTTGTCTCCTCCTTGTCCGATGAGGATCAAGGAAGGGTTTTGGGTATAAGAACGGAAAAAGAAGTATGTGACTTTCTAAAGATTGCTTATCAAGGAACAAAAACAATCCGTAAAACTAAGGAGAAGCAGTTTCAATGAGAGTTTAACAACTTCAAGATGTCAGAGGGCGCAAGTCCAGCACTGACGGTGGAAAAGTTCAACCAAGTGCTTATGGAACTCAAAACGGTCGGGATGACTCTTTCCAATGAGATTATTAATGATATATTTCTTGACTCACTAAGCAAGGTTTGGCTTAACTATACCTCACTCCATGAGAAAATGAAAGAATTATCATCCATGTCGTTTGAAGAATTATGTTCAGATCTGATGGTTCATGAAAGCAAGATGAATGAATCAAATGTAGTGGTGCACAAGGATCTCTCACTAATGGCATAGAAATCTGTTAAGACGACCGACTGGGATTATGATGATGACTTGGAAAATGAGATGGCTATGCTAGCACAAGGGTTGAAGCGTATTCTTAGTCGAAAACGTGGAGGTTACCATGGCAAAAACTCTAAACATGAGTATAATACCAACATGCATGAATGTTTTCAATGCCATAAAACAGGACATTTGATAAAGGACTGTCCTTTACTATCAAAACCTCCACAACATCGAGGATATGAGTCACGTATAGCAGCCGCCGTGTGGGGTGAGAATGACGGTGACAAATATGATGAAACTATGTGTTTGATGGCTGAAGATAAGGTACCTCAATCTCTCATAAGTGACCAAGTAAGTTCTTAAAGCTTGAATGATTTTATAATAGTTCTACTAAGTCTCAAGTGTTTGATTTGTTGAAAGACGCTCTTTCAAAAATTAGGGATTTGGAAACAAAACATATTGTGATTAGTAAACTACAAGAAGAGATGGTTGTTTTGAAAGAACAAAATAAGGAGTTGGCCTCTCAGTTAGTCTTAAACGCGGCTAAAGTTGTTCAATCCACGTTTACTGTACCCGTCAGTACTAAACTGAGTTTTATTCCTAAGTGGGCAGAAAAAGAAATTCGATCTCTTAAAGTTGTTAATGAGTGGATACATCAGGATAATGCTGATCTATAAAGGTAGTGTGATGCATTTAGTAGAAAATTAGACATTATGACTTTGAAAAATCCCTCTTGGTATAAGGGAAAAGCTAAACTTAATGAAATGGTAGGGCGACCAAATCAAGGACGTGCTGGTCTAGGATTTTATGGCACTACTTCATCAATGTCTAATGTTTTACCTCAGAAACAAAATTTACAGACTAGGACTGATCCTACAAGATATTCTAGTGTTGCGAATCCACGAACATCATATACTACTACTATGAATGTTACTTCACATGCAAGGGTAGAGTGTAGTTATTGTCATATACATGGTCACCATATTCGTTCATGTCATAAGCTTCAACACAAGCATGCTCGACTTGCTCAGTCTGATACTGTTAAATATGCTCAGCTTTATATCGATCTTAGACGTCCCAGACAAGAATGGGTCCCAAAGTGGCACTAACTGTTTTCTCTTCTCAGGATAATAAAGAGTTTCAAAATTGGCGGTTGATGGACTTTGGATGCTCTCGTCATATGAAAGGAAATCATTCTCTACTAACTTTTGTTTGGTTTTTCATGTTGGATCTGCCTTCTTCCTTAAGGCTTTCATAGATCGAGACTGATAAAAAAAACTTTCTGGTTCTGCCCCAAATTGGTCAGTTCAAGTCTGGTGTCTTAGTTTTTCTAAGAGGCAATCACACATTGCACTCTTCCACATTGAAGCTGTATATCGTTGCTACTGTTTGATGCACCCACATCTTCTACCTTTAATATCAATTGGCTGACTATAGTGTTCCTTAGTCTCCTGTCCCAATCTATTACGATATTCTCTTCAGCATTGCACTGAAGAAGGATTCAGTTCAACTTTCCATGATTACACATATTAAGATTCATTATCTCTTTTCTCAAAATTGAGTTGGCAAGAATATTGTGGATCTTCCTCATTGTGTCACTGATAAACAATTGGCAAACACTTACACCAAATCTCTTTCATGCAAAACATTATTCTTATTCAGTCTTGCACTGTGGATGTTCTATGTTGACAAAGGTATATTCTTTTTATTTATCGTATTGACTTCTATTATGTGCATCAAACTTGGTACTTTAGAGTGAGTGGAGCGTGACGTATATTTTATTATTTCATTTAACTCCATAATAAAGTGAGGATTTCTTTTCTTTCCGTGGCATTTCTTGATTATTAATTTGGCTGATCTGGATCAAATTCTAAGTTGGAACATTGAACATCTGGTGGCACTATCCATTTATTACCACCACTTAAATTTCTGGTTTTCTCTACCTAACCAACTGTTCCCTTAGCATAGAACCCACTTTTACTGGTCACTTTACACTCACCATTTACTCTGCAAGTTTCCCGTACCATTTTGCCAGTTTCTTTGCCACACACATTTTTACCTCACCAATGGCTTTCATACTGGTATTTTTGCTAGGCTTTTCTTCCTGTCCCATAAAGGATTCTTGAATAGTAACATGAAAAAAAAGGGTGATTCGCTTCTGGTCATACAAGAATCATCCAACATCAGATGCTAGATTTGTGTCAGCACAAGGCTGAACAACCCGGTCCAAGACTAGAACTAAGGTTTAGTGGGAAGAAATAAAGGAATTATGCAACACCCTATAAACGAAGATTCGTATCAGTCTTACCCACTTATGATGTACCATGTGTTACCCAAGATTACACAAATAATTGTTCATATTATACCTCTGGATGTTGTCATGTCTACGTCTCTAGATCATAATCATGATTGGATCCCCAACTCTCTCCAAGATGGGTCTTGAACTGAATGATGATCAGTGTATTGTCAAACAACCACTAAAGGCTTCGTGTGTGCCTTCACAACCCTCAGAGCTTCTGGCCAGTCTACTTAAGCAGATGAAGAAATTTGTAGAAGCTGCTCTTGAAGACCTAACCTATATTTTCACACGCTTGGCCATATGGTATTCTTGAAGTATGTGTTGATCTTTTGTCATTTTTCCTTGTTGCCTTCAATTTCGATAGCCAGCTTCCTAGTCAACCTTATCCTGACCCTGCCACACCTTCGTTGCCTTTTTCTATGGACATCCTATCCTTATGTTCTGTGTTCCTACATATGAATTTGTATAAAATGCCATCTTCCAGATTTTGCATGCTATTTTACCCTTTGTGATATATACTATTTAGTACCATATTTTGATTTCACAAAAGAGGAAAATATGGTGGATAATTTGAATATGTTACTTGATTAACCAAATCTCGTTCAAGTGCTGCAAGGTTTTAACATATTCAGGGGGAATGCTCGGTTTAAGGGGGAATGCATATCTTGAGGAGGAATGCTAAATTATCTCACCATACAAAGTTTGCTCACATCAAAAAAGGAGGAAATTGTAAATGTATATTTACTAAAGGTTTTTGATGTGGCAAAATTACCAGTGCATTGCTTGCCTATATTATCTCAACAGCCTCTAAAGTTACCTTTGAGTAGAAGATCTTAACAGAATATTTACTCAATAATCAGGAGTAAAATCAGAGGCGCCGACATTATACTAGGAAACAGTTTAGAGATATTTTAGGATCTTGTATTTTATATTTATATTAGTTTTAGATAAAGATTTTTGTAGATATTTAGTAGGTTGTTATCTGCCTCCAAGTAGTATAAATGTACAACAAAAACAACAGAAAAGGTGGAGCTTCTACCGTAAAAATATAGTCTTTGAGAGAGAATAGAGTTGTTGATAGTAATCAATGTTTTGTCTAGAATTAGACGTGAGAGTGATTGTTCAAAGTGTTGAACAGATCAGATGAGAAGTTTTCAAGTTATCAATAATACGATTGGTCACGAATTTTTTCTTCTAAACACTTTCTGTCTTGTTTCACACTTCTGCTCTCCGTCAGTCTCGTACTAAGGCTTTTGATTTTATACATTACGAACTTACAATAAGCCAACCAACCAACTACTAAACTACCCACCAAAAGAAAAATATATAATAACACCAGGTGAAAAACCTACGAGAGGAATATAAAAAAACAGCCATATCCAATAATATCTAGCAAAACAACTAAAAGAGAAAACTCTGAGCATGATAAAACTTTTTTCACGGCCTTTCGTTGACCACAAATAAAGCACCCCTTCCCTCATTCCGACTTCCACTGGTGGGTTTGCCATTTGGTGCCGAAGTGGCAACATGCATAATCGACTGGCATGCAAAATCCACCCACAACCCCATTCACAGATAAATCAATGCACTCTATTAAAAGTGCAGGCTGGTCGATCAGCATCATGCATGCTTGCATGCAGTGCATTTCCACCAGCGGATAGGTTCGTCTTCTCTGACCAACCCAAGCTTTACTAAAAATTTTAACTACGTGAAGATTGTCAAAGTGAAATGATCAACATCATCCACCAAGTGACGTCAAACATAGAGCCATGTGCTACTAGAGACAGAAAAGGGATGAAGTTTTATAGAAATAAACTTGCACTTTACAGACGAAAACGTAAAGTTGCCGCCCCTTGCGGCCTCACTAACAAGCAAAAGGTGGTAAATAGTGACTTTACCCAAAAACCCCATAACTAGCAAAAGGGTATTTTCTTTTGGTAGAGGTTGATGAAAACAAGAACATGTTGAGAGAAATGTTTAGACAAAAGATAAGGAAAAAAAATGAGAAACCTACTATAGAAGTAAAGTAAGGAGGAAGTGAAAAGATGAGAAAGAAAACATTAGAAAAATAAGCCATGATACCATAAAAATCAAGACAAAGATGAACTAAACCAGTGACTCTTGATATTTGTTACATTAATTACCAAGTGAAGTGGGCCTAGGAAACTAATAATGAGAATTTGAAGGCAAAGGAACAAGAGAGAGGAGAGAACACTCTCCCCTGAGGAGAGAAGTAGATCTTACTATACTCGTAAGTTGTTGCCACGTAATGTAGAATTAGTTGCTATGAACTATCCTTAAAAAAGTTGCTACTTCTCATAGCCATCCTACTTGTATAAGTAGTGCAATCCATGCCACACAAATGAAAAATCTTTACATGCATTAGGTGTACTCTAATATTTCTGTTATGAATAAGAGCATAAACCAGAATCCAACATGCCCAAAGATCGAAAAATGGAAATAAAGCAAAACATAAAATTTATGAGGAAAACTCTTGTAACTCAGGGTAAAAAACATCAAAACCACAATATGATCGAAACTTCCACTATAATAGTGTGAGATTACAAAAGAGGCACTCAATCCTCACCAACACTCTAACTCCAGCCCGAAGCGAGTTCGCAACTTGGTGTAACTACAAGTTCTCTTCTTTCACACTCACAAAATACAAACCTCCCAAATTTATCACCCAAATCTTCTAAAATACGTCATTGTTGGACGGTCAAAATTAACCAAATATGCCACGTATATATATTAGCTGATACTAGCCATTCCTTGAAAACTCAAAAGCCATGTCTTTTGGTATCTCCATAAGATCTTTAAGTTTCAACATATTAATCTAAACACATTAATATGTGTAACTCACACACTTATAAATTAGAGAAACTTCAATGGTTTAATTTCAAACATCATTAAACGATAAATATTCAAGCCATATTAATTAACATTTTTTCCTCTTGGCTTGAATTATTTAACAAATCACTTCTTCACCTTCACTTGACTGTTTACTGCCAAAGAACCCAAAACAGTCAAAAATCTCCCCCTCTAGTTAAAAATAAGAAGATTGGATCATCATCATCACAGTTTGAGACGAAAATTTTGCCTTTCGGGCATCCCCATTGTGTAACCCAAAACCTTCTTTGAAAACCAGACTCGTTTCTCTTTCTTCTTCACACGAGCTAGAGCACCTTCAGCAAAACAAATGTTGTTTTCCTTCATCTTAGCTTTGAAAGCATAATGGTTTCCGTTCAATATCTTTAAGGTCTTTCCTTGGTCATAGTATATATAACCTTCACGTTGCAACTATCTCAAGGAGATGACATTTGTGCTATACTGTGGTGTATACCTTACATTTCCGATTCAATGCTCCTTTTTGTTCTTCATCTTTAAGCGAACATCTCCTACACTTTGGAATGCCACCTTCTCCTTGTTAAAATAGTAACTTGACCGAGATTTTCCATCTTCAAGGTCGTAAATATGCCTAACTCCTTACACATATTCATGGTGGAAACAAAATTGAGGACCCACGAATTTGGATCTTCTGCTATCTTGGACTCATTATCAACAACCACGGGCACTTCACCATGTGCAAAGTTTGCATCATCTTCATGCTCAACCTTGGGCTTATGTTTCCTCTAGAACTTTTGAACTCCTTCATATATTCTATTCACTTACGACGATATGCATGTATGTGACCCACCTTGTCACAATAATAGCATTGCCTAATCGTGAAGCAGATCTCCCCTTGGACATATCTCATCTTCTTTGATTTCGATTATGTTCTTTAGCAACAACCAATGCTTGATGAGCATTTGTATATATATTTTTATTGAGCATCTGCTCATTGTCACAAACAATGGCAATAAGCTCATCTAAATCTAACTTGCTCCTCCGAACTACGATCGTCTGCACAAGAGACTTGTATGACTTTGGTAGTGAGCCTAGGAATAAGAACAAATGCTCTTGTGGCTCAATTCTCTCATCGACATTAAGCAATAGACTCAATAATTTATTAAAGGTGTTGATAAGCTTATCAAGAGACCCACCTTCTTCCAATTTAAGGCCATAAAGTTCCATCTCTAAAGACATCTTATTTGTCTACGACTTCGAAACATTGATATTCGCCAACTAATCCCATAACGCCTTTGGGGTCATCTCCGTCAAGACATTGTATTTGATCTTCAGTGTGCGTGCCAACCAAATGGTATTTGTCACCTTTTTATGAGGCTTTGTCCAATCTATAACTTTCATTGCTACTGGCATCGCTTCTCCAAGGTTTGATCAAGGCATTCTTGCACCAAGAAATCTTTGTTAATATTTTTCGTGATGGTAAAACTCATCTTTCCGTCAAATAATGGAATTACGAACTTTGCTTCATTTCCACCCATAGCTCTGCCACATATTATAAATTGACGGATATAAACTGCAATCCAACATGTCCAAAGATGGAAAATGGAAATAAAGCAAGACACACAATTTATGAGGAAAACCCCTTCAAATCATGGCAAAAATCCGAGGACCACAATATGATCCAAATTTCCTCTATAATATTACGGGATTACAAAAGAGGCACTCAATCCTCACCAATTCTATAACTCAGCCCGAAGTGAGTTCACAACTTGGTCAGTGCCGTCTTGATCATTTTCAGGGCCTTATGCTAAATTGTAAAATGAGGCGCCTTATAGAATAAAATTGTGTAAACATAGAAAAAAATATTAAATTAAATTACACATTACACGATGGTCATGTTTACATTATTTAAATGTATCTCAAACATACAGTTTAATATGTTCAATTTATGATAAATTCAGACTCTTGTATAATTTTCTCATGAAAAAATCCAACGAGAGAAAATAGAAATTGAGCCTCAAAAATAGGAGACTCAGTTCCATGACTCAGATTGCACGGGCTCATACCCGCCCATGAACCTTCTGTAGGATACTACAAATTCTCTTATCTCACACTCATAAAATACGAACCTCTCAAAGTTATCACCCAACTCTCCCAAAACATGTTATGTTGTTGGATATCAACACTAACCATATATAGTGGCTGAGAGTAGGCTTTTTTAGAAAAATAAAAAATATGTCTCTTTGTATCACCATAACATCTTTCAATTTCAAATTAAACTAAACCCATTAATATGTGTAACCTCTGCACTTAATAAATTAGAGAAACTTCAATGGTTTAATTCAAGAGGAATTAAGCAATCAATATTCAAGCCACGTTAATTAACAATTGCCCAATATTTTTATATAAACTATTAGTTTTTTAGTATTGTTTGATCCAAAGAGAGTAATATAATTTTTATTTTTCTTGATTTAGGATTATTATCAATGAGTTGGTGCTTGTCGTATTATATCTAACATGGTTGGGCACTAGTAGAGGTATGCCCTGAAAAAACAACTAATTGTGTTACTTCTTATATCAATTAGGAGTTAATTAGAGAAACATGATTTAAAACCTGGTGTTGGTGACAATTTATAATATGGAGATAAGGACCTAATTATAGCTTCTCTTTCTGAATCCCTAAATGTGCGATTTAAAATCTGATGTGTTATGCCCCAGATTTTTTTTCTTTTATTTCTGATTCGCAAGGGAGCTTAATAATATAATTATCGTATTTTAGCGAGATTATGTCAAATGTGACATACTATCTTAAGTGAGAAGGAATGAGGGTTAAACATATCCCTTTTGTTTTGTTATTAATTAGTGAGTTAGAAAATTAATTTAACTTTTACTATTTCCAAACCTTCTTTTCTTATTTTCTATTTCACGTTCTTTCCTTCCTCCTTCCTCAATGCTACTCCCGTTCATTCTCCCGTTCTACTTTCCATAAAGTAACCTCCGTTTTGCACATCTTCTCCTTCCTCATTTGCTCCTCTACTTCTCATCCTCTCTACAAATTGGTTATTCTAATGTTCTGGCTTCGTTGTTGTTGTCCGAGTCCGTAGATTGCGTAAGGGGTTGCCATTCTCCATTCCGGTTCTTCGCCCCTCCCCGGGGTTGGTCTTCCTTCGAGTAGTTCGAGTGTTGGTGATTTCGAGTAGAGATTCGAGGAAAGCTCGGGGAGTCGGTAAAGATTTGCTTTGCTTCAAATGTGAGGTAGGTGGTAGATGGATTCAGTTGTGTGTGTTCACCCACTTAGGTTTTTGGTTTTGTTAGGTTTCCGTATATGTTCATTTGATTCACTGATTGTGGTGTTTCGGATTTGTTTTGATTTGTTTTTCGATCTATTAAAACCCCCATGGAAGTGTGTTTTCGATTTGTTATCTTCCTACAATAAGTTATATATAAATTATGGAGGATTTTTGCCATTGATGTGTTCTATGTTCGAACTGGATTTCAATAGTTTTCACAATGTCCAAGAATATATGTCCGGACGTGGCTTCAGGCGCCTCTGTTCTTCACTATTTTGTGAGTTGTCCAGACTTCCGTCCGGACATGAAAGTCCAGACGGGGTGTGCGGATGAATGTTGGTGTAACGCCCTAATTTAGCATAAATGCAGCGGAAAATAAAATACTATGGCGTTTACAGATCATCGGGTTCCAAACACCCGGCACCAAACCTCACCAATGACAACTTATAAAATTACAAACGCTACTGTCTGAACTCGAGAAAATATAATATAAACATAATAATAACAAAATACAACAGCTCTCCAAAATTCCTAATTCCCATCCCAATCACTCATACTCTTCGTGGCCACCTGTATAACAATTTGTACCTGCAAGATGAAACCAGGCAGCCCAGCCCGGGAGGGGTAAGTCAGTTCCCTGGAATGGAACTGGTACGATTCTCCAAAGCAAATATTTAAAGCATAACTCTTAAAATAAACAATAATTTGAAACCAAACTCTTAAAACAAAAACAGAAGAACAAGGCACAACAAAATCACCAAGTCAAAGGTAATAAGTCAAAAATAGAGATAAATAACGGGAAGGCAAAGTTAGTCAGTTAAAAGAAACCACACCATAAGTTAGTGAACATCCATTGCTTGTGTTAGATTCAGTTCCAATTAGGAGTAGAAAGACCCAAGTAGTCACAAGGACTAGGAATGAAAGAAGAGATCCAAGAACCAACAACTCAAGAGTGGAATAAAACCAACTAGGAGAGATGGCCCCCACCGCCAAGTACGTCCTTTTAGGACGGAGGATATACAGCCCCTCACTGTTTACATTGTCCTTTTTGGACAAGGGATATACAGCCCTTCACTGTTACCGATGAACACACACGCACGTCACAACAAAAGACTCATCTCATGGATGAAACGATATCCAGAGTCAAAAGAAGAATTTACCAAGATTGACATTTTCCTATATTCCCACTAGATTACTAACTGCACAAGTGCAATACCAAAACACTCAGTCCTACAGAGTATAGATGCGTAAACCCTCGACAGTTAATATCTAATGAAACAACCTAATAGGAGGAACCAATCATTATGTGAGTTATAAATTCTAGGCTAAGTTAGTCACATCAAGCTGAGTTAGTCACACAAACAGTTTCCCTTTAGAAATTCATTTCAGCTCAGTTAGCGTTTTCCAAAACATTCCATAAAGTCCGTTAACAAAAGTATCTTAGTACGAGAAATCGTAATTGATTAATGATGTAACAGTTCTAGCAGACTCATGCAAATACCCAACAATACGCTGATCAGGAACATTAAAGATAGTTCATTATCAATAACTTATATCCTAAGTTAAACTTAAACAAATTTCTTACTCTTAATTCTAAATCTCAATTATCTTGTAAACCCTCGCTTAAATGTTATGTATAACCTTTGACTTATTTAGAATGTTGTATAGCCCAAGGTTGTAAGATCAAGGAATTTATTTTATTAACACTTGTTAATGGTTCCACTCTTACCCACTTTACTAATACTTAACCATAATGCTCTCATTCAAGACTTTTGAGACCTTTATATCATAATTGCATTTTATATTATTCAATTAATCTTAGAATCTCAATAATAATTCTTAAGCTCCATACATTTATTCTTACTTAGGATAAACATCGTATTATGACCTATGATGGGTTTATCCTAGAATACTATACTATTATTTCACAATGTAACGATTATGTATTTAATACATATCTACTAGATAATCCATTATGATTAAGTTTTCCCCTTAACTTAAGTAAGATCTACATCTTGTATATCAGAATCATAGTGTTGTAGATGCATTTTATTATAACTTAATTGAGCTACTAAACTCAATTATCTTATCTTTAGTTCAGAATAAATTTTTATTACAACCATCTACTAATCTTGTCATAAGATGTTAAATTACTTTTCATCTTGAAATAACTAATATTATAATTAACTTAGACTATGAACTCTTACATTTAGTATTCCAAAAGTATATTATTTTTTTATCATTAACTATAAATAAGGTGTTTTAAGATAACCTTTTATGTATCCTTACTTACTCATTAATATATCCTAACCTATTTATTTTTTACACATTCCTGCTAAGACCATGTATAATTCTTTTTATACTAAATTTTAATAAAGCTATGTCTTAAATACATTTTAGATTGTTTACAAAACCTAAGGTTTCAAACTTAATAAATTAATTTCCTTTATTGTATTTTAGGATAAACATTTATCTCAACATAAGTAAAATTATCTAAGAATTAAATTCTCATTCATGAGTCAAATTGTTATTTAATAGGATCATCTATCTGAAAAATCCTCATACCTTATATTCAAATTACATATAATATTTCAATGTCGTAAAGTAGATAACATAATCTCTATGTAACTTTGTTTCATCTAAAGGTTCAAAGGTTTTAAGTATCTAATTTATATTTACAAACCTTTTTATAAGTTCTAGCTATTAATTACAACCCTTATTTATAAACTCACATTCTGAATATTGGTAATTAATGTTATAAATGTATTTTATATGGCTTATCTAATTTTGAGAAACTTAAAGATTATTATTTTAGATTAATTTCCTAATCATAGTTTAATATAGTTTTATACCATAACCTTTTAATGATTGTATCGTAAAACAGTAAGTTATTATTCAATACTATAAATGTTATGAAATGATTAAATCTAGACTTATTAATCCACTTCACATTTAGATGCAAAAGTATTTCATTATATTATAAGATTTATCTGTGTCACAACTTATGTAATCAAATTACAAATATTCCTAAGTCTTAACTTATTAATTACCTAATCCAATTATCGATTTACATTCTAGTCAATGACAATAATATTATGTATGTATTTTAATATGGTTTATATAACCTTAGAAATTCAAAGGTAACTCTTTAAGCTAAATTTCATAACCATAATTTAATGCCACCTCATATAATATTCTAATATTAGTATTATGTTGTAACACCACTACCGCTAATCCCGTCATTATTTCACCATTACTTACCTTCGCAGCGGATACTACATACTCAACGGTGGGTGTACAATGCCGTTAGTCACCCACGTGACTGACAAGGCCAATTACAATATAACATACTATCGGTCTGATGAACTTGAATATACCAAGTATACTATACCAAACAATACATTCCAATTCCTTAGTCAAATCTTAGTACAATTACAACTCCCACTGAATTCTCATACAATTGCAATATCCATACAATACTATACCGAGTATCGAAATTCCTCAAGTTCGTCGGTAACCGTTCGGACTTACAATTCAATGTTTACATTTACGAGTCAATACAAGTTCTTAATCTACTACCCAAGCTTATACAACCATCCCTATCCTACACTCGAACGGTGTTCAACTTCAAGTACCTGGAAAATAAAAACGGTGCCCCTAGGGGCTCAGCAAATTGCTGCATATGAAATTCGCATACCCCGCGTGCTAACCGGGGTACGCCGACTACTTTATCGAATACATGGAGTTCAGTATCATGCATACATACACACTAATACTACGACATTACACACAAGCAGCAATACTTACATACATACACAAGATTCAATATCTACGAGGGAAGATAATTCGTCAGTCAACCGTTCACATTAGTTACTCATTCATCTGGTTTAATCGGATGCTCTCCTTCTCCCCGTTCGGGTTAATAAGGCTTACACCAATCATGTTCTTACTTACTTGTTTCTTTAGTCATACTTCACTCATTACTTCTCTCGTTACCTTACTCATTACTTTACTCGTGCTTTGCTCAATACTCATTACTTTACTAGTACTTACTCATTACTAAATACTCATTGCATTACTCGTACTTACTCATTACTCAATACTCATTACATTACTCGTACTTACTCCTTACTCAATACTCATTACTTTACTTGCTCATACTCATTACTCAATACTCATTACTTATAGCCTCCGGGTAGAGTCATACACAAGACTCACCACCGGGCTTACAAATACAAGTGGAGCTATACACTTAGCTCCTCAAATACTCAAATGTCTGTTTCTACCGGACTACTCAAATTTCCAACACTCCTCTATCGTAGTTATTTTGCAATCTCATGGATTAGCCTAGAAGTATCTCTCTCGATATCCTCTACTAGCTTAGGAAATTACCAATGTCTAGTATTCTTAGATTTAAGGGTTCCCCCAACGTATCGAATACTCTCATGTTCGGGATATTGTATATATTAGTCAGATCCTCTCATTGTGGGTCGACTATCTTTCTAAGGGGTTTGGAGATCCTTGTCATTCTTTACTTCTCTCAAGTTCATGTCTTTGGATTTTCATCAATCCTCTAAATAGAGGTTCCTTACATACTTCCACTAGTAATTGTTTTGTGGATTATTTATTTCGGTTCTCTAACCGTTATCGGGAGCTTACTAGTCCCGTACACTCTCTCACATTCTAATGAGTTCATATGTTTGCGTTATCGTTATTCTTAATTTGATAGTTCCATGTGTTCTCACATTTTCGTTAATTTGAGAGATGACTCTTTCTACGAGTCACTAACCAATCACTACACAACTAGAAGTCAGCCTACTACGCTAAGTTAGACCATGCAATTATACAAGAGAGGTTTATACACACAACATGCATTAAGATATACAATCAAGCAATAGAACATTTTTCATGCTTTTATCTTGATTAGGTCGGCACACAAGCACACAGCACACAAATCAGTGTAACACGGTTAGCATACGGGGCATGAGAAAATCATACCTTTCACCGGGGTTAGCTTTACCGTGTGATCTCACGTTCCTTGGTTCACACTTGTTCCATTGATAACATTCAGACATTTCTATTGCATTAAGGTACTACGGTATGTAAAACTAATACTCTCGTAATTAACCCCGTTATCCCATTGTTCCTTAGTTTTACTCATATGTCCTTAAGGTCTCAACTTCCTCATTCACTTCTAAACTTTGTTTACACATTCAAGGACCTTTATAGGTCACCAAACAAGTCCTAAACATCATATAAAACCATCCCCAATCAATTCCCCATCATTTAGAGGCTTAAAACTACTTTCAGTGCATTTTTATGTTGGTCCGAGTTTGTGTCCTAGTCTGTGAACCCGGACCAACTTGTTGCTACACATTCTGCCTTGTTTTACTTGTGGTCCACGTTTGTGTCCTGAGTTATAAACCCGGGCCAAACGCTGGCATCACTCTCTGGCATGTTATTGAGGTGGTCCGGGTTTGTGTACCGATTTGCAAACCCGGACAAACCCTAGAACTGTCAAATTTTACAGATTTTGAGCAGTTTTCATCCCCTAATGCACCTCTAACCATTCACTAATCTTTCCACATGTTTCCTACATGTTTAAACATCTTAAAACATGCTCTAAACCTCTTCAATTCATTGGTCACATGAAATACCCCGTAATTAAAAATAGTGATTATTTAGACATAATTAAGCTTCTAAATTACTTATTAGCCTAATTAATCACTATTTCTAATTACAGGGTATTTCAATCTACCCCCCTTAAGAAACTTTGCCCTCAAAGTTGCTCAAGGTTAATAGTTTAATAATTCTACTCATTAGGCAACCAATTGCCATAATGTGTCTTACTACCACCTATGAGGTGCTTACTTCTTCCACATTGCAAGCATACACAAATCAAGCATCATATGAAATTCACATACACAATACACCATTTCCAATACATTCCATCACACAATACACGATTGCAATCCACAATACACATTACACCAATACATTACACATCGTACATACACATCAATACATTACGCATTACACATTCATACCAAATACACTTCGCACTACATGTGCCATCAAAACATACTACGATACATACACACTATGCAATGCTAACCCGAAGCAATGCAAAAGCAAAATGGCTCTACCCCCCTTAAAAGGGGTACGCCCCGTACCCATACCCGCTAAGTACTACACTATCTTGTCTATGAATAACTGTGGGTACTTCGCCTTCATGGCATCTTCTAACTCCCATGTCGCTTCTTCAACATCATGGTTAGACCATAGGACCTTCACCATTCGTATCGACTTATGATGAGTGTCTCTGGTCTTCCTATCAAGGATTCTAACAGGAGTCTCGACATATCTCATGGTCGGCTCAATGGATAGTCTCTCGGGCTCTAGGACATGAGAAGGATCGGCGATGTACTTCTTGAGTTGTGACACATGAAAAACATCATGGACACGCCCCAAGTCCTCAGGTAATGCTAACCTATAGGCTACAAATCCAACTCTCTCGGTGATAGTGTACGGCCCTACAAATTTCGGGCTCAGCTTGCCCTTTTGGCCAAAACGGAATACGCCCTTCATAGGTGAAACACGCAAGAACACTTGGTCGCCCAATGCGAACTCAAGGTCGTGTCGTCGCACATCCACATAAGATTTTTGTCTATCTTGGGCTGCCTTCATATTGGCTCGGATTTGTTGTACTTTAGCTTGGACTTGTTCTAAATACTCTGGTCCTATGATGACCGCTTCACTTGACTCATCCCAACACAAGGATGTACGGCAAGGTCTACCGTATAGGGCTTGGAAAGGCGACATCTTAATCGAAGCGTGATAGCTATTATTGTATGAAAACTCAATAAGATGAAGCTTATCTAACCAACTCCCCTGGAAATCTAAGGCACATGCTCTAAGCATGTCCTCCAGTGTCTGGATGGTCCTTTCTGTCTAACCGTCGGTCTAAGGATGGAAGGCGGTACTCAGCTTCAATTCTGTACCCAACGCTTCCCGTGTAGCTCTCTAGTATCTCGAAAGAAATCTGGTGTCGCGGTCAGAAACTATGGTCTTCAGGACTCCGTGGTGTCTGATAATCTCCCTGTCGAATAGCTCTGCGAGCTTCACTACCTTCCAGGTGTCCTTCATTGGTATAAATCTGGCAACCTTGGTGAGGCGATCGACTACAACCCAGATAATGTTGAGTCCTCCCCTAGCAGGTGGGAGTCCTACAACAAAATCCATGGAGATATCGTGAAATTTCCACTCCGGAATTGGCATCGATTGTACCATTCCGCCCGGTCTGCGATGCTCAAACTTCACTTTCTGGCATGTTAAGCATCTCAATACATACTCTGTCACATCTGATTTCATTCCAGACCACCAGAAGTACCTCTTCATGTCTTTGTACATCTTGGAGGCCCCTGGATAGACTGACAATGTAGAACTGTGTGACTCTCGCAGGATGCGATCCCTTAGCTCAGCATTGCTTTGGGGGACGCATAGCCTGCCATTCAGCCGAATCAGACCATCTTCATGCAACTTAAAATCATATTTCTTCTTCTCAAATGTACCATTTGTGATCTTAAGGCTGATTTCGGTCAGGTAAGGGTCGCTCAATTGAGCGTCTCGCACCTCGTCAACCAAGCTAGAAGAAGCGAGTAGCAAATGGAGCGAGTGTGCTCGACGACTCAGGGCGTCGGCTACCACGTTTGCCTTCCCTTCCTTATACTGCAGGTTGATGTCGTAGTCTGAGAGAAACTCCATCCACCTTCTCTGTCTAAAATTCAACTCTTTCTGCGTGAATACATATTGTAAGCTCTTGTGGTCGGAGTAGATGGTAATGCTTACCCCATGGAGATAGTGTCGCCATATCTTCAAGGTGAAGACAATGGCTCCTAACTCTAAGTCATGTGTCGGGTAATTCTCCTCATGCTTTTTCAGCTGGCGGGAGGCATAAGCTACAACCTTGCCATGCTGCATGAGTACGCATCCCATTCCCTTGCCTGATACATCACAATATACCTCAAATCCCTCTGTGCCCTCTGGAAGTGTGAGAATCGGCGCTGAGGTCAATGAGTCTTTCAGGCTCTGAAATGATACTTGACACTCGTCTGTCCATACAAACGGTGCATGTTTCTTCATCAATGTAGTCATGGGATTAGCGACTTTCGAGAAGTCCTTTACAAATCTCCTGTAGTAACCGGCTAGACCAATCGAAATGCCTGTGCTCGAGATGACATGACTGAGGAATGATACCTGATCTAGCCAGAACTCGCACTTGGAGAACTTTTCATAAAGCTGGTTCTCGTGCAGTGTCTCAAGTACTTTCTTCAAATGGATTTCATGTTCTTCTGCTGATTTGGAATACACCAGGATATCATCGATAAATACTACAACTGAAGAGTCTATCTACTCACTGAATAGTCGATTCATTAAATCCATGAATTTTGCTAGTGCGTTTGACAAACCGAATGGCATGACGGTGAATTCGTAGTGGCCATATCTGGTGCAGAATTCCGTTTTCTCGATGTCCTACTCTCTGATGGCAATCTGATGATACCTAGAATGGAGGTCGATCTTGGAGAAGACTGAGGCTCCTTTCAACTGGTCGAATAGGTCGTCGATGCGTGGCAATGGGTATTTATTTTTTACTGTGACCGCATTCAACTCGCGGTAGTCGATGCAAAGTCGGACACTACCGTCCTTCTTCTTCACGAAGAGGACCGGTGCTCCCCAGGGTGATACGCTCGGGCGTATGAACCCTTTGTCGAGTAGGTCGCGTAACTACTCTTTCCACTCTGCCATTTCTGCAGGTGCCATGCGGTACAGTGCCCTAGCAATGGGACCAGTACCTAGCAAGAGGTCAATCTCAAACTCTACTGCTCTCTAAGGTGGCATACCAGGCAGCTCCTTAGGGAATACGTCGGGGGAATTCAGATACAATTGGTACTTCGGGATTGAACTCTGGATCTTTCTCCAGGTCTTGTACATAACACAAATACACTTCATGGCCCTTTCTGAGCTCCCGGTACATAGCCATAGCGGAGATAACTGTGGTCGAAGGCTCTCTCGATCTCTGGCGGTAAGATACAGTAACCCCAGAAGGACTCCTGAGCAGCAATCGATGTTCGGCGCAGAGGATTCTACCCTTGTGCCGCTCCAACCAATTCATTCCGACTATTACGTCGAATCCCAACCCATTAAAATCGATGAAGGAGATGGGAAACGCTTCGTCCTTGATTTGGATCGTGGCTGATTTATAGTATTTAGTACATCGTATTCGCTCCTTCGACGGGAGAGTAACCAGAAAATTCGGTAGCTCATCCGCATCTAGCCCCAACCTCTTCACAAAAGATGGTGATACGAAGGTGTGAGAGGCGCCGGAGTCGAATAACACTGAGGCTTCTATACCATTCACTGGGAAGGTTCCTGTTAAGATGGTGCCGCTTTTACCGGCTTGTGCTTCGGTGAGGATACTCAGGTTACCTTCGGTACCGAGTCCACAACCTATTGAAGTCACAAGTTCATAAGTATTGATGGTGGACACAAGTGGAATTAAATCAACACTGCTCTTTATTGTTAAACCAACCATCATACATACCGTGTCTCTAATACACGTTACTAATACATTACATGATACTACGAATTTAATACTTCCTAAAGGTAAGGTTCAGACGTCCAGGTTTCATGTGTGT